>JAWWTY010000010.1:17121603-17182689 GCA_035222235.1 Margarornis squamiger
TCTTTTTGCTTCCATGTTGCTAAGTATAGTGTAGTCCTGTATGTTGTGTCCGTGTTGCCACTTAGCCAAACTTTCTTCCTAGTCTAAGCATTGCAAGATCTAATAGTTTTCATGATAGTAAGCTGCAGGTGCAGCACACCTTTAATAGTATTTTTGATCTTTTAGGGGAAAGCTGGATCCTTTTTATGTTACAGTGTAAAACTATAGAGAAAGGAAACTTTTTACCCTGTGCAGTCACGTTTCTGCTGTCTCCAGTACCTTCACCCTTTTCCTTCTCACAGATCAGCATTTATTGTCTTGTCATATACAGCATTTTTGGATGATGAGCTGAAGGTTGAAGTATTGCTAGGGTCAAGTTCTAACTTGAATTTACGTGTATGTGTTTCACTTTGCTGAAATGTTCTTAGGGAACCTGACTTTGCACCCCCACCTCCCCCCAAAAATACAAAACAAAACAAAGCAACAACCCTGCCCACTGTGACCATTAATGAAAGGCTTTATCACATTGAGTGGCATAAGTCTGGCCATCAATTCAATACCTGCGTTGGGAACTGTTTTTAAATCTGAAATGTTATTTTTTTTTTAAATTATGTCTGTAAAAATAACCAAATAAAGCTAAGTGCAGGAAGTAATTCTGTCCTAGAATTTTTTTAATTATGCAAATTTAGAAAACTACATTTTTAGAAGAAATAAACTAGAAGTGTATTTTGATAAGTTACCTGAATTTTGAGAGATTTTAAATCTTGCTGAATTCTGTAGTAGTAACAAATTCAAAATCCTTTCAAAAATTATGATAATCATTGGTATTATCATTTTGGTTGTAAGCTTCTCATTATAAATTAATGATGTGTTTGTCAGCATCAAAGAGGATTAAAAGAACACATCCATATGCACACACATATTTTTACTGTCATCAGTTTGTCATCATCTTTTTGCATCAGTTTGTTTAACTCAGCCTTCGAGAAATACTGCAGTGACTGACACGGAAAAGTTCTAAATAGGCACAAAAACATATTCTTTGTTTCTCTTTTTAATGGTACCTTTCAATTTCAGGATGCATTCTACTTCAAGTCATGAGGGCCACAAGCACCACAGATCTCAAACATTACCAATAATCCGTGGCAAAAATGCACTTTCTAACCCCAAACTCTTGCAGATGATAGACAGTAGCACTGCAAGTAAGTACAGAAATTATTTACTTCCCTCTGGAATTTTGTGGGGTTTAGATCAGGCTCTGTACAGACTTTTCATGACAGAAGGTTCTTAAAATTATGAAATCAAAGTCATCTATCCCACTTCCCAATTAGTTTTCTCTCCTTTGAGGAAGAACAGAAACAATGAAAGGATATCCTCACATCACTGGTGCAGCCACTGAAAGCTGACTCAAATTCCCTCTCTTTTCATCTCCTATGGGCAGTTTTCTTCAAAATACCCCTTTGATTAAATGTAGAGTTAGAATTCCATCTCTACTGTGACAAGACTTAATGACCAGATTGTAGAATTAAATCATCTTTAGCAACATCTAGAAGATTTCTTGTCATCTTGCTTTTTATATGTTGCAGGCAGCTCCAATGAAACAGACATTGTACAGTATGTAGACACAGAGGCAAACATTGCTACAGAAGTGTCCCTCACAATCCTCGACCTGCTGTGTCTTTACACTCTGAATCATCAGGTATGTTTTGCTGGTTTTATTTTCTGCTTGAACTGGTGCCATGTGGGATATGTGGTGGAAGGAAAGCCTGGGGAAGCAGGCACACAGAAAACTTGAAATGCCCAAGACAGCAGGATAGGGAAATAAGATGTGCCAGTCCTCAGTGAAGGTCTTTTGGGAAGGAATTAACTCAGAGTACCCAAACTGACTAGAAGGATGTGGAAGAGCATCCTACATATCCAGGACTATGTACAACCCTTCTCTGCTTGGAAGTGTTGTGTGTCTACTAATACACCTTTTCTGAATCATGCTTATCCCATTGGATTTCAGAGATTTTTGACAACAGATTTCCAAACACCTTATTATCTGTATCTCTTTAAGTAAGCAGGTGGATCTTCTGCTTCTTTAAAAGTTGCTCAGATTGCCTCAGCTGGAGGTTTCACAGCCACAATACAGCAAACAGCTTTTACATGTTAGTGGTCCCTCTCTGCCACCCTAACCCTTAAATACAGTGTATACAAACTACCAGTAGCACTGACATAGGAAAGTGCTGTCCTTGAAAAACTGCAAGTGAAGAGTCTGTAGCAAGCTGGAAAAGCCTGATCTGTAGAGATTTTATACTGAAAAAGCATCTCCATGGGACTACTCCCATGTCAAGTTCAGCAGATCCTTCTTCTGTTCATTTACTTTAATAACCAGAATGTCCTGTCCTGTCTGTGAACTTTTCAGAGGCAGCTCCAGCAATCTGATTGCCAGAATTCGTTGATGAAGAAAGTGTTTGACACGCACATGCTGTTTTTGCAAATCAACCAGTCAGCAGCAGCTCTCAAGCACGTCTTTGCTGCCCTTCGGCTCTTTGTAGGCAAGGTAAGTGTGGTTTATTCTGTTAGTTGTGCCTATTAATATGTTACAACAAATACAACTTGAGGACAATTTATTACTTTGAAGGAGTTCTGGACTTCACTGTATTAATATTTTTTTCTGAAAAAGATGATCTTATTTATTGTAAGAGGTTCACAATATCTAAGAAAATAGTTCTGGTTTTGAAAATGAGAAATTTACCAAGAAACAGGAAGTTTTAATGTAGATAGATAAGTAATGCCCAGCTCTGTGGTATCTGGCTATATCATTGACTTGCCTGCTTTTACCTCTTATGGAAAAAAACTTGAAACCTTAGAGGTCCATGGTCTTCATGGCACATACCTGATTTGCAGTATCCAGTGGTGGATGATTACTGCTGTCCCCAGAGAAATTAGCAGGAGAGAATTCCATACACTTCACCAAAAGTTAATCCAAACTAATAAGAGTTTTACAAATACCTACTTTTCAACATAGAAGAGTTTGGGGGCAAAAAGATGCTTATGTGTCAACCTGTTACTTTGCTTGCATTGCAAAGCATAAGCATGGGCAATTAGGCACTGGGTGCCAAGTGCAAAGGCAGCACAATTTCCAAGTCATAGACTTAGATGAGATCCTCTTAAAACTAACCAGAATGTAGCACACAGATAACAATTGCTGTGGGGAAGTGGGAATAAGCAAGGGTGGCCTCATCTCCTAAATGTTCCTATGAAACCAAGAGTGTAGATTAGTTTGCACCATGTGGCCTCACTCTGGTTGTTATCTCAGGGGAAAGGAGGGGGAAATCATGCTTGTCCCAGTAATGCAGCTTGAGGACATGGGGGAAATATGAAGTAAACCATCCACAGACAGCTTTAAATTACATACCAAACAGTTAGGAACAGAACTCTTTGTATTGGGAGGATGAATATATATCCAGGATTGCCCTTCCCATTTATCCTGTAGCTTTTGGGATTGAATTCTCTCTTTGTAGTTCTGTGGGAACAGGGATCAGTTGTGGTTCCTGCAGCAGAGCCCCTTTAGTATTTCAGATCTGTGGCCTATATGTATGTCCTACACATGTCCTCACTGTCTTCTGTTACATTCACCCTATTGATAATATGGTTGGAGATTTATTATATATTGATAGTATGGTTGGAGAGCCATCCTTTGTTCTCTGTTGTCTCCTGCTGTTCAAACCCTTGAACTCTGGAAGTTCACTGACTTTGCTACTCAAAGTATTTTTCTTCTTCTGAACAGCTTTCATAAAAATGCAGAACTCCCTCCCTGCCCTTCCTGGCTAGCTGTCCTGCAGCCCATGCAGAGAGGCTGCTCTGCTGCTGTGCTTGCTGGGTGCCAGCTGCTGCCTGGAGGCCACTTTGGTGGCATATAGTGTTTGTATGAAAATCTGTGTGCACTTCTTGCTTAATCTTAATTTGCACGTGGGATTATGTCTAGTTTAAACCCTGGTGTGAATGACTATGGGAGAGCTGGTTTTACTGCAAGCTTAACAGAAAATACTGTAAACTCAGAATAACTGCACCAAGGCCTGAGAGTAGTGCTGAACATATTCACACATTTCTTTTCAATAGTTCCCATCAGCATTCTTCCAAGGACAAGCAGATCTCTGTGGTTCCCTCTGCTATGAAATCCTGAAGTGTTGTAACCATAGGTCACGTTCCACTCAGACAGAAGCATCTGCTCTTCTTTATTTTTTCATGAGAAAGAACTTTGAATTTAACAAGCAGAAATCAATAGTCAGATCCCATCTACAGGTAAGTGAAGTGTGACATCATCAGTACTTAACTGATGTGCACTGGGTTTTATCATTATTATTTTTATGCATTGAAGCAAGGCAGTTCTTTTGGCAGTTCTGAGTCACGCAATTCTCTGTGGCAGCTTGATTTTCCTGCCAAGTCTGAAGTTGAACTGGATTCTCTGCTGTTCTCGGGCTGCTCCACTCTGTCCAGGGAGAGACAACAGCTGTGAATGTGGCCATGTCACCAGATAAATGGCTATTCCTGATTCACATGCATTGCTCACAGCAGTGAGAGCATAGCTGATGAAGGAATGAAACAGAATCTGACAGTACAGGAACAGCAATGTAAAGTCCAGTAATAACATGCTTACACTGCAAAATGTGAGTGGTTACACACGTTGGAAAGATTACTCACAGTCCTTGCCTTTGTTTATGGTATCTTCTGAAGACAGGTATCACAGTGCACTAGCCTGGTACATCAGCTCATACTAAAAAAAGGATTAAAAACTATTCTGAAGCTCTGATTTTCTTTTCTAATTGCATCCTGTGTTTGCTCCCCCTGTACAGCTCATCAAAGCAGTGAGCCAGCTGATAGCGGATGCAGGGATCGGCGGATCTCGTTTTCAACATTCACTTGCAATTATAAATAATTTTGCTAATGGAGACAAGCAGATGAAAGTAAGAAACGTTTTTTTATCAATCATTGCCTCTTGAAAAAGGTCAACAATTTCACAGGAACAAGTGTTTCAATAAATAAAATTGCTAGCTCTTATTAGCCAGTGATTTATGCATTCATAGTGTGCCTCTCTCAGGCAGTCTGAAGTTCATGAAAGTGTTTGTGACTCAGAAGCTTAATAACTGAAAATAGTTTGTGGTTTGTTTTTTTTTCAAATAAGTAGGTTTTTATTTGAAAACTGTAATATTTCTTATTTATTGCTGATTTTGTTCATTTGCTTGATGTCAGAGATGTCATCCATTGTAACTAATGAAACACAATTGCAGCTGACAAACAATTTTTAGTCTACAAACAATTCCTCTCCTCTTTCTATTAAATTTGTAGCAAAAACAGGCACAACAGTTGGGGGTTGTAATCACTTACTAACCTTCTGAAAAAGGCACTTAGCTCTTAGATTAATTACCACTGCTATTATAGTCATTGCCTGTATTAAAATTGTTTTAAAAAGATTCTGGTTGCTAATTTTTACTATTCCTGTTCAAACATTTGTCAACATTTTGAATGTTATACTTCGGAGGTGTTGTTCCTTCTCTGGAGGCGACTTTAGGGTATCTCCACTAAAGTTAATTATAAAGTTAGTGTAAGCAAATTGGTCAATAATTAGCATAAGTAATTTGATGTCTTATTAAATAAGATACAGCTAAAAAGTGTATTTGTTTTCAAAGTCCAGCTGTGATTTCACAGCACTGCTTCTGTGACATGCTCATCTCAGTGTGACATAGAGGAGGGATATTTCATTCATTTATCTTTTCTGGATGTTTTTTGCTTTTAAGCAAAGCAAAGGAGGGAAACAAGTCTGAAAACAGAAATGTATTTCATTGCTCATCTGGAAAAGAGAAACTGCAGAGCTGAGATAAATATGTTGAGAACAGCTGATACAAATAATACAAAGACTCTGTTTTAATCTAGTGCAGTATGAGAGCGCCAGGGGCCAGACTTATACCTTATTCCTTGTGGTGAAACCTGCTGGCAGTGTAGTTAAGCAGGACCATCTATAGTGCATGGTGCTGCTGGTCAGCTGAAACTGCACAAGAATCCAGTTCTGGACCCAGTAGGCAACCGAGGAACAAGTGTTTGAGTTCACTGACTTCAGTGGAGCCATTGCATACAGACAGTGGAACAGCTGACTGACTGGGATACCTAGTAGGTGCTATGACACGAGTGAAAGGACATCAAGGATTTGTGTACAATGTGTATGTACTGTGGAGCTCTGCTTCCAAGCCTACTGAATTAGGGAAAGGCATGAAGGTCTTCTCCATAAGCAGGACTTTAGCTTGTTCAGGGGTGCTGCATGTGGCTCTTTGGATGGTTTTAGTGATGTATTGCTTATCTTTCCCAAAGAACGTTAATTTCCCAGCAGAAGTGAAGGATCTGACCAAACGCATCAGGACAGTTTTGATGGCCACAGCTCAGATGAAGGAACATGAGAAAGACCCTGAGATGCTTGTGGATCTGCAGTACAGCCTAGCAAATTCATACGCCAGCACGCCCGAGTTACGTAGGACGTGGCTTGAAAGCATGGCCAAGATTCACGCGAGAAATGGAGATTTATCAGAGGTAATGTCCATAGATGAATAGGAAGCCCATCTATCTTTAGGCTGAGATGTTCTGATGAAAAGAGCTTTAAAAGACAGACAACAGTAGTGATTTAAGAGAATCATACAGTGTCTCTCATATACTTGAAATTAGAGGAATACAGGTTTGGAAAACACCCAGAGATGTGATTTGCTCATCCCAGTTTGCCTGATTGTGTGACTACCTGAGATCTGCTTGATCAGGACTTGAAAGTGTCTGACAGGGAAGCTGTGGGCTGTCACTTTGGCATTTCTGCTGCTTAACCATAGTGGGCACAGGAGCTGTAGTGTAGAGGAGCTTATGAGCAGTGAATAACTTACATAAAGGATTTTCTTCTCCCCCACTGTGGCATAGAAGAGGAGCTTCATTTAAAATGTGTTGTCCTTTTCATCAAAAACTAATGGGCAATGCAAAACTCCACTGCATAATGCAGGAATATCTTACTTATTAAGTAATCTTAATGTTTTTCTTGAGCAAATCTGTGCATTTACATAAGACACCTGGTGAAATTAACACTCCAAAAGCATTTCATCATTTAATCCTTTATTTTGTTAGATTAGTTTTGTCTTCCCTTTTCTGCATTAAGGCTTGACAGTGGTGAAAGTATGTTCTCCTTATCATGTAATCTGTAAGTCACACAGTGTACTTTAACATATCCATGTATGTTGGTCTCTCGTTACAGGCTGCTATGTGCTATATTCATATTGCTGCTCTCATTGCAGAGTACCTGAAGAGAAAAGGTAATATTAGCATACTCAAAACTGACTATGTATCTATAAATATTATTTTGGACAATAAGTTGTGGCTATCCTACTTTCCTTCCTTATATATAAAGTATTCTTAAAGCAGCTTGAATTCTTCCCAAATATTTCATTTTTTAAAATATATCATGAATGCTAATCATAACACTGGAACAGTGAAAGTGTGTTTTGTGTAAAGGGGGTTAATTAAATATTTAGTAAGCTAGTGCTAAAAGAGAATGCTTCACTTGTTAGTCTGTTGTTATTAAATATGCATGTATTAACACATACCAGTAGCTGTATACTAATACCATCTTACACTATCATAGGTTACTGGAAAATGGAAAAGATTTGTACCTCACGTATGCACCTGGAAGATGGTCAAGTCTCTGATAGTAATGTGTTACTAACAACTCACAATGGAGGAAGTGAGTGCTCTAACCGTGCCTGTTTATGGTCAAATAACATAAGTAGGAAATCAAACTACTGTTCTCCAAATGATCTGGAAAATTATCAACCAAAGCAAAAACTGTTTCTAATGCATGTTGAAGGCTGTAATAGAAAGCAAGTAATGTCAGAAACATGTATTCCTTTCCTGATGCGCTTTGGCTGGTTTGATGGATTGCTCACAATGTCTCTGGTTATGGGCTTTTTCAGCAAGAGAGCAGTTTGCTTTTCACTGGCAACTGAAATCCCTCTCGGGTCAATTGGTGTTTAGCATGCAAATCCATATCCAATTCCTTGGCTATCCAGAGCTGGGAGGGTGGGGGGTGGAATTAATATCTGGTTATCCATATGTAACTTAATATAGATAAAGGGGTTTTTTTAATCTGTGGTGCTTATTAGAGAAGTAAAGTGCAGGCTTATATATTTTTAATGTTTCTATGCCAATGATTATTTAGTTCATGAAATGTGTATTTCATAGTAATTCTCTGCATGAGATATGTTAGGAATTTATACAAAGAGCAATTTCTAGGGTCGAGGACAAATATCTGGGGAAGAGACAACTTACTTTTGGAAAGACCATAATTTTTCACTTGTAAGTGTCTGTGGGCAAGATGAAAAAATACATCCTTTTAGAAGGAAACTTTCTGTGAAGAGCAGTATTTCTGATGTAGCTCAGTAGTGGTAAAATACTACAGATCACAGTAGGTAGAATGAAGAACTTGGGTCATTTTAAACCTATGTTTAAACCATTTTCAAAACTTTTGAGAGGAGATGGGGCTGTCTGTCTCAGTGTGTATGGGTTAGCTTTTTTAATTGTGCCATAGTAGCACTTTCCTACTTTTTAATTGAACATGAATTGTTCCAGGAGTTCATCACCTCCAGTGACAGGTTTGTCTTCTCTGCTCCAGAGTGGTATAAAATCTTTGTGGGCCAGACTCTTCCTGATCTGTAATGTGCAATGCCTGTACAAGTTGTTTCTGCTGCAAGCATTGCACTAAGACTAAACAAATACCCAGAGTGTAGGTTTTCATGAGCACAAATTGTGTTGCCTCAGCCTGGGAGAGTAATTCCTGTGCACAAATGAGTGTAGCTTTGCAAGGACTGCCAGCACTGGACAGTTCAGGAAGCAAAATGCTAAAGAGAGAACTAACATCACATTGGGAAAATGTTATCATTACCCTTTGCCTGGACATGTGGATTTATATCATTGACAAAATGTGTAATAGTCTCATAGATTCAGTCAGCTCCATTTGTGCTTCCCATTACTTGAGCTGTGAAAAAAGTAACTAATCTAGTCAAATAAAATCAACTCTGTTTTAATGGCATCCAGTAACTTGTTGAATTATCTTGTTATTTAGTCATTAATTGATTTTGTTATGACTTGCCCTTCAAGGCTTATTTTCCATGGGATGGCCTGCTTTTCTGAGCATTACCCCCAACATTAAAGAAGAGGGTGCAATGAAGGAAGACTCTGGGATGCAAGATACTCCCTACAATGAGGTCAGCAACATTAACATTTATATATCTGTTCTATATTAACAGAGAGTGTTATTTCTAGTGGATGCCTGTGCATGTTGCAACAAATTATAGTGAGTGTACTTATGCAGTATTAAAAGGTGCACAACTTTAGAGTGAAATCTCACAGCTCTTGTATTGAATAGCCGGGACTGGTGTTTAGGTAACAAGAACATGCAGTACCAGAGCTGGAAGTCCAGGCAGGGGGAGCCCACAAAGCAAACCTATTCTTCTGCATTGAGATGTCAAGTATTGAAGTATTTTCTTATTACTGCTATATCAGGGTTTTTTTTCTAAAGAAGAGCTAGGTCACCAATACCAGATTAAACATTGTGCCATTGCAATAAGCCTTAAGAAGTTCCAGAATAAAAATGAAGTAATGGGTATGTGCTTTTGCTGCATTGCTATTAATTAAATGGCACCAGATGTCAAGTCATTGAACTATTTGTATTTGTGAAATTGCAGAACATCCTTGTGGAGCAGCTGGAGTTGTGTGTTGAGTACCTGTGGAAGTCTGAGAGATATGAGCTCATTGCTGAGGTTAACAAGCCTATCATTGCTGTTTTTGAAAAGCAGAGAGACTTTAAAGTAAGTTGGTGCTTGGTTTGGTGTTTTTTAATTATCCTAAAGCAATAGTAAAGATGAACATTTTTAGGGAAAACAAAAAGGGATTTCTTTAAAACGAATTTTTATTTCCTGTCTGTAATTTCTCCTTTTAATGCTTTGTGCTGTGAGAAAATAAAAAACTCTGGTATGTTACCTTTCCTGTTTTTAGGAAATGGAAAAAAAAAAAAATTCAAACAAACCTCTTGTCTTAACCAGTGGATGTGATTTTGTACATGAGTTTGAAACCAGGAGCATATTTACATTGTATTTAAATTTAGAAACTGCTGATAAATTGCCTGATCTCTTCACACTTTCTTCATTTTTTTATTTACTTGGCAATTTCAGTACATAATGGATAACCAGATGATAATCTCATTTACTGATTTTTCCAGGTTTAGATTTAAAGAAACCCAAAGTGGTAGCAATAAGCTGTTTACTGAGTAAGCAGGTCCTCAGATTTTAAATTAGCTGCAATTTTGGTTCACTATCCTTAGAAAGTGCTGCTTCAGCATATCTTTGCATGGGGTTGGGAGCTGACTGGAGTTGTTGGCACCTTGCTCTCACCTGCATGAATGATACTTGGGTTCTCTGACATCTTGGTAGGTCCACTCTCTGGTGCTGGGATGGTTCTCTTCCTGTGTGACCCTGTACACTCAGAAGATGACAGAAACCTTGAAATTAGTCTTTAGTGATTGCTAACAAGGTTAAACTATTCCCTTATCATGTACAGCTGTCTTTGCAAAGGTTTGGGAACACAGCTAAGGCAAGCCATGGCTGTGCAGAGCTGTAGTGGCATTTCCCAAAATACTGGCATGTTCTCACCTCCCCTCCCTCTCCTGTTTTGATGTAGAAACTGTCTGATCTGTACTACGACATCCACCGCTCGTACCTGAAGGTTGCAGAAGTGGTGAACTCTGAGAAGCGTCTCTTTGGGCGGTATTACCGCGTTGCATTTTATGGGCAGGTAAGTCAACTTGTGTTCTTTTGAATCCACAGATTCCCAGATTTCAGCCGTGTTCTTCTGTTCCTGATATATTTCAGGGAAGCCAAAACAGGGAAGTGCTTGGTGGTGAATCACAGGGTGCAAACTGCCTTGTGGGTCAGACGTCCCAGCAGGATTTTACTCAGGAGAGAGAGTACTCAGTTGCCTCCGTGTAAACCACTGCAGTGGATTTAGTGGTGTAATGGAGAACAGACTTATTTGTATGTCAGGTTTAGTTCTTGACTTCATCAAGCAAAACTGAGACTGAGGCAGGGCAGGTTTTTTCAAACTAAAGCATAAATAAAACCAGATAAGACATCTTTGATACATGGTGCTCTCCTCTAACACAGCTTAAAGCAGAGCAGTATGTAGTAGATGTTTTGTTCTGTTTCTCACTTCCTCCAGGCCACCTCTGATTCTGTGCAATGTACTGTAGAGTAGTTATATTCCCTCTGCTGTGCTTCAGCACCCTTGAAGCATTATTTTGTGCTTTCTTCCACTACAAACCAGTGTAGCAATCCAGCATGTTCCTTTAAGTCCTGGTTTTGGCAAGCATACAATTTCCTGTATTCTAAAATAATGAAGTGTGTAAACAACAGATTGATGTAAATCATTCTGTTTGCTAATTAGATTTTAATGCAGAAATTTGCTCTTTTCTCCTTTTGATCTTATTCAAGGCTGTGGTAAGTCTAGTTCTTTTGCATGTTTTGTTTAATTCTCCTCACACATCCTCCATCCTTCCCTGTACTCTTACTTAACATTAATTTTCCTGTGCTCTTGATTCCTTGGTTCATGGCAGATGAAATAATGTTGTTTCATTCATTGTTGCATCCTGCAAACTAACTTTTGTTTGTTCAGTTACCTGAACTACCAAGCTGTATCTGTTGTCACATTGTGTGTGCACTGTGGGGCCCAATGCTGCATCATCTCATCTCAGTGGAAGTTTCCCTCAGCTTCACTGGGAGCAGGATTGGACCCCTTCTTTCTCTGTTGAAAATCTTGGTGTAGCATTAATGCTGTTTGAATTCAAGCCTGCTTTCCTGGCCTGTGCAGCAGCTCCAAAGAGGAAGGCTGTTGTGTCAGTCTGAGACCTATGGCAGTGGTAACTGGAGCACTCTGGGCAGGCTGTGGCCATGGTCCTGGTAGTCCCTGGTAGGAGCAAGCAAATGGGGAGTCAGAGGGAAGTGGTGACTCCTGGTTCTTGAGACAGATTAGCAAGGCTGGACTTGCCAAACACAAGGAGAAAGTGAGCTGCACCTGAGGAAGGGCAGAGTTTTCCTTATGCCTGATCTTCCTCCAAATTGGGAGCAGCACAGTGGGAAACAGGACTCTCCTACTTGCAGCTTCTTGCCAGGGCTCTCCCAGGGACAGGGGCTCTCCCAATGGGTAATTTAGCTGAAGCACTTCTGCTGAACTGGGTTAATGTCTCTGTTACAGTGCAATGACATTCCAGCTGCCAGTGCCACACGGGCAACTTCATTTAAACAGCTTTAGTGCTCTAAAGGGTATGACTTTTCATAGCTGCGCATCGCTCTGTCTGTTCCCTGGTGCCCCCAGTCACTGAGCTCTAAATGCAACAAGCACAGCTTGCTCCTTGCTCTTTGCAGGAGAGGTGTTATGTGGCAGAAGGTGGGACTGCTCTATATGGCTCCTTGCAGAGACATAGTGACAGAAGTGTATAGTATAGTGCAAATAATTAACGGTAGATCATTCCCATCAGTGTTACTTGTGCCTCATTGACCAAAATAAATAGTGGGTGTGGAGAGCTGATTACACCATGGCACATGTGGGACTACAGATGAAGCTTCACCTGGAAGGAGAGACAGAGGGAACAGACTGTTCCCATATACGGTTGTGCATGCATGTTTGTAACTTTGGAAGGTTTTGTGTCTGTATTTCTGTCAGTCCCTTTTTCCTGTGTGCCACCTGCTTCCAGTTTGGCTGTTCAGGTGGGAAGGTACGGGGCCTTTTGGTCCCTCTGTTGCCAAGAGTATTTCAGGCCTCCATGCTGAGAGCAGTGTCATTTAAAACACTAAAAGCAATTCCCTTTCTTTCTGCTTCTGGCAGACTTTGCACACTTTCTTCCGAAATCTAATAATTGCAGGTTTTACTAGTGTTACACAGTTAAATGTATGTAAAGCAATATGAATCATCTTGCTTAGGCCACTACAAAGCAAATGCCACAGAAGTAAACTTGGTGTGCAGGTATGTGCAGGTATGGGGGATTCCTTTCCAGTCTTACACATACACTATTCTGTAAAACACCTAGGCATAGATACATATTTAAGCACATACATATTAAAAAAATGCATTATTACACATAAACATTTATTCAATAAACATTTTTATTGATTATATCAATAACAAATATACACATACGTATGTTTGTAAAAATGACACACTGCTGTTCCTTAGCTGAAACAAAAACTCCAGAGAAAGCAGATTAAAGGACAAAAGAATAATGTAAATACTGTTTGCAGGGAGAATTTTGGGGGTTCTTAGTGGAAAAAGAAGACCTGCAGCCGCACCTGAAAACCATTCTTCATGCAAAGGCAGGGACAGTTTTGGTTGCTGCTTTGCTGCTGGGACCCTGGGAAGGATGGTTTGAATTAATGTGGTCCTCAGGGAGGATGCAGTCGGCTGTTTTCACCAGCAAGCTTTATTTGCCAGCTCAGAGAGCTGCGTCTCATGGCAGCTGCTGTTACAAACTGCAAAGTTTGTTAAGGGCCTTTGGTGACAGCATCTCATTGCACCCCCAAGTGACCACACTAGCCAGTGCATATGATTCTATTCACAGATGAATGTTTGAGGAGTCAGTATCTTCTTTGAATTAAAAGTTTAAAAAAAAAAAATCCATTAAATATATTGAGTAGCTGAGAACTCATTGTGCTGATAAGCAAAGCCGCTCAAAAATTGTTTTTCAGAGCAGTGTTAGGTAAAGGTAGAGCTGAGGGTTTGTTCTGTGCATGCAAGAAGTGTAGAAGTTGGGCGGGCAGGGTTTCACAGTGTTGAGCTGACTGCAGGTGTACGTCTGAAGAGCAGAAGATGTGTCCCTTTTCCAAAAGTGATCAAACAGCTGTAGTTTCCTTACCAAAGAGAGCAACATGCTCACTTACCACAGGAGGAGGTGTTCACCTGATATAGACAGGGAAGGATCCATTAGATGCTGATTCTTGGCAGGTAAGGCAGAAGGCTTTTTCTCAGCGTGTCAGCTGCAGGGATGGTGTGTGTTCTTCCAGCAAAGGGCAGAGAGGAGACTGATTTTCTGTGAGCACCAAGGGCTGTTTCTGGTGGTGTATGGGGAGGAAGAAGGGCCTTTTCAGAGCTCCCACAGTGTCCCCTGGGTCACAATGTGCCTCTCTGAACATCAGACCACAGTGGAAATGATAATCTACTATCCCAGAGGTCATTTGTAAGGCTGCATTTTCCTTATAGGGCAAAACCAGCCAATGCAAAAATAATCCAGGGATATGCATTGATAATGTAACCTTAGCTGCTTAATATTTTAAAATCCTGAAATTGGAGGATATTTGGCTTCTGAAAAGTATTTAATCTTACTTTCAATAGTCTTTGCCAGACATATAGCATATGGCAGACATTATTTATAGCTCACAATTAACTTCTGCTTGTCACTTGTCAGCTGAAATACTGTAGGGAATATGTGCTTAAATGATGTCTCTTGCATTAGAGATAAGACTAAATCTGTTAGTTGTTTGTTTTCAGGTATTTTTAAGTAAAACTATTAACACAGATATCATCTTAGTGTGCCATGAAGCATCAGCACAGAGATTTGGCACTTACATATAAACATTGTGTTCCAGCATGCAAACATAGACAAAATCAGGGTTTAAGAGCATAAACTGTATTCTAGCTTGATATGTGATTAATTTGGAAAACATGAGGGTTTTTGTTGAAAAACACTGAAGGCTAAAAGAAAACAGATGTCTTTTGACAGAAACAGTCCTGAGTAGCATGTTTGTATAGTTGCATCAAACTGATGAGGTTTTCCCACATAAAGCAGTTTTGCTTCAGTGGAAACAAGATGAGAAACCAGATTATGATCCTGCAGATCTTTTCTCAGTGAAATCAATACAAAGTCAATTGCCTGCCCAGCTCAGTAGATGTTTATAAGGTGTCAGCTTTGGAGCTCTGGATTTGTTCTCTAATTACCTGTGAAGTTCTTTATATGCCTATAGAGTTTAGTTGATAATGTTGTTAAAAATCATGCAATGTTAGAAGGTCACCGTGAGACTGATTAAGACAGTGTCAGATGAGCTGCTGTCGCAGCTATTAGTCATTGGTTTCCGATAATGCCCACAGTGCTCTTGGCACTTGCCAAATTAAAACACAATTTTATTGCCCCTTGTCCTCGCTGGAGGAGAAGCCACAGATACACTTATTTGTTAGTCCCTATTGAAATAAAGCTTAGGGGTATGGGGGTTTCCTCTAAATAAGCATTGAAATTTAAAGCTATTTTATTGTGAATATTTTTTGAGAAGATTTGCCTAGTCTATAATTTTAGTGTCTGAATTTGAAATACACTTCAACATGAAATGAATGGATTTTGCATGAGTACCTTCCAAAGAGATTTTGGAGGTATCTTTTGACTTCATTCATTTCTCCTTCTCTGTTTTTCAGCAGATGGCAGTTTGCATAGGTATATTGTAGAAGTAGCTATCCAAGCCATATCATGTTAAGTTTAAAGGGCCTTGGGTCTGACACCATTAATGCTATCTGCCTTTTCCCTTATCCCTGCAGCTTCAGGTGTTTTCCTCTGGGTCACTTTGCGTTAAGGTGAAAGGAGGAGGCTTTGAGTGCAGCTGCAGTGGTACACATCACCAGATTTCAGCAGCAGCATACGAAATCCTACGAGGAGGGCTGGTGTTGCTCATGGCATTGGGATAAATCCAGTCCTGGTTAATGGGGCACCTGCTGCTTTCTGCTCAGCTGGGAGAGCTTCTCCCAGAGTGTTGATGTACATGTTCATCATGTAGCAGTTGAGTGTCTCACCTGCAGGTGATGCAATGCTGTGTTAATTTTCAGAGGTCAGCATTTCTTCTGAAGCCTGACAGGTTCTTGTTCAGCATTTCAATGGAGCCTTTTATTAAAGCTCTGCTGAGTCCATCTGGTGTATTAAGTAATGACCTTAACAAGATTGGACTTTTTTGCAAAGGATCAAAGTTTGCATGTCTTTTTTTCTTTTCTTTTTCTTTTCAAATGTAAATCATTTACTAATTGTCTCTGAAAATGCTTCAATTCTATATGACCTTTCATGATGCCACCAGAGTTCCTCTTCAGCTGCCCTGAAGAGGTGCAGAACCGTTCCCAGTTGCTCCCCTTGCCATGGCCACGGGCAGCAGTTCCCAGCCTTTGCCTGCACACATGGCTCCCAGGCAGGATGTTCTGGGGGTGTCATGCTGCACACACCCCAGCTGGGCTCAGCATCCAACAGACAGCTGTTACACTCATGTGCTGTTGGCACCAGTACTTCTGAAATAGTTCATTTAACCAAATTATTCAAATTTAAAGAATTTGTAATGTCCAGTTTTAATCCATGAGCGTTTTGTCATCATACACACATCAATGTTCTCAAGAAAAGCCCTTTACTCTTTAAGTGGCTCAGTCTCTTACATGAATAAATGTGTATGAGTTATTTCCTGGGTAATTTTGGAGACTGCAGACCTCTAGGCATGTGTCTGCTCAGAGTGGAGAGAGGTAAGCTTTTAATTTAGGTGCTGGAAGTGGCCTACTGGATCCTCTGGTGGGTATCCAGGCAACCTTGATTCCTGATGTAAGCACCTTGTTTAGGCTTTGCCCTGCCTGTTGTGTTCACTGTATCCTTCCGTTTCTTTCCAAACAGGGTTTTTTTGAAGAAGAGGAAGGTAAAGAGTATATCTATAAAGAACCCAAATTAACAGGCTTGTCTGAGATCTCTCAAAGATTGATGAAACTTTATGCAGACAAGTTTGGAATAGATAATGTGAAGATCATCCAGGATTCCAACAAGGTATGAAAGGCATTCAGTTTTGCACAAGAGAGAAAACTGAGTGTTCATGGTTCAGATTTTGAGAGCTGTGTTTCAAATGAATGTCAACTGAGTGTATGTGTAAAGTACTATGACCTAGCTTGACAACAAAAAAGACCCTACGAAAATGACAATGTTATAGCAGGGCATCCCAGTCAGTGGGAAATGGGCAGCCAGATGTTTGCTGCAATGCAGAAGCAGGTTGTTTTCTGTCTCATTTAGCTTTCTTTCACTGTCGCCAGTGGATATCTTCAAAGGTCCCACTGTTCTCAGGGGCCACTTGGTTAAATAGCTTTGTATTCATCTGTGATCTATTACATTTGGAAGTCTCAGTTTTTCTAAGTATGGCTGTGATAGATAAAAGTGTCAGAAATGTCATGGATGCCCTGGAATCTCATCAGACTTAAAGCAATTTTATTATGTTTGCCACTGTTACACAGGTTAATCCCAAAGACCTGGATCCAAAATATGCCTACATCCAAGTGACATATGTCACACCTTTCTTTGAAGAGAAAGAAGCTGAAGATCGAAAGACCGACTTTGAAATGCACCACAACATCAACCGCTTTGTGTTTGAAACGCCTTTCACACTGTCAGGAAAAAAGCATGGGGGTGTGGAGGAGCAGTGCAAGAGGCGCACAATCCTGACAAGTACGTTTGCTTGGCTGCTCCTGCCTCCCATCCCACCTTTCCCAGATAAGCCCAGCAGTGCGTGTTGAGTGCCAGGTGTTCTGCTGTCAGTGGGCACAGCATGTTGTGCAGGATGATAAGTCATCTTTTCAGTGTTGGCAATGTGCTTTCTTACAGACCTGCTGACCGTCCTAGGGAAAGTTATTTTCATTTGTGGAGTCATCAGCTGCCTTCTTTTTTCCCCCCATATAATTGATATCTTAACTGTTCTTGCAGTGATGTAATTTGGGAGTGGTTCTGCTGGAGGCAGCTTAGCAATCAGAGCCATTGTTCTTTTAATAATAAAAAAGTCAAAGAAAAAGCCAAGTAGGGTGTCTGTTCTGCTAAGAAGAGTAAAACTTAGCAGATAGGAATTATTGTTCAAAATGGGAGGTACATTATATAGAATTTTTTTAAGTGAGAGATAAGATTTCAGTGTTTTAAGTCAGGAATTTTAGGATCACTAGAGATGCCTGCTCTTACTGAGTCATATTAAACTGAGTATTTTTAGTTCCTTATCATGATTGAAATCTCTTTTTAAAGAAGCATCCTGCTTGAGACTACTACTGAAACTTGATGTGTCTGAATTTTGATGTAAGAGAAACTGTCTGAGGTGTAGGCGTTGTTCTCCTGGGCAGCCGTGGGCAGAGGGGCTGATGTTCACAGCAAAGGCTCTGAGCGACAGAAAATCCAGTTCCCCACTGACTTCAGTGCATCTGCTTCCCCCAAAGGACAAAGGGAAAAAAGCTGCTTACAGTGCTGGCATAGTCACCTAAAAGTTTTGTTCTGGCAAGTCAAGAAAGAGATACTGATGTCTGAAGACAACTTGTTACATGACACAGGTTCACTTGTAAGAAGAAAGAAGGAATGGCTTGTGTGTGGTTTTTTAAGTGCTTGAGCAGCCAGTAGGTGTTTTGAGATCTGTACTGAAGCCAGTAGTTTCACTGACTTGAAAGTGCAGCTGTTATGGTCTGTCTGGCAAAAACAGAGAGGGTTGTTCTTCCAGCAGAATATCTTCTCTGGGTTATTACATGCTGTCATCAGCTCCCACTGCTCTCAGCCTGGCTCCATCTTTGGCATTCAGTAGGAATTTGATGACCTTCTCTTCTCCCATGCCTTTCTCTCTGGTATCTGCCTCACCTCTATGCTTTCCTCTAAAGGAAACATCCTTTTCTTTTTTTCTTTTTTTTTTTTTTCCCCCCAACTTCTGTCTGGTAAAGTCATGTATTTTCATTTGTTTTCATTTGCATCCTAAGTAAACCTAAGTGCTTTTAGTTTGAGAAGAAAGTGAGGCTTGCCAGTATGACTGGAGGAGCAGTGGAAGTCAATTGTGCTTGAGTGGCTGGAACAGAACCTGCACAGCATCTCTGCTCCAGAGCCTGCTGGGCAGAGGGCAAGTGCAGTCTGGCTGTGGTCTTTGGTTCACTGGCTCTCTGCCATAACTAGCTGTGACTTGTGCTTCCAGCTCTGAAAGTCCTGAGTTTCCTGCTCTCCAATGAGACAGCCACCCTGTGAACTGGGGCTCATTTAGGTCTGAGCCGACTAAGAGCAGATGCTTACTGGAGAAGGACATACGTGGAGTTTGGGAGGCCTTCCAAAGCGTGTAGGGCAATCAGGACAGAGTATTAGGTTAGATTAGACTTAATGCACCATAGCAGTACCTTTGCCAAACTCTGAGATCCATTGAAAGGCTTTGGCTGGAAGTAAAAAGTTTTAAAGATGAATAATTCCTCTGTCAGCTCCCACAGCGGTATTTAGGTTGAATATTAAAAGTAACTCCTCACTACTTTAAGGATGATGTTTTAATACTTGTTGTGGGTGAGTGTCGTGGTTTAACCTCAGGCAGCAGCTACACCTCACAGAACTTCTCTCTGTGTCCTCTGGTGAGATGGGGAAGAATCAGAAGTATAAAAGTGAAAAAACTCCTGGGTTGAGATAAGGACAGTTTAATAGGTAAAGACAAGCTGTGTGTGCAAGCAAAGCAAAACCAGAGCTTCATTCACCACTTCCCATGGGTGGGCAGGCATTCAGCCATCTCCAGGAAAGCAGGATTCCATCACATGTAACAGTGACTTGGGAAGACAAACACCATCACTCCAAACATCCCTTCTCTTTCCTCCTCCTTCCTGTGACTTCATATGCTGAGCATGATCCCATATGGTCTGGAATATCCTTTGGGTAAGGAGGAAATCAGCTGTTCTGGGTGTGTCCCCTCCCAGTTCCTTGTGTACCCCCAGCCCACTTGCTGGTGGAATGGTGTGAGGAGCTGAAGAGTCCTTGCTGGGTTGTGTAAGCCCTACTCAGCAATAACTGAAACATCCCTGTGTCATCAACAGTGTTGCCAACACAAATCCCAAACATGCCCTTGTACCAGCTACTGTGAAGAAAATTAACTCTATCCCAGCACAATGAGCGATACCCAAGTTCAGCTAGGTTAGAGGCTCCTGCCTCTGACTTGAAACATATTTGATGGCATGTTTTGAGCTGTTTGAAGTTCTGTATGGGCTTATAATTTGGTGGTTTAGCTCAGAAGAAGAAATTCGTGGATTCTAAAAATCTAAGTAGTGAGAGCTTTTTGCCACCTGCATGTGACAGAACTTGGTAGCAAGCAGTGGTGAATTCAAAAGGAAATGCTCTTCCAGTGCCAGGTACATCAGAATTCAATTTGGACATGCTGTGTCACTTCCACTCATTTGGTGATTAAAATTTGATTTTTATGGATTGATAAAGAGATTGGCAAAGTCAAAAGTTAACCCTTTGACTTAATTGTTTTGTTTTCTTAAATGCTCTCTTGTTGGGAGAGTTCTGTGATGCATTTCTTTCTTTTGAGCAGCCAGTCACTTGTTTCCCTATGTGAAGAAGCGTATTCAAGTCATAAGCCAAACCAGCACAGAGCTGAACCCTATTGAAGTGGCCATTGATGAGATGTCCAAAAAGGTCTCAGAGCTCAACCAGCTTTGCACAATGGAAGAAGTGGACATGATCCGACTGCAGCTCAAGCTGCAAGGAAGTGTCAGTGTCAAGGTAATGACAATTTGCCTTATTTTTTCTTTTTTTTTTTTAATGCATCTACCTAAAATTTTATTCTGATTTTCTTCATTTCAGATATGTTTTGCCTATTTTATATTTTTTGTCAAATATTGTGTTCCATTGCTGTTGGATCCTGCTCTAAAAATAAAAGGGAACGGAAAGTTTTCAATTGGTGTGGATGACTGCTGGATGTATGTGCAAATATAACTATTTCAGTCAAGTCTTCTTTAAATAAATGTTAAGACCTTTCTAAAAAGACCACCATGTGTCCTTTGAGAATACAACCCCTCACACAGCCAAGCATGCAGATTCATTAATGGGAGTTTTGTTAGGATTGGCTTTATCATTTTCTGTTTAGGAAAGTTGGGATTGATGAGAGGTATGTGTATTTCTGGTACCCTCATTAAAATGTCTTCAAACAACTGTGTAGCTGTCTAGATGGTTGACTAACTGGGGACTTACAAAGGCCAGCAGAGGTCTACAGCTTGTATGAGGTTGACCAGCTCTTTTTTCTTCAGTAAAACTCTTCAGCTTCCATCCAGGTGGAAAGAGGAGCGAAGTGATGTTCTTCTCACATGCTTTGTTGCCTGAGGCCAATCCCCAAGCCTTGGAACATGAGAGAAATGACAATGGAATGGCTTGTTCCCTGTACCTAAGCTGTGTATTTTTCTCCCAGGTGAATGCTGGACCAATGGCTTACGCTCGAGCTTTTCTTGAAGAGACAAATGCTAAGAGGTATCCTGATAATCAAGTTAAGCTTCTGAAGGAAATCTTCAGGTAAACATTAATTGTAGGCTTTTCACCCCCTGCACAGCACATAGTACACACTGCATAGCATGAGTAGGTATGACATGAAATCAGGCTGAATGGAACCAGCCTAATTTACCTCTGCATTTACCCTATCTTACAAGTCATTCCTGAGAAAACATTAAGTTTGGGCTATCCTTGTAGCCTACATTCCTTTCAATCTGAGATTGACTTGTGAAATTCACTTCCAACAAGGAGTAATTTGCAAGGGAGAGAGGAGATACAGTACTGTGTGTATATATGTATGTGTATAGGTAGATAGGTTTTTTTCATTATTACGAAATTTTTGGTTGTTTTTTGTGTTTTTGTCCTTGTAGGCAATTTGCTGAAGCATGTGGACATGCTCTTGATGTCAACGAGCGCCTTATTAAGGAGGACCAATTTGAGTATCAGGGAGAGATGAAGTCTCATTATAAGGATATGCTCAGTGAGCTCTCTGTAGTTATGAATGAACAGGTCAGATCATCTGTTTTGGTGCTGGTTGGGCTGAATGAGGGTGGCTAATTATGTCTTCTAGAGACAAAGGAAGCTGTAGAGTAAAATACTAAAGTAAAACGTGGCAATGCAACAGTCTCTGAGAAAATAGTGTCTTCTTTTGTTTGTTTCCTCCCCTCTCTCTTGTTTTAATTCCAAGTATATTATATATAATGAATCTGATCAACAAAGATCTGTCTTCTGCCTGTATTGCTTCATATTGAAAAGCTGCATATTCATGAGGCAAAATGCTGACTGAAGTTGAGAGGCATAGAAAGATAGTCAAAGTGTTTTATGCTTTGCTTGCTTTGTCCTATAGCTGTGATGTATTTAATTAAAACAGTAAATTGCTCTTAAGATGTAGCTTGTAACCCGAGGAGGTGTCTTTATAGTTCCTATTTATATTCAGCTTTCAGAGAAAGTTAATTTTTAAAATTTTTTTATATGAGTACACTGTCAAAATAGATGCTATGTATTTCAGCTGTTAGCAGCTTCACAAGGATGAGCGTGCATGGCTACATTATATAAAGTGCACCCCAAAATTCTGGACTCCAGGGCAAACTTGCAGCTATTCTACTGCTGTGTCTAGGCAGACTTTTTTTTAGGTTTTTTGTTTCCATTAAATATTGAGTGATTCTGCATACTAAAGGACAAATTAAACCATGCTTAATTATATCTCTGCATGCTTGTGTGTAGGCCACCTTGGATTGCATCTGAGAAATAGTTCCTCTCTAGCAGTTATGCTGCATTTCCAGGTGCCTGTAGCATCCCTAAGCACCGTTTGGGTACAGTTACTTGGTTTAACCACTAGTATCAGTAAAGGCATCTCACAGGACTGTCTTAATTGGCACCCCATTACACCCTGCTGTATTATTCATCTTCACATACAAGGAAAATAAGGATTGATCTGAATTTTTCACCCATTGTTTTAGTTACTGTGGAACTGTGAGCAAGTTTTTCACTGGGTATAAAGCTCATAATTGCTTGGAGGCTTGGTGTGTGCCAGGTGGGCCTCAAGCTCAGTGATGCTTGTTCTGGGCATTGTGCTCCCTTCCTGTTTAGGTGTATAAAGGTTTGTGAACCTCAAGCATTCCAGTGATTTTATCATAACTAATATCTATCACTGTTATACTAAGTGTGTAAGTCTTAAGGATATTTGTTACTCAGTGTTCGTGCCTCTCCCATGGAAGTTATTTTGGCCATCTGATCAATGTGCAGGGGCAGTACTGTATGCCCTGTGTGAACTGCTGTTCTCCACAAAAATGGAACATGGATAGTCAACTCAAACGAGGCACGAGCAGCCCATGAGTTTCAGCACTCATGAAACGTTTGGAGAGTTCTGTTAAATTCTCATTCATACCTGTAGGTCTGTCAGGTAGCTCTGAGTTTTCTTCATGGAAACTAAAATACTAAATGATACAAAATTACTTGTACAAAACAATGCTAGTATATAAAGTTAAAAGTTTGTCCATCAAAAGTCAAAATTGTCATCTGTTTTACCAAAATCACCTGAATTTGAAAGTCCACACTGAAAACTACTGTCCCTCTTGCAGTCCTGTGGGGAAGCATTAGAAGTGACAGCCCAGTTTTCCTGGCAGCATGGCTTTTTGGGAAAACTCTACTGCTCTTGCAGTGAGCACATGAAGTCTGTGCTTCTGAGCAGAGTGTTCCCTCAGAGAAATCACGTGCTGTAAACTGTGGCTGAAATATTTCCCTCGCAGTTGGAAAGCCTGATGCTCTCTTGCAGCTGTGCCGTGTGCTTTACAGCAGTGCCATCTTTCCCATTGTCTATTCAAGAGAGCTTTGTTTCTCACCTACAGACAGTATCTCTTTCATCACCATATGTTTTTCTCTTTTTTGTTTTGTTTTGTTTTTCTTTTCTGACAGCTCTGTCATGGTCCTTGCTTATACAGCTTCTCTTCTTCCCTGTCTAACATTTCCCTCAATACTATAGCCAAAAGTGGTATGTTCATTTTTCTTACATCTATTTTTTTCTTTTAATGTCATGTACTTTCCTCACTTGCTGGTTTTTCTACCGGGTGTGTTTGTTAGTTTCATGTCTAATGAATCCCTTGCTTGGGGAGCTACAAAAAACAAGTGCCAAGGTATATGTGTGATGTTGTCCATATGTTGTCAGTGTCAAGAGGCCTGTTCTTTAGGACCCTAGTTGTGAATTTTGGGGAGGCCAGTGGGGCAGCTCGACAAGAGCCTCCTAATGCAAAAGCACATGTCAATAGTAGCAATAGTCTCATGGTGTGAGAGCAGCTCCTTCCCAGCTGCTGGCTCAGGCACTGGAGCTGGTTGTGGCTGCAGTGTGGTCCTGTCTGCCCGAGTGATAACTGGTGTGCATGACCTGCAGCCCTGACCAGGGATAGCTGATGGCGTGAAATTACACCTGGAGCTTTGTGAATGGCAGAGGTTTCTCTTCCTCTGTTGGTGCTGCGTGGTGGGTTTGCAAAATGTAGGTGACTTCTCAACTGTGTTTGTGTGAGAGTTGTGAGATTAATGCAGTTCAGGGGACCCCGTGAAGCACCACTGGGCAGAAGCCAGTGACCCCAGCCCCATTTTACCTCCAGCCCAGAGAATCTCATCCCTGTCACTGCAGCCTCCATTTACCAGGCAAAGGTCCTTTTTCTCTGTCAGTTCCTTAGCATCATGTAATAAATAAAAAAATGGGTTATCATGTGTTAGACAATGGATACTTCAGACACCAAACTATTCAGATCTCTCTCACTGTTGCTTTTTAATTTCTTTTTTATGAAAAGATTGCATACAAGGAGGACTCAGCAAAACAGCAAGGGATGGAGCGCACGTATTCCCGAATCATCCATAGAGCCAGCTCGTCCGTGCCAGCAGCCACCACTCCAGCAAACCCTGATGCTTGACTGCGGCGGGGGCAACATACGGCCTCAGGAAGATCTGGGGTGGCAAGGGTGGGGTTTGTTCCTTGTTATTTGGGGTTTTTTTTCCTTTTAGATTAATAGTACTGAAAATTAAGTTGATCATGGACGATAGCAGGAAAAGGATTTGTGGGTTAAAATTTTAATTTATTGGAAGTCTTCACGGTGTTATTTTTAAAAACGCAAGCTTGAAAATTTTTTTTACTTTTTTGCCTGCCCCAATATTTGCACATTCCCTATCTTTTTTTTTTATTGTCAGTTTTTGATTTTGAGCAGCCTCTATTAAGCCAGGCTGATTATGAAATTCCCATTGAATGGATAGGTACACAGCAAACCCTAAGTTTGCTATAAATTATAATATATCTAATACTAAGTCCTAGTATACATATATTTTAAAGGTCAGAGTGGATGTTTTATAACATTTAAGTATATTGCAATTGTAAATAGAAGATGTGTAAAATATGTCATTTTTACAAAATTTAAAAAATACCTTTTTAGTTAATTATGACAGTACTAAGAATATGGATAACATTTCAGTTACCATTATATTAAAATATTTGTGTATGTGTATAAAAGCGTCCATAAAATTTCCTCTTTGAAGGTCTGTGCATTGGTTCATTCCCATGTCAGTGCTCTCCAGAGCAGTGGAGATCAGGATGCCTTCTGCATCCTGGCTGTCTGTTGTGTTATAGATGCTGATGGGGACACTTATGACCATCTCTGGAACATGACTTCAGACACTCTTCATGGCCCCAGACTGAGGCCACCCTGGGAAACAGACGTGGTGTAGTTCTCCTGCTTGAGGCTAAGAAAATTCTGATTTTCCTTTGAAGTTTGTAGTGCCAGATTTTGCCCAGGGCATGCTGGGGAACCATGTACCTCTAGTGAGGTATTTGCTTTGGTTTCTGCATCATGTCAGTGTGAGGTAGTGTAATTATGCCAGCTCTTAGGAGTTCCCTTTAACCTCAGCATTCCCATACTCTTTCATGTTCATTTGTAGAAAATCTCTGCTTTCAGGGGTCCCTGCTCATTGTGCCTGTGTGTTAGGATTCCTCTCTCCTATGCATACAGTCCCAATGATTCTGTTAAGCTGTTTTTTTTCTGTTTAGCTCATTTTCTCTGGAGAAACTCTGGTGACTCTCTTGAGGCCTCCACAGGTTCACGAGTATTCATTCAGGGCAGAGGCCAGTGCCAAGTCTTTCTACCTGGGGTTACCAGAAGGACTTTTCCAGCGTGTTGCCTCATTCTGCCCTCCTGTCTCTTCTCATAACAGCCCCAGTTTGCAACTGATGAATCTCAGCTCAAGTTGTACCCTGGCCTGCAAGCCAGAGCCAGGGATGGCCTCTGAATTCCCCCCATCTCTGTGCAAGGTAGAAGTGCCATCATCCAGCCTCTGCCAGTTTGCCAGGGCTGCCAGCACTTGCTGCTGTCTCACTGATCAGGGGTTTTCAAAAGAAATCTTTGCTAAGGGTTGAAACCCTCACAGTGTCCTTGCCTGATGGGGGATAGAGGGGAGCAGCTGGGACAGGCACTCCGTGGTTGGAGATGGCCCTGCTCCAGCATTAGTGCAGGGACAGGCTGAGCCCTCACCTGGGACTTGGGAAGAGCCCAAGTTCTCTCCTGTGTTCTGCACACCAGCATCAACCACACAGCTGGATGGGGAGCTGAGCACCTTCCTCATCCTCACCTTGACAAACCCAGCTCTGCTCTTTGGACACTGCACTCTTCAAAACCACTACTCTCCTGAAAGAAATGGTTTCTGGCCCAAATTTTAACTTGCTTTATGCCATATATAGTGGTAGGTGAAGTTACATGCTTGTTTGTATATATGGGAGGAACCAGTAATCAGTGGTGACAGCAGGAATGTGCAGTACAGAGAGGTAAGTGGGCATCGAGTCCTCTTGTGCCTTGGTTTGTTGGTCTCGCTGGGCTCATTATGTGTTTATGATGATTTGTGTTTATGAATGGGTACTTCAGAAGCCATCAAGGTGATTTGGAGACAGACTGTTTCTAATTAATGTTCACAAGAAATGAGCAGCTACATCTGTTGTTGGGCATCTTTGGGAATAACTAGATTGCAAAAGCATGGTTTGCACCAAGGAAACGTTGCAGTCTGAATCCAAGCTGTGGTCTGTAAAGCAGAGGTAAGGAAATGCCTGGATTGTTTTCTCAATAGCTGGCACACAAAATGGGTTTCATGTCTAAGTCCAAGGGCTGTGGGATTTGGTTTATTTTAAGCAACCATCTCTGCAGCCCCCTTCAGGTTTTGAAAATCCAACCCATATTGTGGGGTTACCTTTTTACTGGTGTTGGAGATGCTCAGGCTCGAGTGTATCTGAATCCTTATTCCAGATGGCTCTTCCTCTCCTGCTGTGTTCAAGCACTTCAAACTTCGTCGGGTGAAAGCAATTAGCAAAAGCATTAGCTTTGAAACTGAGGCTGCAGCAGGGAGAGAAAACAAGGCACCAAACTGTGGATGGTCCCAGCGTTTGAGGGGAGAAAATGAGGGAAACGCAGGAGGCATGTGAGGCTGTAGGATCATTACAAAGTCAGGGTTTGGCCCTTTTCCACAACAGAATTCAGCAGCCCAAACTGCAGGAGTCAGATGTTTAGGCACAGAATCCCACATCTGCCCTGTCCATGGCACTTCAGAAAAAGGCTCTTCAGTTGCTGCTTTTCAAGCTCACAGGATTACATGAGGTCTGCACCATCTTTTTTTTCTGCCAAAAGCTCCCCTTTGAGCATCTTATTGTCTAGGGTTGCCACAAGATCATGATCAACTGTTCTCAGAGCTGAGCTTTTCTCCAGTAATTTTTTTTCACAGTGTATTCTTAGACTTATTCCTTCAGCTGGAGGAGACTCATCCTCCTGCTGCTGTAGGCAAAGCTGGTGAAAGATTCCCTTTCATCTGAGGAAGGAGATCTTCCTATATCAGACTCAAATCGAGCTTCTTTAAAAACTTTTCAAAGTGCGAAAGAAATTATTCATGTTTGTTACTTAGTGGAAGCTATCTCAACACCCCAAAAGGAGTTAAGTGTTATACATATTTTATGTTTAATCACATCTTTAGTGACATCCAACCACAACCAAAGGCTTAAATTTCAATTAGAGGGAGATGTATTAAATGTTTAATAGGAATCATTCCTTACAGGGTAATTATATCTCAGCATTCACTGGAGATGTTACATCGGCAACAAAATGTTGATCTGAACAGGAATATTTTATTATTTTATTTTATTTTTGGATAATATCCAAATGAGAAATGGGAAGAGATGATCTGTACCATTCATGCTTCTGACACACTGCCCTTGTGCTGGCCATCCACAGACCTGGATCTGGTAAAATGTTAAATTACATCCATACATAACTTTAAATGTGGCTTTTTTGATCTCAGCATGAAAACTGTTGTTCCACACATGCGAGAAGCTCCAGGCTGCAGGTACATTTTACTATACTTTGAAAGTTTTTTAAACTGATAACTGACTACTAGTATTTCAGCTGTAATATGGGAGGATGAATCTTCACGACAAAGCATATCTTTCAAGTATCTGCTATGGATTTGAACGTGTTTACCAATTTTTAACTAGTTTGGTATGCATGTGAAAGATTTCTCTCATAATATTTAGATAATAACAAAAATAATCATTATCACACATTCACAACAAGCAAGTTAAAGCCATGAAGTGACCTTTGAACCTAGGCAGTTAAATTGAAAGGATGTTAAAATCAAATACTGAATGAGAATAGAGAAATGGGATTTGGAGGAAAGCATTTGAAGCTGTAGAAAAATTAAGAAAAGAAAAAATCTAAGCAAACTATGTTTCTTATTTAAGAGAATTGTATTGACATAAAATTAATCAAAAAGGCAAAGAACAGCCAAGCCCATGTAGAACTATGACCATGACCAAGAATAACCTTCAGCTTCACCATCACCACATCCACTCTGCTTTCACATGAGCTGCTCAAGCAGGAACCACTTGGCCTGGACCTCTTGGCCCCGCATGGGTTTCCCGCTCCTGCCATCACTTGGCTGTCTGGCAGCCGTGGCATGGAGTGGGCAGGTTTCCTCTTGTTATTTTGTCTGTGGTTCTTTTGCTTTTGCAGTGGCCCCAAGTACATACATCCTGACAAGAAAGGGCAGGGCTCCTGCCCTGATGAGCACACTCTGCAACAGTGGAGAGAAAACCTGCTGAGGGTCTCAAGGGCTGCAAAGCTGCCATGAGCCAGCTCCTCTGCAGCAGAGCACCCGCTTGGCTTCGGCTGCCAGGTAAGCCCTGTGATGGGAACAGCCACTCTGCCTGCACCACACAGAACACGGCTCATGAGAGAGATCAAAATGTGAACACAGAGTTAGGGACAGTGGGTCGAGACCTCACAGATCAGGCAGGCTGGAGCAGTGCACTTTCCAAGCTGCCAAGTCTGGGACATTCAGATCACAAGAGAGCAGGATCATTAGCCCCTGCCTTGTTACAGACCCTGTGTAGTGGCCATTCACACAGCTCTATTCCCACTGCCTCCTCCAGGGCTGGGGCTGGGCTCCCCCATACTTCAAACGCAGAATCCCTCTTACTGGAAAACACAACTGAAATGATTTGCTAATTAAAACAGAACAGAATAACTAATTTTAGTTGGGAAAAGCATGGGAAACTTTGGGGAATGCCAAACTGATGCTTTAGTTTCAAAATTACTTAAATCAAGGATGTGCTGGAGTTTACTCCAAATGAGGCTGGTCCCTCTGGCCATGCCCTCCCTGGAGCACAGAGAGGTGCTGCTCATCCCAGTGAGGGGGGATGCTAAACCCGCCCCTCTTCCTGGTGCAGGCAGCAGCATGTACAGCAGAAGGGAAAGGGATACTCAGAATCATTATTGGACTAGATGCTGTGGCAGAATGAGATTCACTCTGTGTGGAGGGGGTGCAAAGCCAGGCAGCCACCAAGACCAGGTGGGCAGGCTCATGGCCAGCCATAGAGGATTCAGACCCCAGCCTGGGTGCCCACAGCCCCCCCCACATGAGCCTTTCCAGCATGTCTTTGTTTGCAGTCTGCAGAGAGCAGCTCTGGGCAGGCATCAGCTCGCTGGGAAGCTGGTGGAGGAAATGAGAACATTATTATTCTTTTCAAGAAAAGTCCAGCACAGTTCCTTGGTGAAATATTAGCTATGGAAAATATCAAGTAACTTTCCTACCTCCCAGGCATGTGTTGGAGTATTTGGAGATGGGAAAAAGTAAAAGTACAGTGAAACCAGCAGGGTTAGGGGAAAGCTCTCACAGTGTCTAGATTATCAGGCCAAGAGAGTATTGAGTGGTTTTAAGGCAGAACAGTAAAAAGCTCATCTGTAAAGAGCTCATCTTTGAGAGCCTCCTAGTTAGTAAGTGGTATCTCTATTCCATAGGTATAACCTCAACATGCAAAAACATTGGTTCTGGAGCAGTTCTGGCTCATGGTGCTGTGAGAGGTGGTGCTGCTGCCCCTGCAGGGAAGCTGTGCCCAGCAGAGATTTGCAATCAATCCTGGGTGGCCACCCACATCCCATGCCTTCAAGAGCATCTCTGAGGCACAGTGAGGTGGGAGTCAGAGTGATGAGTGTCCTTGAGGCTGGGAGTCATAGCCAGCATGGGATGTGTGCGTGGTTGCTTGCAATGCTTCGTTGACAGTGTACAGGTATTTTTTTGAAAATTCTCAGTAATGCAAAAGTGCAACCATAATTACTGACTTTTCTGTCTGGTTGTTGAGGTGATTCTTAATTACTCACTAAAGCATCTTAATGTTCTCAGTATGAACATCTCCCCCTGAACAGCAGCAGAGAAATGCATGTTTCCCTTTTTTTCTGATTAATTACCCCCCAGCTTATAGAAGCTGCATTTTAGGTGTGCTTTTTAAGTTGTGCTCCCCGTGTGCTACTTCAGTTAGCTATAATGGTTCATTTTTGTTGGAGAACTGCTGTAAGGGTGTTACTTACCTTGCGATATGTTTTTGTGGCCCACAAATGCCATGTGGTGTTCCCTGGAGTTCTGAGTCATGTTTTAGATGTCTTTGCACAGATTAAATACGGTGTGATATAGCTACAGAGATACAAATATCCTCACATGCATTTTATATATTGCTTGAGAAAACTGAATAAGAAATAGTTATTAGTATTTTGAATTTTAGGATGGATTTTCTGCTTGGGGCTGCTCTGTAATCATGAGGCTCTTTCCCATGAGTGAGGGTTTGTTTTAATTTGAAAGCTGTCGCAAACTCTGTGCAGGTAACTGTGGGCCCAGTTGCAAGCTCCTTGTTATAAAAATCTCCAGCTGGGCTTGTAGATTCTCTTGCATGAGGCATGGTTTTGTACTCTGCAGCATATGTTGTGCTTGCAGGGAGCTGGCATAAAAGAGACTAGTTCTGATTATTCCACACTAACTTGAGGATCCATTTAAAGGGACAGAGATACAGAGCCTTGGAAATGCAACACAAAGCCCTGAAGTGCCCTCTGAAAAGTTTGAAGTGTTTCTGTAGCCTTTCTTCACTGCCAGCCCAGTCCAAAACCATAGCCAAGGTTTTCAGACGTGATTCACGTATCTCAGTGTTTCTATTTCCCATGTTGAGGTTAAGGCTGGTTTTTCGAAAGTATTGAGCATCCCCTGCTGGAATTCAGACCCCTTTCCGAAACCTCGAATGCTCAAAATCAAAGCAACACTGATAAGATACTGAGCTGTGCACATCAGGTGAGAGGTTCAGTGTGTTGCACAGGTGCTTGGCTCCCTGCAGGCACCAGAGCAAGTGGAGGCTTCTTTTAAGAAGGCTTGTGTGGGATTTTCTGCATACACATGTGGGAGGTTAAGGCACAGTCAGTCAAACAGTCCTTGCAAAAGAAAAAGGATGCTTAATAGACATTAACAAGTTAAACAACTACCTTTTAATAAACTAATTAAATAACTTTGTGCCATTGTTACCTAATGACATGTTGAAACCTGAGAATGCTTTACACATATAATTGATTTTTGCCATTTTGTTTTGTTTCTGTGAGGTTGCACAGCTCGCTCTCCACAACTGTCTCGCTGCACCCGCTGTGAGCAACAGCCACCACTCAGACAGGGTTAAAAGGGAGTGTTTAATTAATCATGAGTGTAAGGCAAGGTCTCATTCAAGCATAGAAAGCAGCCAGGTTTGTATGCTCTCATGCCTGGCTACACGTGAGGCTGGTGAGGGTTTCTGTGGGGTCTGTCCTTGCCACTCCCCACTTCCTCCCCAAATGCTGTGCCCCCAAGGCAGCTCATGTCCCTGTGCCCCATGTCTCACTCCCACTTGGTTTGCTACTGCACTTCCTCTTCCCCCTTCAGTGCCAAGGACAGAGCATTCATGCAGACTTGCAATTGCCTTCTTGGGCTCATCCTGCCAATCCACTGGGTAATTTTCATTCTGCTGCCCAAGCTTGCTCAGAAAGCAGCTTTGTACAGAAGTGACATGAGTCAGATGCTGTTCACGGTCTGCTGAGACGTGGGTGGCCGGTCAGGAAGGCGGCTCCCGTGCCGGGTGGCAGGGCTGGCTGCAACCCAGACCAGGGATGTGCCAGGAGGGCAGGAGCATCTCGCCCTTGGCTTGGGCGGCTTTGTGGATGTTTCTCTGTGCTCCTACAGAGCTCTGCGTGCAGGGGCACTGTCTCAGCCCTTTCACACAGGTGAAAAAGGAGTTTCCTTCTAAGTGAAGGTGGGCTGTGGTTCTGGGGAACACCCCAAAGCACGATGGGCAGGCACTTGCCTGTTGGCGTGGTAGCACTGGCACCCTCCCCCATGGGTGCCCCAACACTGGCATACCTCATCTTTGTCCTTCAGAATGGGCGTAGGAATAGCAGATTTCAACTGCGCAATAGGTAAGATACAAAAGTCACACTTTTCAGAATAAGGATGGATATTTTTCACGATTTGTAGTTGTGGGAACGTACCAAAATGGGCCTTCAGGTTCCCCTTTTGCCCGCAGAGCGATGCCAGCTCAGATAGGGGGAGATTTTCCCATGGCTGAAACTGGGGGTGCTCCCAACAGCCTGGCAATGAATAATTAGCTGGTTGTCTTGGTGAAAGCCTGAGGCACTGCTGCAGAAATTGGTATGAGCTTCTGTACCTGCCTCTACTGCGGAAGCTCAGCTCTGGCAGGGAGCCCAGACTGGCTCGAGGAAAGAGCAGTGGCCCTATGGGTTTGTACCTCTCAGGTGGGTGAACACAGACCAGCAAACTTTGGAAGCTGACACATTTGTCCAGGTATTAGAACATTTTCAATTTGTGCAAAATCTATTCTATCAAATCCTTGCCTCACAAGAAGGATGCATTTCTTTGTATGGATGAGCATTTGCAGATGAAACCCATTCAAAAGAAGATGTGACCTGGCCTGGCAGAGCAGTACTCATGGGGACACTGATGTGGCTGCCAGTGTGCTGGGCTCAGGTGAACAAGGGCCTTGCAGACTGTGTTGCATGTCCCACCACATTTGAGCTGTTAAATTTCAGTGCAAGCAATGGGATTGGTCAAGTAAAGCACAGGGATAATTTAATTGTGTAAAGGTCTAAATGTCTAAACTTTGAGAAAAATGAAAGGTGAGAAGTGAAAATTGGAAAAAACCCCGTAAATTTCTCTCTTAAATTTACCATTTACCTCTTAATTTACCATGAAAATGAGAAGCCACTGAGAATTAAAAAAGAAGGAGGCCAATATGGGATCAAATTTTGACATTAAACCTATTGAGTCCCCTCAGAGGTACAGGAGGAAAATTATGAGAAGTGCAGCAGCAAACCAGAAAGAGTTGTTTTGGATGAAACTGTTCCAGAAAGCTTCTGTGTTTTATTCACAGGTTTTCTGCTGCAGTACTACTTGGTATGCAGTTCATACAATCCACGGAGACAGCACATGCATGGGTAGCCACAGAGAGATATTGCTATGGGGTTCCTTGAGCTCAGCAGCTGCCAGAAACTCTGTCTCTGATTATTTTTCCTAGTGGAGAGGTTTGAATATGACTGAGGGTCAATACAATTTTACCCAGGTTAATGTCCTACCAAGCACAGCTTGCCAAAGCAGCTCAGGTGTGAGAAATTGTCCTTTCTGTTACATTATTTAAAGCTGAAGTGTTTTATAGCAAAAAACATACAGCTATAGATGTTTGTAACAGGCACAGGAAGGTACACTAAAGATACACCCAGCCAAAACCTGCAGCCTGTGTGTGTGCCACTGCTAAGAGGCACTGAGCGTGTTTCCCACTTGTGACACAGGGAGTGGCAGCACCTGGGAGCTGGCAGGGCATGGATATGTGTTGGACCCCACCAAATTTACAAAAACAAGGTGGCATTTATGGAGCTCTTTCTGCTTAAGGGGAACACACTAATCAGCCCAATGGCAAAGGTAGCTTTGCCAGGTTTCCATTGTCCAAAACTCCTGAGTCATCTGGCCCCCTGCCCATCCATCCCTGAGCATGAATTGCAGCAGGAGAAGCTGTAAAAGGCTACAAGACAAAAGTAATTTCCTCAGAAGTTTCTGGTACATGAAAAAGTCTATGCCTGTTCCTGTCTGGTTCCAGAGGAGCAGCACGCATGGGATCAGAGGAGCAGATGTCTTCAGATACAGCTGGGCTAAACTAATTGCTGAGCTGGCAAGTGTCCCCTGCCCAGCCAAACCCACCAGCTGCAGAATCGGCAGCAATATTATAATTACCCTTGGGTGCTGTCACTGCTTCAGTATCTGATTTGTTTGCTGAAGAAACAGACCCATAATGGTCACTAGGTGTTTTCCCCAGCACAGGGATACCTACACTGTTATTGAAACCTGGTCCAAGCCCTTTTCTGAGCTCAGCTTTGCCTACTTCTTCCCATCTATATGTTTTTATGCCCACAGCAACATGCATCTCTATTAAGGAGAAGGAAAAAACTCAGAATAAACTGATGCCTCTTGCTGATGTGATGTGGATGGGCTGGAGCAGGGACTGCCACAACCCACCAGCAGCTCTGCCAAGGTTAATGCCAGCATGCCAAGCACAGACAGCCTGGCATGTCAGCCAAGCAGTGGGCAGGGAAATGTGCAGGGCCTGACCTGCTCCTCCCCTTGTACTGTGCTGTGGGCTTCATCTGCCCCCTGAGAACTCACAGAACCATGCAGAGCCTTCTGGAGAGGTTCCCAGGATGTGACAGCAGTGACTCTCACAGCTCCTGGTCCCCTTGTGCCCGTGGCATTGAAAAAATCAGTGTAGATGAGTATTTCTACAGGTCATACAGAAAGTCCCACCTGCTCTTGCAAGGCACAGCAGGTGGCCGTAGATCAGCAGGGGAGGGAGCACAGCAGGACCTACAGGATCCACTTTGCCCTTATGAAGCACTTTTTTAGGATGCTGCTCCAAAAAGGGAGCACTGCCCAGATGGGGACATGCCCCAGGGAAGAGCTCCTCACCCCCATCCTTGGTTTTCTCTCAATTCCAGCAGTTTCTGCCCAACTTTCCAGTAGCTGCTGGGCAGCAGCATCTCCTTGTAGACCCAATGGCTTCCTCACCACAGCCCTTCTAACACACCCTCTGGAAAAAATAAAACTGAGTCATCTCTCATTTAAAGTATCTCCCAGTAGTTTTCCTTCCCTCCCCCAGCCTCCAGCCGCAAAGTGGAGAAGTGGACACAGCTGAAAGGTCTTTTCTTCTCTCTCGAATATTCCTAAGTCACTGTTGAGCTATTGGGAAGTGCATGGCCTCAAAGCAAAAAGTGCGTTAAATTTTCCTGCCAACTTTTTGGCATTCTCAGTTTTGTATTTTGAAGTAAGTTTTGGGGAGTGGGAAGAATGTTCCACAGGTTTTTGCATTTTACTGCCAATGGAAAGATGGCTTGAGGGACTAGGTGATGAGAGACGTGCAGGGGATTGTGTTTCTCTTCCTAATGCAAGAATCATGCCTGATTTGTCTCTTGTTACACTCCTGGGATGTTGGTGGAGGCGCTCCACTCCAACAAGCCTCCATGGATGCCCAGAAAGGGCCTGGGCTCTGCTGTGACCTTCCAAGACAGCTTTAGTGTACCTGCTTGTCCATCACAGCTGTTGGCATATGTTGTTAATAGTGGAGGTCTTGCACTGTATCAGCTTTCATTGGGAAATTTAATTTTCCTGTGAGAATTTGCTAATTCTTTTCCAGATGTGCAGAGTGAAAAAGAGTCATTCACCCTGTGTTAAGTGAGAGAGGAATCACTGTCCAGCAAAAGGCAACCCTCTCTCTGTGCCGTGGAGACATCACCAGCCAATTTGGATAAACCAAAGGAAATGGGCTCTGTCCTCTTTGGCCCACGTGGAGAAAACCTGAGCCCAAGGCAAGCGAGGGGGCGGGTGGGTTTTCCGATGGTGCAACGATACCGTGTTGACAGTGATTTGTGTGGTGTGTAAGAGGCCAGAGCCGCTCTGAAACGAGAGCCCCCGAATGAATAAATCATGGGCCCTCTCTTAGCAACCTGACAACTCAGTCCAGCCCTCCCAGTGCTGGGATCTGGACCGTGCTGGGCGTGTGGGGAGGGATTCCCACTGTCCAGAGGATTTAAGGACAGGGTCTGTCTGCCTGTCTCTCTGCAGGGCAGCACAAGGAGCCTCCTGCGCGGTGTGTGACCATGGAGGGAAATGCTCACCTCCTCCAGGTCATCCGCAAGATGCGTTCCCAAATCAACAAGCTGGAGAGGGAAAACAGGGCCCTGAAGGGAGAGCTGCAGGTCTGCGGGCAGAGAGCTGTGCCAGCAGAGAGAGAGGCAGCAAGAGGAGGTGGGAACAGCGACATGAGGAGCCTCACCAGCAATGGAGATGGACCTGCTGGCTCTCCAGCATCCCTGCAGGGAAGCGTCATGGCCAGTCCTGCTCCGGCACCAAAGGAGCAGACAGGTACCAACGAGTCGGGGCTGTCTGGGGCTGTCCATGGCACCTCTGTGTGCTGCCCATGCAGCATCTCCCAGCCTGGCTGTTACGGGTCTGCAGGGAATGGGGGATGAGCTGATGGCTGGCTGTCTGGCTAACTCCATGGAAGTGCTCTGGCCTCCTGTGCTCACACCCAAACCCACCATAACTGGCTGTCTTGCTTTGTGGTCTTTTTAGGGTGGTACGTGCAACCCCCAAGCTGAGCTTAGAGGAGTATTTTGCTGCTTTCAAACAAAGGATTCAACTCAAAGGGTTCAGTTTGTCTTTGTTTAAGCAGAATTTGACTTATTGCTTTGGGTTTTTGCAGGCATGGGCTATCCTGCCTGTCCCCTGTCTGTTGCAGGCAGGAAAGGGCCAACATTTGTAACCATGCCATAACCTCTCTTGCCTTAATAAAAGATGAGTAAAACACTACAAATAATAACAAATAACGAAGGGTTGGCTGCACACATCTTGTCAGATGTGCAGTTTAGTTTTGCAGATAACACAGTTAGTTCTGGCCGAGGCAGAGAGGGGCCAATATATAGGAATAAATTCTCTTCACAGTTTTATCAAGGGAGGAAAATGGAAATATTCCTCAGTGATAGAAGTCTGGTTGTGACTTCTGGAGGATTTAATGAAGCAGGAATTAGAGCAAAATGTTGCTTGGTGAGAAGTATTGCAGAAATGGCCCCACAAGTTTTCACAGAGACAAATCTATGTGAATGAATGGGAGGCTGAACAGCACTAGTGGATTGATGTGAAGCCAGATGAGGGCTGTGATCAAACAGCAGCTGCAGCCAAGCCCACTGACCCTGAAGGCCTCTTAAACAGGGACTGCTGGTGGCCACGGATGCCGTCAGTTTGGGAATAGCACTCTGGAGTTTTGGCAAGTGGGAAAGCTATGCAAAGTGCTTCCTAACCCTGTGGCTCTTCCTCTTCTGCTGCCTTCTAGGGGAAAGGGTGACACCCAAAGGGGTTTTCTGGCTGCCTCTGCCTCTGCCTCTCAGACTCACCAAATACAAAACTTTTTTGAGACCAGAGAAAGTGATTAAAAATGAAAAGATTGGAAAGGACTTTAGAGTTCCAAGTCCCCTGCTATGAGGAGAAACACCTTACACTAGACCAGGTTGCTCATAAATTTGTCCAACCTGGCCTTGAACACTTCCAGGCAGGTGGCATCCACAAGTTCCCTGAGCAACCTGTTCCAGTGTTTTACCACCCTAGTAATGAGTAAGGAGTAAAGAATCTCCTCCTAACATCTAATCTAAGTGTCCCCTCTTTTAGTTTAAAACTGTTCCTCCTTGTTCTATCATTATCTGCCCATGTAAAAAGTCGTTCTCCAAAAAACACATTGAGGACATCTGAATTATTGTTTCCAGCTCTGCTTTTTCCTCTGCTTCTCAGATACCACCATGACCGTGAGACGCTACCCCACCATCTCACCAGCTCCTGCTCCCTCCAGTGCAAGGTCCCACCGGGATGGCAGGAAGCCTCCAAGCAATGTGTTCCCAGAGGTGCCAGGCAGTGCCCAGCCACCGGCCCCTCCTGCTGCAGCACAGCTCACCAGGGAAGAGGAGAAAGGGCTTGAACCATCACAGGCCAGCTCTCTCTCCTACAGCCACTCCAGCAACATGAAACTGTTTCAGGAGCATGTCTCTAAGTGCAGGTAGGCTTGGTTTGCCTTCACAGCATCACAACCCTAATAATACATATAGACATTGCTCTGGGGTTTAGTTTGTTATCGGCAAAATCTCTGAATGTATATGGGCATTGAGTAGTCTGGAGACCTCTTTTGGGGAAGTTGTCCTGCTCCTCCTTGCAATGTATGAAGTTTGGCAGTGGTAGCAGGTTAAATTTGCTACAGAAAGGAGAGGCTGAGAGATAGGGAAAAAGGCTGAAAACTTTGCTCTGGTAAAGCCAGGCAGAGTTTTGCAGATGGATGTGGTGTTCTGACAAGCTAAGTTTGAAAGGGATTTTTAAATTTTGAACAAAAAACATGGAGATACCAGGAAACTTTGAGCTATGCCTTTGGAAGTGTGATTACTGTGGCTCATGGATTTAGATCTACTGTAGTGTGTTTCCCCTGCAACTGAAGCATCACAAGTTAATGCTTTTGGCCTTGAGAAAAGTGGTCTCAGGACAGTTTCTAAATTGAGATGGCTGCTGGACAAGCCCTGAGTGCCTCTGATCATTGATGAGAAGCTTTCCAACACGGGACAACAGCTAAAGGTAGGAGCAGCAGTAATGAGACTGTGATGTATGATAGCTCAGTCACCTCCTGGTGCTGATCTGTGCACCCTGGGAATCCATGTCAGTTCCTGGGTTTAGCCTGACTGTGCTGTGTTCAAAAGCAAAATAATCCAAATGGCCTCAAAGCATGTGTTGGAGCAGGGAGAAATCATGGGTGTGCCTGCACATGTCCTGTGGCAGGACTACCGTGGCCACCCTGGTGGGCTGTACACCTGCAGTGGGTTGTGTCACCTGTGTGGATGTACCTGTCCACATGGCTCACCATGACAGCTTTTATTCTGCACCCTCCCAGCAATATGTTCTCAGAGCAGAGCAGTGCCCAACCCCTTGCACTCCCTGTGCAAAGGCAGTTCAGAGCCCAGCTTCTCGCTGAGAGGCTGGAGAGGACAAGGCCAAGTTTCCAGAGGCATCCAGGTTTTCTTGTAAGGACATTTCAGGGTCAGATGTTTTACAGCGTTTAGACACCTAAATTTAGTCCCTGGCAGGGAACTCGTATCGTTTTCAAAAGCACCATGACCCTGTAACTCTGGATTTCTGCATATGCTCCACTGGGCTCAGGGAAACTGAAGACTCTCAGTGCACATGAATGCTCCCCAGAGGTTTGCCCTCAAGCCAGCTCACATGGAAGGCGTGTGTGCTATGAAACACGGGGTCAGGAGCAGAATGGCAATGGCAGATACTGCTGCTTGCTCATAAGAGGAAAGAGCTTTCAAAGCAATCCAGATAGCAGCACAGATCTGCTACATCCAACGCCTGGGGACCTGCCGGTCACCCCGCAGCCACAGGACGGTGCTGCTGATTTTATCACCATCATTAGAGCTGCCTTGTCAAGCTGAACAGCAGCGAGTGTGGCAGCGTGACTCATGTCCACTCACTGCTGGCTGCTTCAGGAGAAGAAATGGCTGTGGAAAGAGGTTTTTACCAAACTCCCTCAGCAGGCTGGGTATTATCCTGAAGCATAAACCCTGTGATTCTTACACACAAAAGAATTGAGTATCTTTTTTTAGTCTTATAGTGGATGCTTCCATTATATACCCAAAGGTCTAGCACAGACACCAATCTTTGTTAGCTTTTCATGAATAGGATAATTTCTAGCAATGAGTTCAGCAAGCTTATTAAGGTTAATTTTTTACAGGGATGACATTTTTGCTTCCCAGCATGCTGCTTCATGTCAGGTTTTCCTGTTCCTCATTTATTGTCGTTTTCTCACATTTTGCTCCAAGGCTATAATCCTGTATGGGAAGCTGAATTTTTTTGCTTTAAAATTAACTCTGTAGAAGTATCACTTTGAATTTATAGACAGTGCAGTTGCATCCAAGTAATAAAATAACAACACTGCTAACAAATCATCACTAATTTGCATGTCTGAAATATTTTAATTCTTATATGCTAAAGCATTATTTATACCAAGGGGTTCCCACTTGTGTTTGGTAAATAAAAAACCCATTAAATATTGGAATACAGGATAAGAGAGGCTGAGAAGTGTTTTCAGGGCTAGTATAGTAAAATTACAAAAGGTACATGGCCTGTTTGGTACAAATGTCACCACTGGGGTGTTCATGTTTGGTGGTTTCACCTTTCAGTGAGACAGGTCTAATTGGCAGGTGAAAAGGGGCAAGGAAATTACAGAGTTCTTCTGCCCTGTAACCATCACTAAATACTCCCATATCTTCATGGTTTTCCTTTCTTGTGCTCCTCAAGGGCCTGAGCGAGCTGACAAGCATCACAGAGGACAGTCAGAACAAAACCAAAAGCTCTGCAAAACTGAAGCCATTTACATGCCAAACCAACCTGTTTGGGGACACCCCACCAGTAGCTGGGTGCTGATGCATATAAGCACAAAGCCACGGGAGGACCCCCCAGGCCATGTGGGTGCATGAGCACCCTCAGGGTTCTCTGTGCACGTAGCTTTGTACCCACACATCGGACACTCAGAGAGAGATATGAAGCTTGATGGAAAAGGGCAGATGCTTCCAGCAGACAGGCAGACAGCACTATGCTTAGTCCTTTGGGAAGTCTGTGAATGGAATGAAATCCTGCCTCCCTGCAGCATGCAAGGCCTGAAAGCATTAGCTTTTGCTTGCTGGCTTAAGTATGGTTTTGGTTTTTTTACTTTCTGTGCATGTTTTATGCATTTGTAATCCTCATAATGCTTTCTCATTTTTTCTCCAGGGGTAAAGTAAAAGCTGTCAGTTTCCTCTTACCAGTGGATACCTCACCATTTGCTGAAAAGCAAGGTTCCCTCAAAAGCCCACAAAATCAGAGCACAAAACATCTAATGACCATCACTGAAAAGGATATGTGAGCCGGTGAATTTTTAAAGGCCCATTGATTCCCGAGATAAATTGGCCTTAAATGAGAGCCGTGTGTCAGGTTCCTCTATTGCAAAACGCTTTGGCAGGATGCCCACAGAGCATCACCCAGCCTGTGTTTCGGGTCATGGCCCGATGTTCAGCATGGAATTGAAGCCATGACAAAGGCAGCTGGAAACCCATACACTGTGATGAAGCCACACAAAGCAAAGGTACCTCCACAGGTACAGTGCCCCTGAGCAATGTATTTCAAGGACCTCTTACCTCAGGACTGATGTAAACAGGATGTTGGAGCTGGTTTTGATGTGTTTTGTCACAAAAAGCTGAAACTGTGTCACTGCTTGTGTTTGCTGATTCCCTTGACAGAAAGCTATTTGATGCAAATTACAAGAGCTACTAAAGAGCCTGTGAGGTTTTCTCTGTAGGTAAAACTTTCAAACTTCCCAACACTAATACAGCAAAGTTAAGAAAGCATTGCAGAGTCAGTTAATGTCATCCTGAATTTCCACAGAGCTTGGCAATGACTGTTTATGTTCATTTGGGGTTCATCTCTAAGGGAGCACAGGGGAGAGTAAGTACCCATAAGTACAAAAATATGACTACAAATCTGTTTCTGACTTGGTGTGTTCACCCAAATGGAAACTAAAGGCTGTTACACTGAGCCAAAAGAGGAAGAACTGTAAATACCAGAATTTTTCAGGAATGGCTTCTCAGTACATCATTAGCAGAAATTCAGCAAACACGTGCAAAGTAAATGTGGGAGAGAACTACAGAGAGCTTGTAAAAAATGAACAGTGCTTGTTAGTTCTAGTCACATGAGTAAAGATGTGTTTATTTTGATTACAATTATTTATGGAATCAAAATATTGCACATTGCTATTTGTTTAGATACAGGCAGCACCGACGATTGAATGTTGTATAGAGAATGCATGAAGAGTAGATGTTTGTACTGATAACTTTATGGAAGACTTTCATCTCATTGTCTGCTCTTAAACTCTTGAGTTTTCTAAAGCAAAAGCAGAGACCTAGCGGAAAAAAATCACTCCTGGGTTCTCTATGAAGTCATATATTTGTATAAAACTCTGTTCTCCTTTTTTTCCTTTTGAAATTTACCATATTTTGTATATTTAAGTACACTTTTAAAATATTCTCACCACTGAAGTAATAATTTTATTTGCACTGTTATTTTATTTGTGTATTTTTGTGTTCAGCTTAGGTCCATAGAGAGTTGCATTGTAATGTCAGAAGTAACAATTTAATGACTTCAGTGAACAAGGTTCCAGTTTGGAAAGTTTCCTGAACAGCCCATTTCAGAAGGCATTACAGCAAAGTGCTTTTTAAATGTTTTAAAGAAAACATCATTGTTGGGAACTAGACACTGCATGTTTGTTCAGTTAAGCACCTAAATCCAGTTTATTTCAGTCAGCAAAGTAACAACTGTCTTTACAAATCTGGTCTCTGGACCTTTAAGGTACCCAAGCTTTTGACAACTGATGTTTGAACATCAGATTTATGGCATTTCAGAATCCATATGCTTTAGACAGCTTTCAGAATTCTCAACTTTTAACTTTACTAAGCCTCAGCTTCCATGAAGCAGCACTAGGAATTCTCTTTTCCCACCCTTTTTGTGTCAGTTCACTGTAGATATGACTGACACTGAGACTGCATACTCATAAGCAAATGACAATGTCAATTGTAGTGCGATGCTGATGTTGCACAAATAGATATAACTTTGTGTATGGTCAAGAAATTAGACTGCTGGATGTTTATTAGAGGTATAATGGTCTTAAACTTCTGTATACTTATAAGAAAAAAGAACAGAAAAGATGGAAGGGAAACAAGGGACAGGAATCAAAGTAGTCATTGACAAATGGCAGTTGGTATATTAACAGAAAGATTTATTTTTCAATTATATTTTTGCATCTTTACCAGTGCCCACAGATTTAAGAACACATGATGATACACAGGCACGTTAATTTTTAGAAGCAGCTGTGCAGATTTGACCTAATTCTGCATCTCCAGAAGAACTAGATTGTAGCAGAGGCCACAGAGAAACCACTTAGCACATCATTTTTACCACAGCACAGCATGAAGTAACTTACCATGGAGCACTTACTGGCACTTAAAACATTCCAATATTAAACATCCACAGATTGTTCAGTGCAAAAACGGCAGGTATAAGCAAAGCGAGTGTTAAAAGACAGAGAGATGCTGGCAGCAATTACACCACGGTCCTTTTCTTTCTTCTTCCCCAGGGGATCCACACAAGTTCAGAGGAGCTCTGAGCTTCAACCTAAAACTACTCTGTAATATATCTACATTAAACCCCAGAATATATGCTAAACCCTATTCACTGATGGCCAGGCTTGACGGACAATTTCTGACTGGAAATTCTTTTTTCTCAGAGAGGTGGTCAGTGGTGTTCAGCAGTGGGGGACTGCAAGAGCAGCTGAGACAGCAGGACGTTCCCTCCTGCATTAGCACTGGCCACCAAAGATGTAAACTCCTGTATCACAATTGTGCTTGGGACTAAAGTGGCTTTATATCTCCACAGTGAATGCCAGAAATGACAGAGTCCACCACTGCCATTTGTTAAATGACATGTTCTCTGTTCCATCAGCACAACTAGTCAAGAGTAGTGAAACACTCCTCTATGCTGGAGACAAAAAAGTCTTGTCAGAGATGATTCTTGACTTCAGTCAGTGGGATAGTGCTGATTTAACTGTCATTTCACATTTGCATCATTGTAAGTGAGAGAGAAATTGCGTATCCTCTTTCTTTAGGAAAGTCTTTTAAAAGCTACAGTTGTAATACAAATGAACACTGGAGCAGTGGGGAGGAGTTACTCAGGAGGAAGGGGAAATTTAGACATGGTGTGTCTAAGCACACAGTCAAATGTTTGAAATCTTGATATCCAACTTCAGAATTATAATCCTTAGATGCAGCATCAACCTACAGTAGATCTCTCCCTTGCCAAAATAATGATAGCAAAATCCAAATAAATAAACCTTTCCATTCATAAAACTGCATTCTCCCTGAATGGTGCTTCTCAGCTGTACAGTGGAAAGTGCTCCTGTTACAGGGTGTGCCTACAACAGCATTTCAGAGTCAGGAGTCCACTCCTGAGTGAATCTCCTGGGCAAACCCACTTACTGTACTTCATTTCACATTGTGGAGTGGTCTCAAAGCACAAGAATGGATCTCTTCTGGATGCAACTAAATCAGAGGATGTGCTTATAGGGTGCTCCAACAGCTAACAGGTATTCAGTGCATGGGACCACACTAGCAAACCCTCTGAAATACTGGCAGTGTGGACAACAGCACTGATGGTTTTGCTCTACACATCCTCCTCCACTGGTCTGCTCATGTTGACAGAGCTGTAGGGCACCCAGGCTAGGGAGCTACTGTCTCAGAGATTTGGAAAAAAAAATCTAACCGGGTGAAATTTCATCTTGTTATATTATAAAGAGGAGGAGATGCCTTTCATCAGTCTAATCTCTCTGTCTGGTGTTTAAAGAGCCTCGCTCTTGCCCTGGACACAGAGGTGGAAATGTGATGCTCCAGACTGTTACAGGGGAGTAACATTATCACCTTCTCCAGTGAGTTCTTGCTCAAAGTTCAAATGAGTCTCATGCTGGCATCCTTAGACAGCAAATCCACATCCAAAGGTAATAAATCAGCATGCAGAGTGCATCTCCTGCCAAAGTTACCTACCTACTTCAGGCTCCATTTATAGGAGTGAGAGCACAATTTATGATGTGCTGCATTGTCCATAACCTTTATATCCATTGTATTTTTGCTCCTATGTCTGAAATCCCTGACAGATGAACTTCAATTTTTCTCTGCCATCTCTGATCAGGCATAATCTAAGAATATATCAGCATGGAAGAAATTCAGCTGAACAGCCTCTGACACCAGGTAAGTGATGTTGATCTTCAATGCTGCTGTTTTCAATGACATTAGCAACATTCATTCCAGCACTGACAGGCTCCCTCTGCAGTCTTGAAACTTTATGTTCATTTAGCTGGGCTGGCAAAATGAGAAATAAACTGGAAACTCATTTGGAGGTCTCAAGTAGTTTGCAGGCCTTGAACAGTCCTTCAGTGTTGTGACAAATTCAATGCTACATAACTCCACCATCTCCATGTCCTTGTGCAACCATCTATGCACAGTGTGGACAGCTGGTTCAAAGGTCACAGAGGCCTTTTCTACTGTAGGGTGCTATCAAGTACACATTATTTTCTTTCCAGGAGGCAAAAATACAGGTTGTATTAGATCTATTCTGCACTTGTACTGCATAATTCCTTTACCCAGCAAAAGACCTGTTAAGAGATTAAGCTGTTAATGCAGTTAAAATGTAGATTGAACTCTGCTAACCTTCCACAGGGAAGTTGTTGGTGCTGAAGTCACGACAGATGGCCACTTTGGGGAATGTTTCTTCTATGGCAAGTGCTCATTTGAGTAGGAATATTTCTAGCTGGATGACTCACCTCTTTCTCAATTGCTGCATCAGATTCCAAAAAGTGATTTTTACACAGGGATACTCAAAAACATGGCAGAGGCTGAAAAAAAATACGTCTTCAAAGCATCCTGCGAGGGTTTCCTTCTCCAGTGGGAGTATTATATAACATGTATAGATTGATTAAAAAAATATCCTCCACTATTTTATTTTTACTGAAAACTGTGATGAAATGTTCTTTTTTTTTTTTTTTTACAAAATCATGTGGTACTTGATAAAAAAACAGTCCCACGACAGCAAAATGCACAAAATCATAATAAAATTTCTCTGTTTAATGTAAAACTAAAAATCTTAGAGTAAAGTGCAAAAATTAGAGCGAACATTTCTGTTCTGTGGCTCTTCAGCAGCAGGTTTGACTCTTCCCTGGTTTAGAGGACGAGGACCATCATCTGCCTGCTGGTTGCCATGGAGACTCCCATCGCTTTTGGAATCACAAGTTTTGCCTGAAAAGAAACACTCCTGCAGTGTGAGTTTTTAATGACCAGAGAGGTTTTTGTTTGTCAGCACACCATACCTTAGATTAACTACCACGTCTAAGCAGGTGGGAGGGAAGGGAGTAAAATATTTTCTAGTAATTAGTGACAACATATTTAGTCTGTATAGAATCCACAAGCCATGTAAATAAAACTACAAGATTTGCTGCATTAGATTAGGCTGTTATGGCATCAAATCTGTTATCTCTCAGTATCAGTCACTTCAAAGAATGACCTTTGGTCATAGAATATGAGCATAGCAATAATGCAGGAGACTGGCCTGAGGACTGAGGTCACCCTCACTCAGGCTTGACTCAATGAGGTTTCCCTATAACTACATCCTTTCTAGGAAAAGATGTGTACATGAACAATTGGGTGTCTGTCCATGTGAAGAGCTGTCTAACATTTATCTGTTCTATTTGCACTGCCAGAAGGGCTCTGGGATTTTATAGCACTGTCAGCTTCTTTCTCCATAGTGCACAACTAATACCTGGGGTTGCTCCCAAGGTGAAATTTGTTTGACCCTAAACAGTGTGCAGAAGGGTTAGTTTCATCAATGTGTATATGTTGCCATGAACTTCTGGTTTGAGTAAAACAATGGTTAAAGAACCTGAAAGATTAAACCTCAGTTGCTTCCTAGTTGTGTTGTCTTTGCAAGATGGTAACTAACTATCTACCTGTTAAATCTGCAATTTTCCTTTGATTTCTTCTTTGGAGGCTGTTTTGTGCATCTGTGGGGCCATCAACATACTTCATTGCAATAGCTGGGGTCTGGTCCTTCTCTGGCTGAGTCTGAGTAACTGAAAGAACAGACAAGGGCATTTAATTGGGTTGTATTAACATTCATTTGTTCAAGGAGGAAAATATATGTTGATTCTACCTGGCTGATGAGAACTTGGTATTGTTTCAGTCTTGCCTTCTTGAAAAGACTGAACAGATTCATGGCCAGAATCTAAGTCTTTCATTGGCCTCCCCATAATCTCATTCTCAGTTGCAGTTTTGTTTCTAATGAGGAAGTATGTGTGCATTTTCCCTTTGCCTTTTACTTCTATTTCTCCTCTCTCAGTGATCTCAAAATTCTTGTATTTTAGGCACCTAAAGCATCAGAGGCAAAACGACACATGAAAATGCATCATTAGCAAAAATTAAACTGATATTTTAAAAGAGCTAAGAAATCAAATCACAACAGCCTGGGAAAAAGTCTTGATTTGTGAACAACTGAGGGTTTGTTTCTACTTTTATAGCTTTACACATACAGCCTGATCAAAAATCAATGGACCACATAGCCAAATACTTCAGTATGGTGGAGGGTTCTCATTGACCATACATTTCCATAGGCTGAGATTACTCAAAAGACCCCTGATTTGATCCTCTTCCAATACTGACACTTCACCTACTCCTTGAACCCTGACTCTTGGTGTAGGGACTTTGAAACCCTCATGAGTAAAGACTGAGGCAAGAAAGGCCTTGAGTAACTCAGCCTTTCTTCAGGGCACTGTCTCTAAATCATCTGCCACAGCAGGTCCACGTTTCCATTTATACTTCTCTGCTAACACAGGAGAAGCTGCTCTTACTTCCTTTGAGCCTTCCTTACCCATTTCAATGCTAGCTGAGCTCTCGCTTTCCCGGTATCATTTCTGTGTGCCCAGACTCCTTCCTTTGTAGTTTGTCCTTGCTTCCACCTCTTGCATTTAATTTTTACTAGCATGAGTTCCAGGAAAGCAAAGTACTCACAGCATGAAGAGCATAGTTGTTTATGCAGTTAGTCCTCAGTAAGTGTAAATAAAACTGTTTTGCTTCAAATTATTGCCCTCCGTCACAGAGATTTTAAAGCTTTTGTTATTTAATGTTCTATATGTTCTGTCTTCCTAGCATCTACATCACTTTATCAGGACTTCCAAATAAGTTATCACAATTTTTTTTTTTAATATTTTGCTCTCCAAGATGGAGACTCTCAAATCTCTGCCTCCATATATAAGTACTTTTGGAATATCAGAACGAATAAAACTCTTTACAAGCAGTGGTTTTCTCTGCTTCAATCAGTGACTAAAGAAGCATCATCCACACTGTAGCTGTCAAGGCAGCGTTTTTTAGTACTGGTTTGAACAGGTAAAGTTTCCATCACAGTTACTCACTGATAGGCACTGGAGCTCAGGTGTATTTTACTGGGGACACCGTGGCTCTCCATGCGGGAAGCTATATTCACTGTGTCTCCAAACAAGCAGTAACGAGGCATCTTTTCCCCAACAACTCCAGCCAAGACAGGACCTGTATGGATCCCAACTCGAATCTTTACAAAGACATAAAACACCCCCCAAAAATGTCACTTGTTATTTAACATCTTTCTTAATGCTATTCAGCCACCTAAAAGTTCATCTCAGCACAACACTGGACACCAGTAAGATATCAAATTTCCACACAGAGAGGAGCTCTGTGAAAAATGTACCCATGTGGGCCTTGCCCAAAGTCACAGAGGAGTCAGAAGCAGCTCTTTGAGGTCCTGCTGCAATATATTAGCCAGAAGCCCAACCCAAGAAGCAGACAGACACACATGTATCACTGTGTTAACAACTTACTTGGATGGGATTTCCAGAGACTGGGTTCTGTACTCCTTTAGCTGCCATGATCATCCCCAAGGCAAAATTAGCCACTCGCTCAGCGTGAGTGGGTACAGGCACAGGGACCCCACCTACCACCATGTAGGCATCTCCAATTGTCTCCACCTTTAATCGAGAGGGACAAGCATATGAGCATGGCTTGTATGTTTTGCTCAGGTTGATATTTTGGTGTTAAGAGCTCTTCTGCTAAAAGATGTTTCAATCACTGACAAACTTTAGCACACGTGAGTTTCCTGGAGACAGAGATTCTTTCCTTCACTCCACACTAAAAATTTCTAAGGACTCTGTCCCTGCTTACTTGACCCACTTTAGATATCAGTGTGAGAGATCCTAAGGAGTAAGGGTTGCTGTGCAAGTGTCAAACTCTTTGTCTTCCTCTTACCCAGAGCAGACCTATATGCAGAGAGCTATCCCCAGGCACAGACTCCTGAGCCAGGAGGTTATGGCTGAATGCTATTAGTTAGCTCTAATTCACAGTTGGTGCTGAAAGCATATTTCTTATTTAAGAGAGATTTATTTTTTAGAAAGGTCATAATAAAGCAAGGGAGACTATTCACTGATGATTAAGCGGTTCATATGAACTTAAGGAACCTCCAGTCTTCAGGATGTCAGAGAATGCAGCATGAGCTAAGCAGTTTGGGAGCATCCTTCCCTACAGCCAGCTGTTTTCCCACAACAGCTGCAACCTGTGAGACAAAGGTTGAAGGGTTTGTCCTCCTTCAGGCATCCAGTCTCCTTGAAGCACACGATAAAGCACCTGAGAAATACTTTGGGTTCTGTCCCTGTACCTAAAATTTTGATTGGAATAGAACAGGTCTGTTTGAAACAGAGAATTCTCAAATGTTTAAAATTCACTTTAAAGACTATTACACGGTAAGGAAATTTTCTAAAATGCTCTTATGAGACTTCACTGTCAGATTTACCATCAGTAAAAAAGATATCTTTTAGATTAGATTAACTGAATTTTTTAAAAAGTAACACCAATAGGAGACAGGAAACATAATTTAGTACTTGGGTTTGTTCATTAACATAATGACTTAAAACTGTTCATTACATCAATGTCAAAGAATGTGTTCCTATCCATGCCTTCTATCAGATAGCCAAACCCACAGTAATGCCAGTAATTTTCTGTAACAAATTAAAAACAACTGTACAAAGCTACTAATGCAAATAGATACCCTAATTATTTTTCAGCTGTAGTAGGAGATTTAAGAAGATTTATTCATAACTTCAGATGTTTATAAGCTTGGGCCAAGTTTCTTTAATCAATTTCACTATTTCATTTCTTTCTCAATTCCCTGTAATAGTAATCTTGTCCTTCCTCTCTGTACCCTAGTAACCTCCTTCAATATTAATGGGAGTTATATACAGGCATCAAAAGGAGATTATTATAGAGATAGATCATTTAGTCATGATGGATGATTTAGACAGAATATGATGCTAATTTATCCTAAAATCTGTGGGCCATATCCTGGATGCTTCAATTATTGAATACAGTTTCCTTGCCAAGGATCCTGATTTCCCAGTACAATTTATGGTGGGATGAACTGCATGCCTTGTCTGAGCAAGGAATGAATGGGATTTGGATTTCACCCTTTACTCTTTCTGCTTTCCTAAATATTTGATGTGCTTGGGACAGACAGAAACTTAGGACTGTTCTTCAGCTCATCAAATCGGGGTAACTCTGGAGATGTTAATAATGCTACTATTATAGGTCAACCAGGGCTCTGATCCTTCCAGCACAGTTTGGAGACAACACGTCCTTGTTACAGTCTAGTTCTAGTCAATGCTCTTTGGGGTCATCAGGAGATTGATGCCACTGCTGAAGCTCTCCATGACATTAAAAAAAAAAGTCTAGGTATTATCTGGGTATTGTTGATAATGTTATTTCCCACCAAAGGAAACACTTAATGACAAAGTGACCTATTTACAACAGGTTGGAATAAAGGAACTAGGAAAAATTATTCAAACTAGTCCACAAATATGGACATCCTGTCATGTTGGGTAAGTATTTGAGAAAGGTGAGAGAGAGAGAGATGTATTAAAGAACAGCCATTCCAGTATTAGTGTTGTGGAAAGAGACTTTAGCCCATGACAGACATTACATTCCTGTGCAAACATTTTAAACACATTTAATCAGGCTTCTACTTGTTTTTTAGTTTGTGTGGCCACTACAAATAGCTGTATTTTATGGTTCATCAAAAATCATCCTGGGATGAAGAGGACTTAATTGCATTTAAAAACAGAAAAACAAAACAAATTTTTTTTCCAGACTATTTCTCCAGCCTTTATCAATCAGTACATACCTTGTACACGTCATGCACCGTGGTCAGTCTGTCAAATCGCAGGTACATTGAATTTAACATGAGAACTATCTGAATAGGCTCACATTGGGCACAAATGTTGGTAAAGGTCACAACATCACTGAATAATATAGTGCACTCCTGGAACTCTCCTGTGAGCAGAAAGACCAGTGGTAAGTAATTGTAATGGCTGGACAATCACAGCATCTATGTGAGACTTGTTTGCAAAGGTAATTCTTTTAAGACATATGACCTCTCAGTTGTAATACTCATATAAATGTGCTGAGATGGAGAGATGTTCATATAAGAGTATATCAAATACAAGAATCATCACACATCTCAAACATTCCGGGCATCTGAACACATCATATATAGGATATACTTAGCTCTTTATCCCTAACTTCTTGTATGTGCTTACTAAAGGGAATTTAAGCACATTCTTGCTATCCTTAATAACAATGGGAATCATCATGATTCTATATTTATACATAGCACAGAAGAACTAAGAGAATTTTCTAGGACAGACCAATTTCTTTATTCCTTTCATTTCTGAACCCTTTTTTCCCTGTTTGCATGTTAAACCCAAAATCTCAGATTACTGTTGAAACACTGAATTTTATTCACTGAATAGGCAGCTGCTACCACCTTTCACCTCCTAAGGAACAATTTTGGCAAACAGCTTCAAAAGCTTTCTTTGAAAGAATAGTCTATTTTTTATTATAAGCAAGATTAAGGGTCTGTGGTCCTCCCACCCATGAACCTCACCAAGCAGAGAACATGTTCCACAGCAGTGGCAAAGGGGCTGTGGCAGCACCCCAGTCTCTCTATCCCCATCTCCTGGTCCACAAATCATACACCACAAATGCATCCTGTTCATTCACCTGCCTCAACTCGCTTCCCCTCTTTCAGCTGGTTGGCCACATGCTGGGGAAGCATAGCATAGAGCAGAGCTTCAGTCTTCTTCTTCTCTTCCTCCAGGTGCTTTGACAGAATCCGCAGTTCCTCCTTCTTCCTCTCCAGCTGGTTAGAGAGCTCCATCTCTGCCAGGCGCTGCTGATTGAGAAGAATCAAATCCCTGGTGACATCGTGAGGTGCGATGTCTGCAATGTGCATCTGCCGCTCCTCCAGCTCGTGCAGACTGCGGAGCAAAGGTGAGCAGAGATAGAGCATGCACTGCAGGGGCTCCATCCACATCATCTGGCCTGTGTGAAACAAGCACCAGTAAGAGCTCTCAGCAGTGTGGGCTGTCACATGATGCTCAGTGTTACTGATGTTAATTTTCGGGGATGAGTTCTAAGGGCAGTGGGTTTTTGTAGGGCCTGGATCAACACCGGAATTTATTTCCTGGAATTAGAGGTGGACTTGTTCAGAGTCAGGACCCAGGAAGCAGTCACCCCCTCACTGCAAGTGCTAGGCAGAGTCCAGTCATGCTTCAGGTCCCTCCTCCTCATGAGGAACCTCAGAGCTCACAACTCCTCTCCTCCCCTTCCCTCTTCTCCCTTTCTCGTTCTTGAGATGTTCCTGAAGCCAGTCAGTCAGAATCATGCACAGGGGAACTGAGACTCATGGTGACCACATGAAACATTTGAAGTTTAATTTCACAGGGGGTGGTTTGTGCCCCAGTAACATCAATGGCATTTGCCTTCCTGAAAGTTGGAGCTTTCAGTCACTATCATAATCTAAACAAACAGTTACAAAAATGTCTGAAAGGTAGAAGAATTTTTGGTGGGGGATTGAGTTTTTGAGTATTTTTTGTTCAGATTTGGTTATGATTTTGATTTTTAAATATGTTTTATTATTATCATTTTCTACTTGCTTCGTAAGTATCATTGGATCCTGAACAGCAATCTAGGAATTCCTATGTCTTTTTTTCTCTCTCACTTCATCCCCAGGGCAACTGGAGGAACAGCTTGAAAACTAAGTGGATTGAAACACCAGAGATACTATGTGAATTAACCTCTACAGCATAAGAGAAAGTACAGTTGTGTCTAGTCAAAGTTCCTTGTTTTGGTAGCATCACTTTTTTCAAGGTCTCCCTAAACTCTTTTTTTTCTGAATCTCAGGAATACCAGATTTGACACTCATTATGTAAAGGTGAAAGGAGATAAGGGAAAATTAGGTCATACTACATAGTTCAGAGAAGCAAAATTGAGGTCACAGAACACTTAAACCAAATGTCATTACAGTTAATTACACAAAGCAGAGGATCATTCCATCCTCAGTGCTCTCAGCAAAATAAAGCAAATACAGTATCTTTCTTGCTAAGATAACTTTAACCGGTAAACTCTTTCATGACATTGGGGGGGTGTGTGAAGACAAAAATCAGTATCTGAAAATGTGACTACAAAAATAAAAGCACAGCTAACCAATCTATTTTTATCCACATTTGAAACCCAGCCAGTAGCAAATAACTCCCCTCAAAGGCATAAATTAAGAACAAATCATGTATTCACATGTGGGATTTGCAGCATTAGAAAAACACCATATTTCTAAGCCTTTCAAATGAGAGGAGAGTTGTTTCAGACTTAAAGCCTCCAAAATATGGTAAGGTGATAGCAGAATTTGTCTACAAGCATCTACTGTTTCTCTAAACAGAATCATCTAATCTCCTCAATGCCCAAAGACTATTTATAGGGCTTACGTGAGGTCAGGAGTACACAGAAAGATATCAGTTCAACTCAGCATAATTCCTGATTTAATATGAACACTTATGCTATTGAAAAGAGCAAAGTACCTCTGAGCTCTAGCATTGGCCGTTGTTTCCATGACTCTGGCATCATCTCTCTTCTAGTCTGGAAAACAAATTGGCTGTTGATGAATTTCTGAATGCTGGAGATGGTGAAGGGTACTTCTGGGTGAACGATCCTGAAGTACTGATCCAAGGAGATGCCCATGGTCTGAAGGCCAGGTACAATCTTTTGAATGCTCACCCCAGCTTGCTTCACTCTAAGCTTCAAAAGAAAATATGGACCATGTGTTATAATTCATGTCTCGTTAGGTTCAGACCAAGCTACAGCTGATCACTGTTTACACATGAACACACTTAGCCTTGCTCTAGCACATGGCTGATTTTCTGCCTCGTGAGTGTATCACTACAAAGCTCTGAATGAGTGTCCTTCACAGCATGACACCAAAATGCCTTGGAAAATACTATTTTCCTAATGGATGACATGGGTTACTTTCTCTTAACCATTGATGTGTAAAGGTTTAGTCATTCTCTTTTAGCCTGCTGACCATATATGAGCTCTTAATTTCTGCAGAAATGTCCTTCACTGCTTGCCAGCAGTTATTGAAGCTCTGACCTAGCTACCAGTAATAGGTGTAGAACTTTCCCTCTTTGCACACTAGTAATTTCATTAAATTATGCAGACCAGACATCTTGGAAGGTCTAAGAGTCTGAATTTTGGCTCATGTGGGCAGTGGCATGAGACAGATTATGTGCTCTGGAATCTCTATCAGCGTGATGCCAAAAGACTTTCCCTGAGGGGCTGTATTCAGCTTTCTACTGCTGTCCTATCCTCAGTTTCTCCTTTCTTTGCTTCTGTCTTAAGCTGATACTCTCTCCACAGAGTTGGGTGCAAGAGGAATTGCAGCTTGGTGGGAACCAACCATGGGGCAGCCTTGCCAAGGGGCTGCAGAGTATGTGTGCACAGGAGAGGAGACTCCATCCTCCCCAGAAGGTAAAGAGACTTTTGGGTCCTAGATGAGGCTGCATGCTGACTGACTGAATGAGTAGCTGGGTTTTCCCAGCAGAAGCATTTAAGAGTAGATTCAGGAAGCACAGGAGCTCCAGTTGCCAGCAAAGCCCTCAAATCCCCGAGACAGATTAGTTACTGTGAGAAGAGAGGGACTAGCTATAGGCACAAAGCCAGTTTAAAGGATGGGACATGTCTCTGGTGTACTCAGGGACAGGAAGGTGGCCAGAAACCTCACTGCTGGGTATTGGATAGACTGCTGCAATAAACCTTGTTGGCATATCTGCAGCTGTTTCAGACGTCGTAAACTCAGTGAATTCAAAGGAGATTTCTATCTGAAATGACCCAGTTATTATGTTTATTGCATGTCTGTACAGAGTACTTCTGCAAATCCTACAAAAAGGGTATACACTGCACACAGAGCAAACGCAGCAGTGAACTCTGGGACAGTCAAAACAGAGGAAAACTATTATTTGCTTTATGCAAAGTAAAGGCCTTTACCATGTGCTTGTCCTACCTCTTTATCAAAAACCATATGAAAAGGAAGTCCATTGCAAAACGTTTTTGTGTCAATCCAGAGGCTCTTGGGATAAACAGGATCAAATCCTCTCAGGAGCTTACCTGTGGCAAGATAAATGTGTACTTTTTAATCAGGCTGCACTACAATACTTTTTAGCACTCGGCGAGACATGACCCTGTATCGTAAAGAGTGAAGACAAAGCAAACCGTGTGTGGGCCCAGAAATGTGCACACATCTGTGCTAAATGCTCTGCAGTTTAATCCACAGCTGATTAGCAACTAATCTGAGTTGGCTGAGAGTTCAAAACTTAACCACACAAAAAGCACACAGCACTGGATGCATGGAATTATGTGGAAAAGTAAGAATAGATGAACAACTATAGATGTTGCTGCTCTATGAATTTGCAGATGCCATAGCAATATAACACAGCTATACCTCACAAAAATGTGCATGGAAGTGGACTCAATACACATTGCTAGCTATTAAGGAACACTAATAGAGAAAAAACCCCAGCATGATCTGGGTTTTAGTCTCCTATGCAATGAACTCTAGTCCATAGCACAGGGACCAAATCACTGGTTTCTATTTTACTTACCCTGAGTTTTCTTTCAAAATGGTCACAAACCTACAGAGTAGGTTGTGCTTGCTAGCAAATACTTTTGCAAATGGAATACAATGGGTAAAATAATCAAAAGGGCTCACCTTTGGAATGAAGCACCCAAAACCTTTGATCTTCACAGTATAAATTTGGATTCTCCAGTAATCCACAATAATCAAAAGGATGATTATTTCAAGTGATCTCTCCCCCAGAAGGTGGCTATGACAGTTACTCTAGTAAATTCTCCTGAGAATAAACCTCAACTCACTCAGGAGACTGGTGCAAAATATTGCAAATTTAGAACCCAGCTTTTAGACCTCTTACTGCTTCAGGGGAAATCAGTGTGAGTTTTTCATTCATCAGTCTGCCTCTTGATAACTCTCACATTTATAGCTAAAGGATTTTTTTTTTTAGTAATAATGCCATTCCAAAATTTTATTTTAAATATATATTAATTTCTTACTCAATATATCTGCCCTTGTAACGCATGTGACACTGCACTAGATGATATCAGGTTCAATTTTTCACTCCTCCCAGAATCCAGAGAGTTTGGCAATAGTGAGCAGAATTCTCACTCCTCTTGGGGAATCAAAAGATCCTAACTGAAATTTATAAACACTTAATATATAAAAGTATGAACAGAGATTACTAGATTAGCAGTAGGTTTTTGGTAGTGGAGGATGTTATTTGGCTTTCAGAATTTACTATGGTTGATAACTTTGGAAAGGAGTAGTATCTACCAGGTTAAAAATATGCTTTTAAATTCATCATCTTAAATCAAGTGACATGAGAAGGAAGAATTGAATGCACCACGCAATGACATTTAAAAGAAGAATACTTTTTAGATGAAAGCCCTGTTTAAGAGACAAGAGTGACAGGCCATATTCCATTCAGGTATCTGTCATTACTAAGCATGCTTATTATCTGCAATTTTTCTTTCATTATCAATGTCTAACAGAAAGCAACTTAACCAGAAACATTTTGAAAAGTCACAGAGGAAATATAAATGGTAACTTCAAAATGGATGGGTGGGTGGGGATAGGGAGGCTTACTGGCTCTTACTGAAGAAACTCAGAAACTATGACAAGCTCCCTCTGAACGACTTCTCACCTTTTCCTAATGTGATTATTCCTCTAATTGTTTTCCAGTGACTTTTCTTAACAGGACAAACAGAGTTTGCTCTGTCTCCAATTGCATTCTTGGTTTTTTCAACGTCCTGTTGAAATAAATACAAAGGGAAATTCAATTTTTATTTTAAATATATTTTAATAATATAGTGATAATGAACATTAAAATACCTCCTTATTCAGCTGGTTCTCACTTTGTTTTTCAGAGTCAACAAGACATTGAGGTGAGGAAGAAAATTCATTTCTTTCCTTGCATGGAAACACAGGGTTTTGAGTGACAAGAAAAACAATATGTTCTTTTTTACCAGTTCTTTCTTCTTCTTCTGTTTGATTGACTATTTTCATTGAAATCTCAATGTTAAAAAAATCCAGGGCTGCTGCACCAATGATTCCTGAAAGGGAAACAAAAGATAAGGTATTGCCAAGAACAAACTCTATTCATTTACCCTTTTAGAGGGCCCAAGGTGGAATTTTGTTGCTTCAGAAATCACTTTACCATAGGACTCTGGCAGAAGAAAGCAACATATGTCGTTCTTACTACCACTGATTACCATGATGAAAATATGCACATAGGAGGTAAGCTTTAAAGTTACTGTTTCTTTTGCCTTGTCTGAGGACAAATGCTCATTTTCACTTAGAAACAGCTCAGCAAGACATCTGAAGAATGTGTTCAAGTAGTCATAGAGCAATAACATGAATTCCTATTATCCAAAAAGTGCAGGGAGTCTAAAGAGATTCTGCTATGCAATCTATTTCAGTCATTGCAAAATATTTTATTTTGAAAGGAAGGAAACATCTTTCATGCAGATGCACAATCAGTTCTCTGATTTCTGCTTAGGTATTAGGCAACATACTGGATAATGACATCAAAAGCTTTGTCTGAAATTCCAAGTAGTTCCAAGCTTGCAATGCACAACAAGGGGGAAGATTTCATAAACTTTTAAATTCAACATCATCAGTGAAAGAAAGGAATATGATAATCTCTTACAGACCTATAGCACTTTAACCCTTTCACAAGTACAACTGTGGGGATTCCTGTAATGCTGGTGGAAGATTCAGTTTTGAGCAGGATTCAGTAGTGGTTTTACAGATTGCACATCCTACTGGGTGAAAGAATGTCTTCAAATCAACTATAATTTCTGTAAGTTCTTCACTAAAATGTAAGGAGCAAGAGTTACTGAGAACTAATAAACGGTTAGACACAATACACACCATGAAATTCAATTTTTCTTCCAGGAAGGGAATTCCATAGCAGGAATGGACACTTATGGCCTGGGTTGTCATATCATAAATGATGGAAGCTACTGGGAGCCAGGAGTGAACAGGCAGTAGGGAAATACTGAGTTCAGGTGTCTGGAGACTAAACTCTACCAGACTTCAATTCCATGGCCAGTCCTCACCTGAAAAAAGATTCTGAAATCTGAGCAAAGTATATCTGCAAATATGTGATTACTCTGTACATATATTGCATTGCCAGCTGATCTGTAGTCTGCATTTTGTCTGATTACCTGGTACAATATGGCACAGACCTCTTCTGTCTGAATAATAATGTAAATGCATTGACCCATCTTCATTCTTTTCTACTCTAAAAGATGGTGCATTCATTTCCTGAGGAAAAAAACAAACAAAACCAAAACATCAAAATCTTATTTCTGATAAAGAATACTGATGAATTCCACTTGTACAAAAGTATTCATGTCTTAATAACATACGCAGTAATATGAATAAGCTGAAAAACAGAAAATTAAATATTCTCACCTGTGAAGGAAAATCTGCTGTGCATTAGAGCCAATGTACTAAATAATACTTAATGTTGAGGACTACTCAAAACCCCAATAATTTTAAAAACATTTCCTAATAGTTTGGAGTAATCTGTTTCAGAATATAAGAGAACATGTTTTTATTATTCATTCAGACCTGTGAGATGCTGGTGCTTGTGTTATGAACTCTGGCAGAGTCCACCCATACCTGCTCAGCAATTCCTACTTGGACTTGCCTGGTAAGAAAGGGACAGGTAGCTGTGCAATGCATCCAGGTTCTCTATGAACTCATAGAGATTTCCACCCAGTGTCCTCAGCATGTGGTCATAGCCTGAGCGTTTACAGAATTCAAAGAAATACTTTCCAAACTCTCTCAGCACCATGTCAGCAGGAACACCTGGCAAAATAAAGATACCTAATAAGAAAGGCTTGGAAGTTCCTGAAATGCTGTCAGATGGACTAAGACTGAAGGCAGAAAATTTGGAACAGAGCGAGGGCATTCCAAAGGGCAAAACCTGGGCTGCAGCATCAGGCTTGACCTGGGATGGTTTGGTTTTGAGGCATGATGACACATACCTAATACTTTGCAGGCTTTGTCGACGAGCTGCATTGTGATCTCATCTTTGTAAACCTCAAAAGTCAAGAAAGAATCCTGGACTCCAGCCTGCAGTCTACAACAGAGAAGACAATATTCTTATCTCAGCAGTGCTGTAAATACAACATACTTGGGTGGCCCAGCACTGTTGGCTGTGAACCCACTGCTGAAGCTCCTTCGAGTGTTATACTGGAACACACTACCTCCCCTAATGATGTAAGTTTAAAATTAAATTGTTTTAACATGGCTGAATGGTGGTGTCCACCTCTCCATTTCTTCTATTTTACATTATGGTACTGGGGTAAACTCTTTCAAGGATTAGGGCATCATACTGTGTGGTGCTAGAGCAAGCACAGTCTTAGTTTTTCTTCTCAGTTTGCTCAGTGTAGTCACAAGATCAAGCTCTTGGGGCTTTACAAACTTGACAATTTTCTTTATATTGGCTTCAATGATTAATATATGGCTGTATCTAAGTATCATTTATACATCTTTGTATCTTAGAAAATACCATATAGTTCATGAAGTAAAGACAAAACCAGAGATGGTACAAGGCTGGGATGGGCTTTGAGCAACCTGGTCTAGTGGAAGGTTCCCTGTCCATGGCAGGGGGGTTGGAACAAGATGATCTATGAGTCTATGATTTAGCTGATCTTCCCAAAGTACTGGAATTAAACTGACTTCATATCAAGGATGACATCTTTTTGGTGTAATTACTTCTCAATATTGTCACAGTGAGCCAGCAAGTCTATTGCACAATTGTCTATAAGACTAAATGTCATCTTTAATTACCTGATATGACAAATTAATTGAGACAAATTAATATTAGAGTATGAAGTGTTACAACGCAAGAAACTCTAGCTTTTGCCCTACTAGTTACTTCTAATAATTACTCGAGATACATATCAACTGCCATTTACTAATGAGAAATTATAATCCCCTGCTGCTGAAATCCTGAACATTTTCTTTCAGTGCACTACAATTATTGGGAACACATTACCTTAATTTTTCCCATGTTTCTTCACCATACTTTTCAACCACCAAAGACTTCAGGCACGTGTTTATAAATCCATACTGTAAAAGCAAATACATGAACATGGAAAACACATACAGATGTTTCAAATGCTTCCCCAACATGCCACCTACCTCAGATTCTTCTGCTAATTTTATACTGCAAAAGATAAAGTAATAATGTTTGACAGCCATTACATCTTTCAGTGAACTGCACAGCCTTTACCTCAGCATTTCGCAAGCACTGAGCAAAACAGAGCCAGCCGTCATTCCCGTTCTGCGGAGAAGGAGGACCCGGAGGCTCCGGCGGGTCAGGGATACGCTGTGCCGTGGGTGCAGCCCGGGGTGGGCACAGCGGCCGCCCACGGACAGACCCCTCACGGGAGATGGGGAGGGGGAAAAGCTGAAAGGATTACCCCGAGCAACACCGCCGGCGCGGCAGCACCCGGAGGGTGATGCGGTCCGAAACCCCCAAAGTCCGCGGGTCAGCATCCTGCCCGCGGCGCGGCGGCAGCGACCGACACAGGCTGGCTGCCTGTCTGCCTGTCTGTCCCCGGCAGGAGCTGCCTGCCTGCCTGCCTGTCCCCGGCACGAGCTGCCTGTCTGCCTGTCCCCGGCACGAGCTGCCTGTCTGCCTGTCCCCGGCACGAGCTGCCTGTCTGCCTGTCCCCGGCACGAGC
>JAWWTY010000010.1:17182789-17205217 GCA_035222235.1 Margarornis squamiger
TGCCTATCTGTCTGTCTGTCCCCGGCAGGAGCTGCCTGTCGGCCCCAGCTCGCCTGCCGCCCCGGCCCCGCTCACCATCCTTTCTCCGCCGCCGGTCCCGCCTCGCCGCCCGCTCCGGCCCGGGGTGGGGCGGCCCGACCCCGCCGCGCTCGCCCGCGGGGCGCGGGGCGGTGACACTCGCTGGCCGGAGCGGTGACACTCGGTCTCGGGCGCGCCGCCGGCCCCGAGCGGTGCGGTCCCGGCTCCCCCCCGATCCCCCCCCGCGGGCCCGGCTGTTTTCCGCAGAAAACGCGCGTTTCCCGCAGCTGCCGGCGTGTCAGGAATTCCGAGCGCTGCCGAGGAGCATCCCGGTGCCGTGGGGGCATCGCCGGCACGACGGCGGGTCACGCCACGTCCCCCATCCCGGCTGCCGCTACGGGAGGCTGCAGCGCGCCCTGCCAGGATGCGGTGCGGTCCGACCCGGCTGGGCACTGCCCGCAGCACCCGGGATCGCCGGGTCCCAACCTCCTGAAGCTCCGCTGGGGCAAGGAGCCAAGGCTTTCTTAGAACTGCTCTTAGCAGAGCAGGAGCAGCATTGGGGGAGTCAATAGCCACCCTTGCCCAAGGACAGGAGGTCTGTAGGAAGAAGCCGCATCTTCCATTGGACTGAGCCATGCATTGTACCACAGGCCCGACAAGAAGCAGGAGATGAAGCATCCTGCATGTGACTGCCATCATCCAGGCTGTGTCTGCAGCTGCCCAGCCTGTCCAAGAGGAAAGAAGGGCAATAGGGATGTTAACAGGAACACTGATTGGTATTAGGTGTAGTGAATTCATAGGGTTTAGTGCTTGGTAGTTTCCTCATTTCCTAGGTTTATTTTAGGAAAAAACTTGTAGGTCACTTTTGAGAGTGAGTCCTGAGAGGACACAATGAAGAACGATTTGGGATAGAACGATTTGGGATAAAACGATTTGGGATTGTGGAACACTACAGGGGACTGAGCTGGGGCTCTCTGACAGTCTGGCTGGGAGGGGTTTTCTCTTGGTGTTGTGATTCCGAGGCATTGTGTTCATTGCTGTCTGTCACTGCTCAGTCCCTCAGTGCTATATGTGTTCAGCAGGCCCATCAAAACCTGGGTCTAAGTCCTACAACAGGCACGAGTGCTGCTTTTTCAGTGATCACAGCCTTCCTGCCCTGTGCTGTCCCTGCCCTTCCACAGCCTCCTCTGTACTCCCCTTCAGCCCTTCTGTCCCACACACGTTGGTGACTCTCCTGTGACCTCACTGATAATAACCTGGGTTTCTTCTCAAAAGCTGTCTCTCCAGCCAAAGCCTGGTCGGAGCCAGGGGAAGAGAACTAACAAAAGTCCACGCACTGCTGTATTCCCACAGCTGCGTGTAGAGGATGAGTTTAGCACAGAAACATTTACACAAACCCCTCTGTATTTCCTGGACAATATCAAATATTTATTTAAACATACACCTGTCAGAGCTAGCATTGGCCAGCACAACAGATGACCTATCTCCTGCTTTTCTGTTCCTACTGTGATTCTAAGGAGCACCCATGCCTGCTGCAGAGCAAGAGGTGGTCCTGGACCCACAGTCCCATCCCCATTGCTCACCCAGCTGGCAGTACCTAAGGGGCACAAACACCACATCATCTAAGAATTGTATGGGTATGTTTGTTGCCTTCAATGTACAAATTAATTTCTATTACACAGAAATAAAATTAATTTTCAGGTTTATAAAACTTGAGTCATTGGAGGGATTTGCAATTACAGTAAGAACTTTAATATCTTGTCTTCTAGTAATTTAGTATTTTTCTAGTACCTTTCTTTTTCTTATTGTATGCATGACACATAAATAAGCAATCCAGTGATTTTAGTAACAAAGAGTAGCATCTATCAAAAAGGTTTGAAGACGTTATTCATCTAAGCTATCCAAAATTCACATTAGTACCTGTGGATTATATCTATATTGCACATGGTAATTCATATTGGAATTGAATTTATTATTGTTTTAGCCCTTCTTTGGTTAGTGAAATAATCCTATTGTTTTTTCTGGTCTGTTTGTCTTTATGAGAGAAATTTGAATAAGACTCTTTAAGTGAGGATTGTTTGTGTGCTCACCCTTTGCAGTCCATGGTCAGTGGCGTGCCCTTGGCCACCTCTGTCATCTCTAGCTAGATAACAGAAGTAAAAGAAGTAAAGGAACAGAAAGCAAGAGAGAAAAATCATAATACACTTCTGGGGTGACTATAAAAAATTCTTTCTTCCTGTGGCACAATGGAATATTTCCTAGAATTTTGAGATCAGCAGCTATCTCCATGTGTAATTACCAGTCTTTAACCAAAGACACAACACCCAACATGTTTCTGTATCTCAGCCCACTCTGTGTAAAATGAAGACAACAATACTCCCCTTTCCAATCTGTTGCTGTGCTCCAGTGATGGTGTTTGTGGTCTCCCTTGGCACAGTGCATTCAGATCTCCCAGATATACAGGACCTTGTTGCAGCGATCTGGCATTGACACAAAATGCCACCCACTGCAGTGGAGCAGGTATATTTGAGTGTGTAAAGCAGAGGCTGGAGCAGGATGGCTTTAGTTTCAGAGGGTTTGTTATTTCCCAGAACATATAGGATAGATGGAGATAGGTACAGAAAGAACTGTGTGCTGGAATTCTCCTGGTCCCTCTCATCTCGTGAGGGCACATGATACCTTCAGATGAAGTATGGCTGAAAAGGGGCTTCACCCGCATACAGCCTAACGTTCTTCCCATAACCCACTCAATGTCTAGTGCTGAGGAAGGAACAGCAGCCTAAGGACTGTGCTGTTGTAAAATTCTGCAAACCTCCCGGCAGTTTGTGAGCAAGTGTGCCTTATATTTTTTCTGCCTTTGTGGCAAAAGATTCATTAATTCAGAAAGGGGTGCTATGGCCTTGCAAAAAAGATACTCATCATACCTGACAATTATATCAAGAGCAAATTTCCCCTGGACTTTTGTTGTGCTTATACTCAGCAATTTCTAAACAGCATCCTTGAGCTCTAGGTAGTTCAGGAAAATAAATGGGCAATCTGCAAAACTGTATATACTGTTTTTTCAATTATATGAGAAGGGAAAATATGCAATATAGCAATTTATAACTTCTGGTTACAGCCTTGGAGAGTGCAGTCATAGACTGTCATGGTCTGTGTATGCAAGGCCATGTTCCTTTTTCTTCTGATTCTCTCTGCTGTGTGACCACTGTCAACAAGGCAAAGCCGTATGTTAGTTGCCACGGTGGGGGGGCTGCTCCCACAACCGTCTGAGCAGAGCACATTCTAAACATTGCAGTCTGGAGCCCTAAATACCACAGCAGTAACAGAATCCTTTCTCCAAGTGGTTGCCAGCACTCTCTCCTATCAAATACCCCTAAGGACGCAGGCCTTTTCAGCATATTTCCTTCCAACACAGCCTCACATCCGTTGTTCAGAGATCATGTGTTCACATTTGTCTTGAATTAGCCTGCACAGTGACTTCTTAGTGACTCAGAGAGAAAAAGAATCTGTCCTTCTACTGATGGGAACCATAAAGGAAGTTTTGTGTATATATATATATATATATATATATATGTAGGCTTCCAGTATTTCACACTACCAAACCATGAAGACAGCTGATGCAGTCTAGATTAGGAATAAAAATAAACACAGTAGATGTTCTGCCCTGCATAGTTTGGATGGCTCCAATTTTCAAAATACATATTTGGAACCCCCAACAGTTATATTTGAATTCTTATTAAAGACCCTGGGCAAAATTTAAGTAATATTAATGTAGAGTAACTCAACAGCAGTGATACTTTAATGGTGCAGGCTTTACCCTCAAGAAAGCCTTCAAAACCGGAGCTCCTCTGGTTATCTGTTAAGCTGAGCTGGAGGTGGGAGGCCAGGTGAATAATATTTAAATCAGTTTTGCCAAACTGACGGGAAGAGTTACCAGCTCAGGTCCAAAATCGAGTCACAGGTGCCCTTGAGCACACTAATTGGGAGGGAGCTGAAGAAATGAATTTGCTCTGAATGTTGACTAGTCTTTGGCATCGCTCCCTCTCCCCTGGCTTTCCAAGTGTGCTGCCACGGAGCTCTGCTCTCCCTGCGTGTGAGCCACACTGACGCTTCCCTTCCTAGGCACTCCTCCGAGCTGTGGGAGTCAGGGCTGCCTCCGTGAAAATATGTCTCGTGCAAAGGAGAAACAGGCCCTGGAGGTACATTTGTGTGAAACTTTCTGGTTAAAATCTTTGTGCATGTTCCTGTGGGTATTTTCTTTAGCTCGCCTCTTGTATTGCTACTTATTTTCAAGAGCTATCATCCAATATCTTTGTTTTCTACACAGAAAATTGCTCATTACTTGTATTTCTCCCTCTGATTGCTAGTTAATGATATTTGTTCCAGCTTTAACATCATTGCAATGAGCTACAAAGAATCATTTGTCTCAACTGCCTGGGCCAGGCTCGTTTCTGCTGCAGCTGACAGACAGCACAGTTATCCAGGAGACTGGAAGAATGCAGTCAAGAATAATGCAAAAATGGGCAAAAGCCAGGGCTCATCAATCTTTGGTGCTGTGCTATTGCATCTGTATTGTACTCTGAGCCATGTAGCTTGAACACATTAGCTTATGGAGCTGTTTGGTCACTTTCTGGCATCTTGTTCCTTTGGAAAAGTAACTACAAATGTTAAGGTGTTTGTGGCAAATGAAGAAATAGTGTAGTACCAGCCTGTGCTGTTAAACAGGGTTGTAACTGAGGGTCTCTGGTATATTTCCCTTCCATCCCACCAGCATCCCTCCTCTGTGCTTTGAAGAGAGGCCCTTTCCTATAATATTCATGCCACTTATCATCTGCTGTGTAACTCAAAAAACTCCAAAAGCCCAGTTCAAAAACCCAAAGCAATTTAGCAGCATATCCCTGATAATGTCAAATCAACAAATGGTAAATGCTGGCTCTGGTTTTAGTTGGCTTTCATATAATGAGATACTGCTCCTCTACTTTTGGAAATGATAATCCAGCTATCCTCCATTGTGTCATATTAAATACCTTGGGGCTTGTGCTTAAGAGGTGGACCCAGCTTTCCTGTGGCTGTGGGTATTAAGGCCTGTAACTGTTAAATTGCAAATCTTGAGTATGTTGATGGTTTTATTTTCCTCACATCCAGCCTTGTTCGAAACAAACAGTTCTATCTTACAGCGACCTTTCTCCTTGACTACCCTGTTTCACCAAACCACCTATCACTGAGGCTCTCTTGGTGTTTCAGATGTAACAATCAGCTTCCTTGTTGCTTTTACTCCTCTGACTAATACTTTGCAATAGTATTAATGATACAGCATGCTTGGATTTCTCATATCATTATTAGCAAATACATGTTTACTCTAGCTTTCCTCATTTCAGCTGAATCTATGAGCTATATCCCATGTGGTAATTTTGAAAAATACTTGGAGTCATTCTATGCAAAGGTGAAGTTTGTTATCCTTTTTTGTCATTATACAGCTTTAGGTCTGAGTTTTCAGAGGACTACAGCTCCCAAGATCCCCAAGAAGAATTGGACCTGAGTTTTTAACAGCAATGCACTTTGGGAAAAGGAGGAAGTATACAAAAAACTCCAATGCTTAAGCAAGAGAAGTAAAGTTTTAAAGTAAGTAGGGAATCCTAAATAGGGAGCAGTAAGCTCTGCTGGAAAATTCAGGTGGAAATCTGTGGTGGTAATACAAGACAGGTTCAAAGGGCTGAGAGAAGTGGCTAAGGAACTCTAAGAAAACTGTGGATTTGTCAAGTTGAAGAGCTATTAAGCAGGAGTTTATAAATGTTTAAGCCAGGATGACTAACAAGTTAAAATAATGTGAGTTCTAAGGAAGAAATTTAGATTCTAGTGAAGTGACAGGAAAAGGAAGACTGAAAGCATGAAATGCTTGTTCTGTGCCCATTGGTCTTTAAAGGCCCAGCGGGATGACGGTTCCTATTCCTCCTGCACAGGGAGAAATGCTGTGATCAGGAGTGAGGAAGGTGATAGGTGCTTGTTGACTGTTAGAGCAGCTTTATTTTTTGTAATGGGCTGTATAAGGGGTAAGGGCTTAACTGGAGAATTAAAGTGACCCACCTGTCTGCGGTATAGGGTGAGCTGATGGGGTATGAAACTGAGATACAGACTAGCTGATAGCAGTAGTAAGAGTAGTTGGAGGTAGCCCAGTGTTTCCTGTGTCTCTTCCTACAACTGCAATCTCCTTTTTGATCTCTCCTTTCGAAACTGGAGGTGTTGGTGATGATCTAACCAGCACCTGACTAGCCAGACACTTGGAGGGCAACTGCATCATGTGATGGAGGAGTGGCTGTCACCCTGGCAAATCCCTTCAGAAGATTACCCAAAAATCTCCATAATTTTCCTTTCAGCCTTAAACCACCTCCTTCCATCTGATAAAGGATGAACCAACTTGAAAAGCCCAGTGTGTTGAGATGAAGTGCAGAGAGAAGAGCTAAGCTCTACGATACCAAGAAAACCCAAGGATGAACTTTCTGATGTCTGTTGTGTATTCTGATTTCCCTGTGTATTTCTATGGAGTGAAATTATATTGTACTTCAGGAAGGTCGTCCCCCCACACCCTCAATCAAAACAATATAGCCAAAAGAGCCAGCATTAGATGTTTGAAAAGATTCACCACACAGTTTAAATTGTTGGTCTGAGTTCTGCTGTGGCTAATTACACTAATCGTCAGTTTACCATTCTGTAAACTAGCAGTAGTTAAAAAAAAAAAAAGGTCTTACTAGCCCAGGCTATTGCAAATGCACTGCACCTTTCTGCCCTCTGCTGTGGCTGTCTAATAGCTTTTATGGATTAATTCAGGGACAGTAGCAGTCTTTATTCTGGTTTTGGATTTGTACTTGGCTTTGCACTGTTATACTAGATATACTAAAATTGAGATGTTGAGGGTTTTAGTGTTAATGTGGAGTTACATCTGAGATTGATTTCCCTAGAGATTGATTTTTCCTCTCATAATTTGTTTTGCCAAAACCAGTGTTTTCCATTCTTTACTTGAACATCTTGGTTTCATCAAAACTGTGTGTCTTTGGGTAAGGCTAAGGAATAAATGTCTCCCTCTTATTTTAAGGTTAATTATTTGTTGAAAGGCTATTTTATTTAGAATAAGAATATATATCTGCACCCCTGTCTAGTCTGGTTGAACTAGTTCTGCCCCAGCTGGATGAAGCACTTTAGTTGTAGCTAAAACTAACTTGACAAAGGTTGTAAAAGCTGTCCAAGAAGCAGGATAAATCACTTGAGCTCATCTCTAGGCCACCAATAGGATCAGAACCAGACCATTAGTGTATGTGTGTGCCATGCTCCAGTGTGGATTTGTCACACACTGAGAAACTGGCATTGTCCTCATGATGGACATAGCAGAAAGATGTCCAAATTGGGGCATTTTGAAAAATGGTTTGCAAGTACAGCTAACCCCTTAGTGCTGTGTGAATGCCAGCTTTGCTCCTGTTTTTTCCTGACCAGGACTGATGCATTCACTGCTCAAAGCAGGGAAATCCAAATCCTGGTCTTTCATGGAGCAGGGCGGAGGGAATGATACTTAGGGTTGGACCTGGCTGTGGAATTAGTGGCCAGCAAGCACGCCGTAATTTGTTTGTGTGGATGTCACTGTTTCAGAGCATGCAGGATCACGCTGCTGCTGGAACACTTTGTCCTCCCTGCTGCATGCACAGCAGTGCCTGCAGCCCCTCAAGGATCTGTGAGCTTCTAGGAAAGACTGCCAGGATAGTGAGGAGCCTGAAGGACCAGGGATCATCATGCTACTTTGCCAGTGGCAGTGTTTATGAGAACTAGATTAATAATAATCTGTGAATTAGTTTTAAAATGTTAACTTATTTTTGCTTGATGGGCTTGGGCACTGTATAAAGTCAACATCAGTTAACAGAGTATGCTGTACTCCCTGTTCAAAGCCTTGCACACGTGGTAGTTGTAATGCAGGTGAATAGTGGTGTCCACATTTTCCCAAGGGAAAACAGAAGATCAGTGCAATGTGAAATAGGGGAGATGATCCAGCATGTAACTCCAGAGCTGCTGACCATCAGATCTGCACTCTGGACCCTCTTTTGTTAGCTGAAATAAGCAAGAACACATGCAAAGCTAGAGAGATGCGAGTTTCTAACTGAGAAGCAGAACGACCAAGCAGCTAACTGGGAGGAGGCTAGCTCCAACTTGTACAGCTGTTCTGTCCCAACAGCTTGCCTGATGGTGTAATACATTCAAAACAACAATAATCCTGCTGTCCAGTAACGTGCATGGGCTAGTTACTGTAATCTTAACTGCAGATGAAAGCAGAGATGCAGGAAGGAATATCACAGGTAAAGCCAACCCAAATCTATAGTAACAAGTCTTTCAAGTGATTGGACATTGAGATGACAGACTAAGTTACATGGGCTTCCAGTGCTTACCAGACGTCCATTTGTTGCCTGTAAGCCAACAGCTTCACTCCTTGTTTTGCCCTGTGGCAACATCCAGCTACCAAAATTTCTAATGCAGTTCTATGTGTGGAACTTGCTGGCATTCTAGGGCAACACCTCTTCTCTCACATGAAAGAGCAATCGCTTCAATGGGATTAAAGAGAAGATATCATTGCCTGATTCCATGCCTAAAGTGAGAGAATTTTTAATTAAGAAACATTAGACTACATTTGAGGCTGTCTTTCTAATGTGGGCTAACATCCTCAGTTATATGCTTTGGTTTCCATTCTTTGGGGGAAAGAAATGGGAATAGCAATGGAATATGCTGATGCCAAAACACTGACTGGCCCCAAGCAGCACAGTCACTACTGTCATGCAAGCTGCCTGGGCTTTCGGCTCTTGTGTCTTATTCCGTAAGTCCTGCTTATGGAATGACTCTCTGAAAATCCATCCAATGTTCAGGATTGTTCCTGTAATTCCTGTGTCTTTTTCTGCACTGCAAATATTCCCTTTCACAATCTTTTAGAAAGGGAAAATGAGGCAGAGTTCTTGAATAGCCATCTAGTACCACTTTGTGCTCAAAGTAATCCTGAAGAATCTTTTGAATTCATGCATGTCACCAAAATATAATTAAGATTACCCAACAGAGCTCTTGATTCATAGGACTAGGACTAATGAGCACCAGCAAAGTAGCAGATTGTATTGTGTAATCTCTGTGTTTGGACGCACAACCCTTCAAGCCAAGTCATTCTTGTAGGGCCTGGGAAGTCCTGCAATGAAAATTTCTGCCATTGCCACAGGTCTTCATTAAAATGCAGAGCAAAATCCTTTGTATTCCACCCACACTGTAATACTGAGAAAAAATCACCGTCAGTAAAAATCCTGCTCTAATGGTTAAATTCCTGCCAACCTAAAGTAGACATCTTTTTTCCTTATGGCTGCAGAAAGAAGACCTTGAATGAAGCTCCTGTCAGCAGTGAGTCTGATCAAGCACTGCGTGCATCTGACAGCCAGCTTGGCTGCACCTCACCACACGCAGCAACTGGGCTGCAATGGATTTCATGTGCACATAGGCCTGAAAGGCATATTAATTTTTAATTAAATGTTGAACTTTCAGGTTTAGAAGGCCTCCTCAAGATATTTGTCAGTAATATGTATGCTGCTATGAATGAAGAGGTAGTTCTTAAGCTATGTATTGTTTGTAAGCAAACTAAAACTCCCTACTGAGAATATATATATATATATATATATATACGTGTGTATGTAGGGGGATATATATATATACACACCCTCACACATTAAAAAATGTATATTTTTAAAGTAAGACTTCTGGCACAAGAACACATTTGCAGCAATGAGAGCCTCCTGCCTTGCTGTGGTTTGCATTCAGCACTGCAGCAGTTCCATAGACCTTGATGGCTGGGGCAGCTCGCCCAGGAGCAGTCCCAGACACTGATGCAAAAAGCTTCAATCAGAAGGAAAAATCCTAAAAATAATGTCATAATCTAATGCTGACATGCATGGAAAGAGTTTAGCAGAGTTATGTACAGGACTGCTTGGAATGCTGTAGATTTCTGTGCAGGAAAGGCTGGCTTGGTTGGGAGGGTTTTGGTGATGGATATCTAGGAAAGAGAGAAGTGGAAGAGGACCCAAAGAGAGAGATAGAAAGTGTTAATGGTTTGGGTTCTGGAGACATGTGACTTGAAAAATAATATTGTTCCCTATGGAAAGAACTGCACCTGTTTCATCATGTGTTTTTTTCAGCTATTTAGCTCTCTTCAGATCATTGGAGATTTTTAAGAGTTTGACAGAAGGTATGCCGAGCCAGATTTTGATGCTCCTCTCTTCCTCCTGGATGCTTTCCTACAACTGGAAAGTTGTAGGAAAAAACACCAACTCTGGAATATCATATCATTCCTTCTCATAGGCAACTATACATATTTTCTTGTTAGTAAGCCCTGTATGCCACTCTTTCAACGGCTCAGCATGGTATTTACTGGGACCCAAGTGTGCGTGGTTAGTAATGCCACAGCTCCTGAATATGATGTACCAGCTATACATTACAAAAACTCCAGCAAACAAGGCACTTTTAATCATTTCTCCCCTTTAAGAAATGCATTTGTATATGTGTTCTCTTACCCATGGTGAAGAAGTGTTTGGAATATATTGTTAAGGGTAAGAGATGTACTTGAATTAGGGAGTCTGTTCATTGGGATAAAACCTTGAAGTCAGGGCAGTTCTGAAATGTGAAAACAGCATCAAATAAAAAATAAAACAAAACAAAATAAAACAAAACAAAGTAAAACAAAACAAAAATCCAAAGGCATGCTACTCTCCCTGAGTGAAAATCTACAATTAAATGAATCACCCTTTTAACTAATCAAAAAATTCTTTAGACATGTTTCTGCTATGGCAACTGGCACAGCATTAGGCTGATTGATGGGGCTTGTGAAATGATCTTTAGGACCTTCCTCTCTGGTCAAAAATCTTCCCAACTCCTAACAGGCCAGCTGGCCCAGAGATGGAGTGGGGGATGTCTTCATAAATCCTACATTCAAAAATGCAGTCTTTCTTTTGGCAATGTAGGCACGTATAAGTCTTTGGTACTTTTCCAGCCACTCACTTAAATAAGACCATGTATTGAGCACTAGGTGTGAAGGAAACATACACGTCTTTAGAAGTTAACAAGAAAAGGATTTTTGTTTTTTTTTTTAATTTAGAAGCTGCTCTTTACAGTTGCTAATAGCAGGCAACTCCAATCTTTGCCAGGCCCTGAGAATAGCAAGAGACGCTGGGGACACGAGGACAGGATTTACACCTTTCCATTTGGCTGACTTTGCCTAATTTGGCAGAAGAAAACTCTTTGGCATTCCTGGTTTTAAGAAATCTGCAAACTAAGAGAGGTTTGCTGAACTGTTGCCGGATGTCTAGGAGTTGCTAAACTGTGATAGCATTTCGACAACAAAATGGCTAAAATAGCACAAGCATTGCTCCTGTGATTTCTAAAACACCTCAGGACTACCCTAGAATTTACTTGCTTCTATTTTCCCGAACAATCTGGTACTAGAGACAAAGTTTGCAGTTAACATTCATCCCAATTCATTAATGCACACACTTGTTAAATTGGTGTTCTGCTAATATGCCTACTTGATTTAAAAAATGAAATTGGAAGTCTTTGAGGGGGAGGATTCTTGAAGGTCTCTAGCTAAGGTGAACCCAAACCCTTGAAAGTTAATAAAGGGCCTTCCTAAAGGCAGGTGGATTGATGGCAAGGTCACAAAAGAACCCAAGCCTTTTTGGGGGTAACTCTGGGTGCACAGATCAGATTATGTTAAAAACAAATGAAAGGCGGGGGGCATGTGGAAATAAAATCCTGCTCAGTTCCTTTGTGTACCTGAAAGCAGCCAGTGCCTGGATCTGGGACTGGGATATGCTAAGAAGTGCTCAGGTCTGAGCCGTGGCTGCCAGCTTGGTCAGACCCTCTGGAGGGCAGCGACAGTGGCAGGGAAGGCAATGCCCTGGCACACCTCAGCCTCTCCACATGTGGCTGCTGCTGGTGGGCACCTTTGCACAGGGACAGGGGAAGGTGGAGGTGGCCCTTCCTCTGCTAACCTGCTGCTGGGAGAAGAGGAGCTGAACTCCTCTGCCCTTGCAATCTGCTGGGGGCATGCAGGGCTCAGGGGTGCGGGGTGTCAGGGGAGGAACCCCCACTGACTCCCAGCAAGTCAGTGACCATGGATGCTGCTGTCCTGGGACTCCTGAATGACCCTTCCAGCCCAGGACTGGCCCTGCTGCTGCTCCTCCTCTTCAGCCTGGAGGAAATATTTGCCAGCGACTCCAGGAACAGGGGCTGGAGCCTTAATGATAAACTTGCTTTTTCACAGCCAAAGGAGTGGGAAGCGTTTCCTATAAATGTGTGCACATACAGTTCTGCATGCTGGAGACAGCAGGAATATTCCTTTAAATAGGCCTTTAAAGCAAATGGAAGGAAATCTGAAGTAGTATTGACCAAAAAGTAAAATTGTATCATTTGGAAAATGCCAGAACATTGTGTTTGTTTTGTATTTTCACCTCCTTCTTGTTGTTTGGTGGTTTTTGTTTTTGGTTTGTTTGGTTTGGTTTGGTTTTTTGTTTGTTTTTTTGTTGTTGTGGTTTTTGGCTTTTTTATATACTACACTCATGAAACCAATAGAAAGTAATAAAGCATATACCTGAATCCATATTACTGGATACAGAAGGCTTCTAATATTAACATGTACCTATCCCTAGTTGTTACAATTTCTCAATTAGAAGAACCAGAAAAGTTGGTGAGGGAGATTATAGTTAAGCAATTGGTAGGAATTTTTTTTCATTCCTCCACTCCCAGCTAGACATTGGCAGGGTCCCATTGAACTGAGAAGATAATTACATTCCAGAAATAATTCTTATTGCCAGTCTTAAAATTACTAGTAATATTCTCTCTCTGTATTGAAACGGAAGTGTTTTACAGATTTTTTTTTATTTTTTTTTTTTTTTTACCGTGGTATTGAACTTGCTGTTTGCTCAAATTAAGAAATATTGATGGTATATGCAATAAAAATTGATTTTCAAGAGTGTTGTGTGCAATGCAGCTCATTTGAGGAATATTGCTTGGCTTATGCTATGTGGGCAGAATCTGCAGGCTGTCTGACAGCATTTTAAATGGAAGTAGTGATTTTAGTAATGACATGAATAAAACATCCCCTAGCCATGTAGCTGGAGCCAAATAAACCTTGAGATCTGGCCACAGCTGATTTCAATCCCTAGAAAGAATTTGGGTCAGAGAGACACTAAGAAATGTGATTGCCAACCTTAATATCACCTGGGAAAAGTGTCACTCTTTGCTCATATATTTTTATTTTTTTTTAAGTCAGCACAGTAGGCTTGTGTAAAGTACAACAGTAACAATGAACTTTTCTTAATACACTGGATTCATATTAGGAAGATTTTGCCATTCCCATCCTGGGAAAATGGTCTTGCATAAAGATTTTTATTCTAGTGTATGTGGATCTTCATCCATGTTTTTTTCTGCACTTTATCTTTTAATTTCCCATTTCATGGGAGTGGGTCTGTGCTTTCAAGTATTAGGATACCATGCCTTCTCACCAAGGACATTATTTATTTAGGTATTTCCTGAAGATCAAACAAATAACTTGTTGGTATCAAAAGTTTATTTTTACCTTGCGTTCTTGTCATGACTTTTCAAAAAGCCAGGCTCAGCACACGTGGGCCTGCTTTGCCAAGTCCACTGGTCTCCCTGCACAAGAAACATATGCATACATAGGTGATCTCATGCATGTTCACACCAGGTTCAAGATATCTGGTATGTTATCTGGTTTCCCCCCCTCATTTGCATTCGGCCTCTTTTCAGACTGGAAGTCCAAGAACCATAATCTCATTCCTGAAAACACACCTTCCTTCCCCATCTCATCTTTCCCATAACCTGCCTTACCTGTATCATTTGCAAGCTTTTTGTAGAACATTGTCTATTTTTTGTGCTTGTCTAGTGCCAGATATAAGTACTGTTTGTTGGCCCTTAGATAACTGTGCAGTAAAGATAGCAGCAATAATCTTAGGGTTTAAAGAGGCATCCTGTCTGAATTTATTGTCGTAGTATAAAATCTGTTAAAAGATCGCTTTTTACATTGAACTCAACCTTGTGAGTTGAGAGCTGTTTAAGGGCTGAAGGACAGTTGTGTTTTTCATGGATCTTTCACATTTTTTAAGCAGAACTAAAAAAATGTGCAGTTGTACTATGCAATGTGCTTCTTAGTGGTCATGTGCCATTACCATTTTGCAAACCTCTTTGACTGCTGAAAGTCTTGCTCCCTCTACCTCCAGTTTTGCATCTTCACCAGAGCCAGGAGTTACCACCAGCACCACGCTGCCAAAAAGGTGTATCCAGGGGAATAAATACACACAACTCTGTCTCAGGCGAGTTCTGCTGGGTCAGATCAAACAGCTGACAAAGGCAGGCTTGCATTAACCACTATGCTTTGTCTCAGGCAGATTAAGAAAACAGTAGCACAATTCCAATTTAGCGAGCTACAGGGAAAGCCCTGGTTTCTGGGAATGCCCATTCCAGATGCCTGACATCTTTAGCCTGCAGAACCAGGTCTGGAGGAGGATGTTTACCAGCTGTCTGTAAAATAATGACTGTTTTCTGAGGCTACAGTCACATGGTCATTGTAGAATTGACTGTGGTACTTGAAAATGTCCATTCCCAGTCATAGACTAGACATTACCCTCTTCCTGGTACAGCTTAGATGTCAGAACAAATCATCTGGGCATTTGTCACGTGTTTCAGTGCAAAAGCAGCAGGTTAGTAAGTGCTGGTAGGAGTGATGTGAGTTTACCCACCTGCCTTTCCACTGGAATTTAAACACCAATTGTTTTACATTCTGCCATGGGACTGACTGTACAGCTGCTGTGGAGCAATGACAAACACCTGGATGTTGGTCACATCTAAAACTGGCACAGCTGCTTCTCCACTAAATACCTGACCCGAGACTGAAGATTAGTCACTTTACTGCACGAGGCATTCTGTGGCACTGTAAAGGACCTGAAAAGATGCAAACTGTATCTGGCTAGAGGTTTCTCCTGTGCAGAACTAATTTTGAAACAGTGCATATATTTTAGAAGAAAAAAAATTGCCATGTGAGAAAGCTAGAGTTTTTACCTCAAAGTGAAAAGGCCAAAATATACAGGATTTTTTAGTATGCAAGGCAACCAATTCTCTGTCACTTAGCAAACAGGAAACGTCAAAATAGTTGAGGCGTGAAAGTCACTAACAGCCACAAATAAAGTAATCTCTGGTGAGTGTAACCATGAAAAACGTGAAATGTGTTTCAACCTTCAAAGTAACTTCCTCCAGTCCCACAGAAAATGAATTGCTAGTAAGACACTAGATCTCATCAGGATAAAAATTTGTCAGCCATCTCAGACATTCTCCACCAGCACTGTGTGTGCCACAGCAAAGCAGCAGGTGAATGCTCCCAAAAGGCTACACTACCCACCCACATCTGCAGAGGGTGCCAATTGCTGCTGATGGTATTACTACTGAAGTCAGTGCCTCAGTAAATCCAGAGCTTCTGGAAGAACATGACATTACTGGCTAGTCCTGCCTCAACTCATCCCATTTGGACTCTGACTTGGTATTTAGCAAGTTACTAAGCTTCACTTGACAGGTTGAATAAGGAAGGATCTCTCACATATGTAGATAAATAGTTGTAAGAAATAATTATCTTTGGTGTTGCATTGTTTTTGATCTTGCTTCAGTTTCCAACCAATTTGTTGGGCTGTCTTTTCCTACTTGATTTAAATGGCAGTACTCCCAGTACTTTCCCATGTGGGTGCTTTATATGCCAAGATCAGGTCACCTCTAACCTTTTGTGTAGTATGATGGTACTTGTGCAGCCTTTCAGCTTGGGTCAGTGCACAATATATTCTTCCGTGATTTCTAACAGAAACGGGTATTTTTTCCTGAAAATTTGCCTTGAGTGTTTTGAAGCATCTCGTTCTTTGAGGTTATTTTCTGACACAATATGTACACATGTCCACCTCTAAGAGCAGATTGTTGTGATGTGATAGGAAAAGTTTCTGAACGTTACCTATTTGTCTAACTGCACCACTGCAGCTTTCACTGTTGGTTGGAACTACTGGAGCATGACTTTTTTTTTTTTCCTAATATTAGCCTTGAATAAAAGATTTGTTCCAACCAAATCTCCTGTTCCACTACTGAAGCCTCTTTAAACTCCCCACTTGACAGTGAAGCAGTGGTTTCATGACTAGAAAATGGGGCCGTAACCTAAGAGTCTGTCTGTTCTTGATCTGAGAGCCTACACTGTTGCAGCAGTCACAGTGTAGTGAGGACACAGGCATTCATACAGCTACAAGGTACTGCTCTAGTCCCTGTCTGACATGACCAAAAAAGAAGTGTGAAAGAAGCTGATGGTCCAGTTCTTACAGCAATTGCCACCATTAGAGAAGCTGCAGTGCTGGTGAATTACAGGCCATGAGTTTTCTCGTGTCTTTTGCAGTCATGTTGTGCAAGATCACTGTCAAAGACACATTAGACATGTGAGTTTGCACTTGAGCTGAGACTTGACTTAGTCTGTTAAGAACTTCAGTATTATTCCAACAATGTTGAAGTGGGTCAGGTACTGAAAGGGAAGCCAGTTCTGGTTGGACAGCATTAATTTTGGTTATTATGTGCATTGTCTGGTTAGACCTGTTTTTGAAATATGCCACTACATGATGTGCTCATTACAGCAACCTCATCATCTCTCCTGCCAGTCCTCAGCACGCTGCCTGTAAACAGTTCAGTCTGAGTGTGCCGGTGCTAGACGCAGATCTTGTGCAACCAGTGGTGGTGGAGCCTGCTGTGGGTTGGCTGATGGGGTGGAAAGCAATACAGGGCTCTAAGGAAGAGCCTGGGTTAAGATGTGCCCATCAGCAAGGGGTTTGTCTGTCAATCAGGTCAGTATAGAAAAAATAATGTTGAGACAGTACCTGAACATCTCTTTTTCTTCCTACTTGCAAAAATATTTGAGAGTAATTTAGTTTGATTTAATTTTGAAACTGTTGAGCTGTTTGGACTGTCATCTTTTAGCATTTGCTCTGTTTGTGGTGGCATTTAAATGCAACAGAAATTAAATTTAAACACAGCCCAGCCACATGTTCCAGGCAACAAGTTTCCATGAAGGAGCACGCAAATAACTTTACGCTGCATGTTTTCCTTCTTGTCTTGCCACTCCACAGCCTTTCACTGCAACCCCAGGCCTCTCAGCCACCTCTACTGCCTCCAACATGTCAAAAAAGACCCCAAACCAAAATAAACCCCAACTCTGCTCCTTTTTAAAGCAAATAAAATAGTATGTATGTTATTTCCATAGAAGGAAGAAATGAGAAAGGGGAAAAACAAACAAACAAACCAAACAAACAAAAAAGGCAAACTAAACTTACAAATCCACCTGATATGCAGATAGCTTTATTATGGTAAATTACACCTCTGCCTAATCCTCCAAAGCAGTAACAGAGGAAAATAAAAACAAGCTTTTTCTTCATCCAGGACATATAGGAAAGGAAAGAAAAGAGAGTTTCTGAATGTATAGAAATTATGTGAAACACTACACCTTGAAATTATTCTGTTCCTTCAAAGAGAAATATAACAGGGGTAAAACATGTTTCTGAACATTGATCTTGTTTTTACAGGACCCTATAGTCCCTGTACCTATTGAAATGTTTTGCACAAATCAGTCAGTTAGTTTTGATTTTCAGGAAAGGAATTAAGGTACTAAAAGTACAAATTTATCTGGTTGTCCTGAACCTTTTTGTGTTTTCAGTGACTGGGATTAAAATTCTGCTTTTGGCAGAATCCTCAATATGATCTACTAAAAGCCACTCTGTGGTTCATTCATTGGATAAATGTTTTGCTGGTGGGAATCTATGTGTTGTTACCAAAAAAATTAAATACACACACACACACACACACACACACACACACACACACATTTTTCTTCAGGTTACAGGAATTGTGATTAAGAGAATGATTTGTTTACTGTATCTCCCAAAACAGTAACATGAGGAAGTGCAGGGACTGTCTTATACATACAGTTACTGTGTCACATATCAGTCATGCAAATCTGACAGCAACCATCATATGCAAAGTAATGCAGGCACTTACAGAAAAAAAAAAAAGCGAAAAAATAAAGAGGGGAAGCTCCTCCTTTCCCTTCCCCTCCCCCTTCTCCCCTTCTCAGTTTTGGGCTTTACAGACAGGAATCTCACTGGTTTCCCCACCACATAAACAAATGCTATTTTGTTTCTTTTCCTTTGGCCTTACAGTGAGTTCAAACCCTGAAATGCTTACCCCTGTGTTTGGAGTTTTAGGTGCTCTGTAGACCAGGATGTGGTCATTCTGTTTCCTGCTGTGATAGAAATACTTTTTTTTTTTTTAATGCTTTTGTATTTCAGTGATTAAATATCACTGATGGTTGCAGGGGCGAGGGACTATGTAAAGAAGACTTGAGAACATGTATGTACGATTCCTTGGAAAGGGGTGGTTACCTTAAAAAAAGAGGTCACGATACCTGGCTTTGGTGAAGGACAACTAAGCCCTAGCAACCAAAAAGTCACCATTTGAAATAAAGAAATTGTATTCTCTTAGGTATATAGAACACACATTTTTCTGGAAGTTAAACAAGAACTATGTTCTTTTAAAGATCTTTAAAGCTTTTAAGGGCTTGATTATAAAAATGTAAATTTAAATTGGTTCTAATGTAATGTGCACTTTACATTCTTCTAAAATTTCTGACGCCCTTCACATGATTAAGATGATATATTTTCACAAGATTAAGATTTTATATTAAGGTATAAATCAGATTATAAACCCAGTGTTTAAATAATTAAAGATTTGCTGTAACCATCCTTCCTGTGCTGACAGAAAGACAGTGACGTGTCATTCAGGTGGAACTATTCTGCATGGATTGGCAGGCACCTGAGCAAAGTCCACTATTATTTAGGGGTATCATCAATATCTAAAATCAGAGGACCAACAGGACCTCAGGAAAAAATAAAACCACTAAAAGTGGGTTTCAGGCTGCTGGAATGAACAGATATGTCCTTTCCAACAAGGGCAACTGCTCCTGTGCACAAGAACAGGTACCTCATGGCTGGACTACCAGAAGGACATGAGATGTATGGGAGATAGCTGGAATGACCCTGTTAAGCCATAGGGAGACTAACTCTTCCTATGCTAATCTTTCCTCCACCTGCCTGTCCTCCTTCTGGCATTAACATTATAAGCACTTAACAAATATCTAAATTAGTTCTCTGTGTAAGTTCAAGGGCTAATTTTTAGTGAAATATAATTTCATACATTATGTATGGAAATAGAAAATTTGAACTAAAAGAATAGTAATCGTCTCCACCTTGGACAGTCACAGAACAGAACTCAGACACAAAAGGAGGAGCTACAGAGGAGTTTGTGGATACCAGATATGACCCAGTGGGCAATAAATACGCACAAAAAGAAGGCTCAGACTGCAAATTCAGCTTTTAGTAATAAAGTTAGAATGATCATTGTACTTGTGCTAGTCTGTGGTAGCTATAAGTCCACATGTAAAATAAAGCTATTTGACAAGAGAATTGAGACCACTTGGTAGGAGCATAATTTTACTTTTTGTTGAGTGTTTGTGCTGAACTGAACAGTGGCTGAGGGTGAGTCAGTGCTCTTCCACTTTCAGATAAAAAATGTGCATTAATAGCAACTTAGATGAAGAGAAGGCAAGAGGCTGGTGGTCCAGAGCTGCCATAAGCATAAGGCTAATATCAGGAAGCACAGAAGCAGTAATTAGAGAAGTTAATCTAGAGCAATCTGCATTAATGGGTATGGTAAAAGTAGTTTTCTTCTTTCTTGAAAGAAGAAATGCCAGTTCCTCAAAAATGGTTTCTGGGGAAAGTTTTGGGTTTTGAAAACAGCACTAAATTTGTTGAAAAGTACTCTTGTAACATATTCAAAACAAAAACTCTGTGTTCCAGTACAGATTGACTTTTACTTTAGTTCTGCAAACTCTTTTTAGAAGAGTCAAAGCTAAACCTTTTCAAATTACTTGGTCTTAACTGTCATGGAACAGGAAAAAAAAACATATTAGCATAAGAGGTTGTCCTCACTTGGCAAAGGAAGTATTTAGAAGGAGAAATGAGATTGAAATTATATTGAAACAATGTGCAAGCCATATTCTTCATAGGAACAACTGGCAATCTTTCTCATCTCATCTTTTTTTCATCTGTATTTTGACTATACTATAATTTTGAAAAGGCCTGGTTCCTATTGCATAGTCGTGTTGCAATCATTGTTTATTGTGTTGGTGTTATATAACACCTACTCTAGGCGTATGTACTTAATTCTGATCAGAAGATTAAAAAATATGTTGTTTATGAACATGCATTGTCCCAATGGGAAATGTTTGTAAAAAAAAGAGACAAGACTGATGAGATTACTGTTACAGAAGGCAAACTAGCTCAGAGAAGGTATGTTGCTTCTGTGTCCTGAGGGCATGTGCGGTGTACAAGCACCTGTAGGAAAACAGCAATGATGGAGGTACATGGAGCTGGATGCAAAATGTACATCACACAGTGCCCTGGTATTCAGAGTCCAGTTTAAGAGTCACCGGAAAGAAATTCTCTTCCTGACTAAGCCATACACTTCCTCTGGGGAATCTTTAGCAAGACATGTTTTGACCCAGATTTCAATTTCAAAATCCAGTAACTTTTTGGTCAGTCCCCTGGCATCTGGGACCTCGATTTTTTTTCTGGCTGACCAGCCTAACTTTCAGAGGTGCCATGCTGCTAACTTAGAGAACCTAACCTTTTCTAAACATTCTTCCCTTCTACAGCAACTGCCCTTTGCTGAACGACCTATATTTAGGTCTGGGCACATGTAAGTGTTGCCCCAGGTGGCACGGTCATTTCTCAGGCATGCACTGCGGCAGACACAGGGCATCAATAAGGACTCCTGCCTGGCATCAGGGCACCTGCAAACACAGAACATTAATAAGGATTCCTGCCTGGCATCATGGCACTCTGAGAACACAGGGCATCAATAAGGACTCCTGCCTGGCATCATGGCACTCTGAGAACACAGGGCATCAATACATACACTTGCCTTGCATCACAGCACCTGCAAACACAGAACATTAATAAGGGCTCCTGGCTGGCATCATGGCACTCTGAGAACACAGAGCATCAGTGCTTACACCTGCCTGGCATCAGGGCATGCCCCGCCTGCCGCTGACATGATTCACAGCACAGGGGCACGACTGGCAGCCTGGAGCCTTCCAAAGGCAGGGAAGGGGCAGGCGGTGCCATTCCCTCCCGCCAGGGCCGGGCCCGGTTAACGCCGAGCCCCCTTGCCCCGCAGGGCCCACTGAGCTTTCCCTTGTGAAGGTGCCAAAACCTGCACTTTAAAACGTAAAGAAACATCCGCAACAAGTGGGGTATTGGTCGGACATCGGATTAGGCTGCCCAGGGCGGTGGTGGGGTGGCCGTACCTGGGGGTGTTTAACAGGTGTCTGGGTCTGGCGCTGGGTCAGGTGGTTTGGTGGCTTTAGCGGTGCTGCGGAGTGGGAGGGTCGGACTGGGTGACCCTGCAGGTGTGTTCCATCCGCGCTGGCCCTGCGACAGTGTGACGGTGTGACAGTGCGATGGTGTGACACTGTGACAGTGTACCGGTGTGACAGTGTGACACTGTGAGTGTGCCGGTGAGGCCCTGTGCCGGTGTGACAGTGTGACACTGTGCTCGTGTGCTGGTGTGACAGTGTGACACTGTGCCCCCAGGCCCGAGTGTCCCCCCAAGGCCGAGTGTCCCCTCAAGGCCGGGTGTCCCCTCAGGGCCGGGACACTCCTCCTGTCCCCCCCTCCCCTCCAGGCCACGCCCCCTGCCCCGCCCCTCCTCTCGCGCCGCCGCTTCCCGCCAATCAGCGGCGCCCTCCCCTCGCGCGCGCCTTCCCCGCCGCGGCGCCCGCGGCCCGCCGGGGCCGGCAGGTCTCGCGAGAGCGGCGCAAGCCTCGCGAGAGCGGCGAGGAGGCGGCCCCCGCCCCCGGCCCTCCCGCCGCCCCCGCCCCGCCTGGCCGGCCCCGAGAGCGCCGGGGGTGGGAGGGGAGGGCAGGACGGGAAGGGAAGGGGAGGAAGCGAAGGAAGAGAAGGGAAGGATGGGAAGCGGAGCGGAGCGGGGGGGGGCGCCCGACCCTGCGCAGTGAGCGATGTTTGTCCGCCATCGCGGCGGAGGCTGAAGGAAGCGCCGCCACCGGAGCGAGGGGCCCGCGCCGCCTCCGCCGCCTCCGCCCCCGCCCGGCCCGGCCCGGCCCGGCCCGGCCCCCGCGCCCGCCGCGCTCCCCCGGGCGCCGCTCCCGCACCGAAGGTCGCCGGCGGCCTCCCCGCACCCCGCGCTCCCCGG
>JAWWTY010000010.1:17205317-17413560 GCA_035222235.1 Margarornis squamiger
CGGCCTCCCCGCACCCCGCGCTCCCCGGGCCCGCCGCGCGTCCCCCGGCGCCGCCGCCCCGCCGGGCCCGAAGATGTCGAACCTGAGCAAGGGGACGGGCAGCCGGAAGGACACCAAGATGCGGATCCGAGCCTTCCCCGTGAGTCCCGGGCCCGCGCCGCGCCGGGAGGCCGCGGCAGGCCCCGGCAGCGCGGGTGCGAGCGGGGCGGGCGGAGCTGTCAGCGGGCCCGGCTCGGCGGCCGGGGCTGCCCCGCGAGTGGGGGGCGGGCGGGCCGCGATTATCGCCCCCCTCCTCGGCAGGGAAACAAATCAATTATGGAAATCCACGCGCGGCTTTGGGGAGGGGGCGGTGGGGGCCGGTTTCTTTGTTTTCAAGGAAAAGGCCTCAAGGAGCCGAAGGTTATACCGCCTACATCAACAAAATTAGTTAGCCCCGGAAGGGGGAGGGGGGGCGGAGGGGAGTATTTATTTGTGTCTGCTGCAGAGTTTCCTTTTGGAGAATTTATTTCTCTCTCCGCTCCGTGAAAGAGGCTATAAGTCGTATGATTATAAGATTTAGGTGGCCCAGTGCCAGCTGGTTCGGAAGGTGTTACTATAAACATGTAGGCATAGGTAACTTTGCTGCAGGTTCGCCAGAGCCGTGAGCGTGCCTTCCCTTTGAGTTACACAGGGGAAGGAGCCAGATTATTAATTTAAAGTGCCGTAACGCTGGCTGTGTTTTGACAGTCGGTTCAATTAAAGCTTACAACAGAGTAACAACTACAGCACGAGTAATGGCGTTGCAGAACAAGAGAAACAGAAAAAAAGCTTCAGCCTGCCAGAGGATGGCCAGGAAGTGTGTATGTGTTCAGCGGAGTGCATGTTAAAAAGAAGATACCTCGTGGAGTCTCTGGCTTTTAAGGTTTAGCGTTGGCTTTTGAGGTTTAGTGTTAACTTTTCAGTGCTGCGTCTGATCCCAGTAGGCAGTAGTGTAGAACTAATGTGCCTTGCCTTTATAAAGAAACTGGACATACCTGTTTATCTCATTTCACTGGCAAGGAATATATCAATATATTTGCTTCATGAAAATTCTTGCTGATGAAATTAGAGATTTTTTTATATTCTCAGCAGCCGACTTCATCATAGCAATCTGAATTACACTGTTTTACTCTTTCCTCTACTTTTAATCGCTGGCAGTTGCATTTAGTGGGAAAAGTAAAAAGAGAAAAGTGGACTATGAAATCAGGAATTTTAGCTGATGACAGGTTTTTGATCTCCAAATTTCATTTATTTCTTTAAACAGCCTTTTCCAAGAATGTCAATTTTGTTAAGACGTGTTGGCTTATAAGAATAAAGGAAAAGTCTTGCTGCAGTGTGGCCAGGGTTTTACTAAAAAGTAGTAGGAAAACCTGTACAAAAGTAAACCATGGCAAAACCAATGTGTGTGTTTTATAACAAACTGCACCAAAAGATAGCAGTGTTTCAATTTGATAAACCGATCCATGTATTCTAACTGAATATGTAGCTGAGTCAGCCAACAAAGGCAGACTTAACAATGGGGTAAACTTAGGTTTGTGTTTTTCACCACTTTTATATATGAGCATGTGAATTTGTTTTGGGGAGTGAAGAATGCTCTAATAGAGCCCTGTTCATGCATAAAGTTAAACATTGTTATCAGTTTTTTTCTTCTGGAACTGTTTTTACTAGCATTGTCTTTCAGTTCCTTAAGAAGTATCTAGGTTAAAACTCTTCTTAAAAAAGAGCGTTTTCTCCCTAAAATAATTCGGTGAGTAACTAGTCCTCAAGGCCTACAACAGTTAGTTGACATTTGTTGATAGCAACTTTGCAGGTGTTCCCTCCAGTAGATTTTCTGTTCTAAGACATTTTGTTGACAATCCTGTTGAGTGTTTATAGAAAAGAAGCATGTACTTTGTTGAGAGATTTGGAGGGGTTTACATGTCATAATTGCAGAAGTCAGTAGCCATAGTTCATGTAAAGATCTTAATGCAAATTTTGTGGAGGCCTAAGTGGTTGTAAAGCTTTGGTCCTCCTAATAGTGCCAGTGACTGCAGTGGGGTTATTCATGTCAGCAAGGTGCATTTTTGTGGGGGGTAGAGTCTATATTTAGAAAATTTATTATTTGTGCAGCAGCTTCTTCACTCTTTTATCCCAAAGTTGGTGGTTCTGCTCTTTGGTTCTGAATTAAGAGTGCTTCCAGAGGTGACTTGTAGGCTGCTTCAATTTGTCTTCTTATTGATCATCTTTCCTGTTTTAGATTAGTTTGCTGCTTGCATGGAGGTAGCTATTTACTATTACATTAAGCCAGAAGTACCCAAATTGCAGAGGTGACGTTGCTGGAGCATAGCAATATTAGGATAACTTTCTCCATGTAGGTTCTTTTTCTTTAATATTTTTTATTTGTATAGACTCTTTCATACTTCTTTTTATTGTTATATTTTAACAGTAGCTAAAGGAAAGGCAAAGTAGTAATTTGCAAAATAATGCTGAAGTTCACTTTTTCTACCTTACTAGAAATTAAGTAGAAATTGACCAAAACATTGGAAAACCACCAGTGTTTTACATGGTTTTACTTAGAAATTAGTTTTATTCTAGATTTCTCCTTTATTATTTCTTGTAACTGGTGCCAGATCCAAGTGTCAGTTAATATTTGCTTGCTTCTGGTGCGTGCTGTGATGATGCTTTTTCTTACCTCAAGGGCAGTGACATGGTGTACACTGCTTTGCTGAAGTGGCTTGTACAGTAATCGAAAATACTTGAGAAAAACAGCTTTCTGTACATTTAACAGTTTTTCTGTTCATAGCAGAAAAAATGCATTTCTCTTCCTAATTTATAAGCTATCTTACTTAAAAGAACTTTCTTGTGTTCTCTTGTTCGTTGTGACTTGAAGACAGTGATAATTATTGCATCAGAAGTAGTCCAGATGAGGATGCGTTCTATGAGACTTCAAACTTGAGCATATTTCAGACCTGGGAAGTATAATAGAAATACATTTTTATGAAAGTTTGCTGTATATTCAGTAGAGCCAACTCATGAGATTAAGCATGTTAAGTATCCTTATGTACCACCACAGAAGACTTCCAGTGTGCTACTTTCAATAACTGCTTCTGGTACTTTTAACACCTTCATAAAATATAGCTGCTCCATATTTAAGGTCTATCCAGAGAGCATTCAGGGTGGTGTTAAAGCAAGAGATGGAACAGTATAAGATGGCTTTTTAGTGACTGCATGTTCCTTTTTCTTAAGCAATCTTCAAACCTTGTTTTTCCTAATTTATACACACTGCAACAGATATGAATACAGGTGCTAAAAATAACAAAATTTCTGAAATGTCAAGTAATTGTCTGAGATGTGAGTTGAGTATAGTTAGTAAGTTGGGGGTTTTTTAATTATTTGGAAGAGTGCAGTAGTCTACTAAATACATGGTATGTGCATTATACAAAAATGCAGGTTTGATACTCTTACCAAACATGAATTAATTGCACCTGTTTTGGAGAAGTGTTGGGGGTTGTTTTCTTCCCTTCTTTCAAGTACTCTCAGGGTCTCACATTGGCTCTCACTGCTTACCTCTCAGTGAGCCCATTACTACTGCCTAGAGGAATACTTTCAAAGGTCTCAGACAAGATTGCAGCGAATCTAATTTTAAGGTGACGTAGTTGATCTGTGAAAAGTGTTGAAAAGAGTGCTAGATTTGCAGTTAAAACTTTTGGAGAGATGTGATTTCTATAAGAGAAATCTAGCATGTGTAAATTATGTTTCCTTCAAGTGTATTTGAGCTGTTTTGCTGTGACTGGCTAGCTAGTGGAAAATTGTTGCCTTAAATGTGTTTTAATGGAAAAGTTGTAGAAAGTAAAAAAATGCGCATTTCTTACAGGAATAAACATACTTCAGAAAGCATTTGGGGAATTAGTTTTCAAAATTTGAACAAGTAACATTAAGCTGTGTTGAATTAACTTTTTTTGCAAGAGCTTGTTCTCTCAGTGCAGGTTTCACCATAAAATGCATTGGACAGATCTTTCTGAAAACCAGCGTGACTCAGTGTAGGTTATTTGGTTTGATCACTATAGTTGGAAGTGTTTTTTTGAGGGCTTTCAGTAATTTTGTTCTACTGCAGAGCCCTCGTTCTTTTCTAGAACAGTGCTACAAAGTAGTGTTTTGCCAGTTCTCAGAACTGTTTTGGTGGATCAGTGTTACATGGTTACGTTATGAATTCTGGACAGCACTTAGATTCTACACGTGCACTTTTTATAGAACAAGTCTTTAAAAAAGATACATATAGAAGCTTCACTGACTAATTTTATTCGAAATACCTGTGGCCAAGAAACTTCTCATTTTGCCTGATCCTGTGGAGAATGGCAGACAGCCTTTTCTTTCTTTCAACCCCATTTGTCAATTCACGTTACTTCTTCCTCAAAGAAAATTATGTAAACTTAGAAGTAAATAACTCCAGCTCTTCCATGAGGAAGCATTAAGACTCATATTTTCATTGCTAGTGTTCCTTTCTCCTTGGCTCTAACAGCCACATGTTCTAGGCTTTGTGTAGGCAGAAGGCTTTTTTTTTGCTCAGGGAGCACCGACTGCTTCTGTGATTTGTTTTGAGTCTTGGGGAATTGATGATGCAAGTTGAGATGAGGTTTGTTAAATTTATGTTTCAACCTGTAGCGTGTAGATCTATCAATTCCAGAAGCTGATGTAAATTTTGTCCATCTTGAGCATCTTAGAGCAGATAGACGATGAAAAAAACATTGAACTGTGGTTAAATTTTTAAGTGTTCGAGTTATGTAAGCAGTACGTGTATTTCTGCTTTGGCTTATAGCCCCTAGAGCCTGCATGCTGTGTTGGTGAGGGATTGGAGAGGCATGGAGGGTGGGACCAGCGTGGAACTGGGGGATGGTTTACTGCAGGCTTTTTCAGCTCTGACTAAAATAATGTGAACCCACTGAGTGCTGCAAGATCACTTAGTTAACTCCATGTTTACATGGTTGGCTGGTAAATCTTGATGGTTTTATCACAGTAATAATAAGTTAATATTCACAATTAAAATTTTAGTAGTCTTAAACCCTACAAATATAATAAATGAAAAAACTAAAACTGTTTATCTTATTCAAAGGAAGAAAGTGTTGTTTTGGTGCAAATTAAGAAAAGGAGAGAAATACTGGCTGTTTACTGGACACTTAATTTTATGAAGTCCTTCCAGTTTTCACAGATTTTTTTTTTTTAAATTTAATGAGCGGCCTGAATGTCTTAATAATTTTACAACTTTTGAGAGGTGATAGCACTAATTCCAAGGTAGTCTCTTCGTTGCAGGTTGGTTTTTGGTTGGGGTTTTTTGTGACACACCGTGCATATTATCTTCTAGTTTTTGTCTAACCTAATCTCTTTAGCATTCCTGGGTTCTGTAGATGTTCAGGTTTCAATTGCGATTTTTCTTGTTTTTCTTTATCTATTGGGTCTTAAGTTCTGAGCAGTCAGCATTCCCGTTGGGCTAGAGTTTTGAGCAAGTATCTCTGCATGGCACTGGAGAGAGTACTGCCATTTATGCCATTTATGGATCTTGCCTTTATTTGACATTTTCTTGATTTTTGTGCAGGAGTGTAAAGTTAATGGCACCGGTCTTCTGTTAAGATTTTGATACTGGCTAATTCAATCTGAGCTTTTTCAAGTGGCTTCATTAGGCCTCTCCATCCCTTCACTCTTGTGTTGTATTGTAATGCATTATTAAACAGGAATACTGTTTTTCTCTGGTAACATTGGGTAAAGGAACTTTATGAGAGTTGCTGTAAAACTGATGAAGAATTTTTTATATTCTACACAAATAGTTATAGTAAGAAATAGTATGTAACATAAAATAGACTTTTTTCTTTCTACAAATTCTTAAAATTTTTCTTTTAATCTGTTCTAGGGAGGTATGTACGGCATAAGTGACCCCATTTTTCACAATTTCAAACAGGTACTGTAAAGCCTTTGGCTTTGATCTGTAGGGCAGGTAGTCTTAGTGCAGTTGCTTTTAAATTTTCATCACCATGACTGATGTGCAGTGTCAGATAGTCTCTCTGTATGTGGTGAAAACATTTTGTGATAGACTGGGACAGATTTTTCTTAAGATAGTTTGATTGAGTCCATTCATAAAACTCACAGTGCTTGTGTTACAGTCTAAAATAGGTTCTTGACCTTGTGCATATGATCACTGGATCTTATCTTTGATTTCTAGTAGCTGTACAAGTGGAAAAACCGCTCTAGAGAAGTACACTCACATTTTTCATTCCAAGTCAGGTTTTGTGTAAACATAGAGTAGGAAAGTATTGTAGTAGAAAACTACGGCTTGGCCAAACGTGATTTTGATCACAGAGTTATTTTATTTTTCTGAAGGCCAGTTAAAGCTAGTAGGATTTTTAAATCACTGCTGTCTCTTTTGTGAAGGTGCAAGCACTGGCATCTCAGTGTAAGTAAATACTGTTAGATGACTTAATAAAAGAACCCCCGTATCGACATTTTTCATGTTTTAGGGATGGAAAAAAATGCATTTAATACCTGAGTACAGCAAGGACAAAATTGTAATAAACACTTATATTTGGATGGTATTTGCAGTGGAATGGCCTAAATTCTTTAATTAGCTGTGCATAAAATTAGTGTTTGAGGGCTGAAACTGCCATGCTTGTAGTTTAAATAAGATATAATACTATGCAAAATGTGTGCAGATAACTTGCTTTATTTGTTTATAATTATGGATGAGATGCATTTGTGGAAATGCCAATTTTTGTTTAATGCTAATGATAATAAACCTAAATTAAGACAGTAATTTAAATTATACATGTGAATGACATACAATTGGACAAACTTATATAGTAAAATATTCATAACCTTAATTTCTTAGACCATGTGTAGTCTGAGTATAGATTGTGTCTGTGTTTCTTATATTTTGTGTGTGCAGAATCTTTGTTAAAATAGATGTTTTTTACTTTCACATACTTCTGTTTTTAAAGTGTTTGTAGCATCTGATTGAACCTTTTTTGGGGGGTTTTATATTACATATGTGGATTTAATTGCCTGTGTAGCTCTGAATTTTTTTCTATTGCAGTCATTTCAGTGTTAGTGTTAATCTTCCAGGCACTGCTGATCTGTGCATCCAGTCGTGGTGTTTGCACTATGTAGTGCAAAATCCCCCAGAGAGTGGTTATTGTCAGAACACAGGGGTATTGATTATCTGTAAATCTGTAAGTGATTTATTAAGTGTATCTTCCTTCCCCTTCCTGAAGTAAGCTGAAGGGGAAAAAAATTATCCTCTGTTGGCCTCTGTCTACCATAGAATTTTATTTTTCTATTCCTGTGCAAGTTCTTGAATTGTTATGGTTTTGTTATTATGGAGGAGGAATTGTCATGAACCCCCTCAAAGCCTCTGAAGGCCCTTCAGCCCCACCATCCCCCTTTCTTCCTTCATCCCCCAAAGTCTTTCATTGTGTTCCTTGTTTTGAAATGACTACAGGAAATGTGTTTACAATCTGTATAAGTTGGTGTGTATTTCACTGATTTCCTCTTTAAATAGTGTTGATTTTTGAACAATTGTAAAATACTGAGCTACTTTTAGGTTAATTGAAAAAACCCAGAAATAATTCTTGTGGGATTTGCATTGAGTATTGGGTATGCAAGGAGTGGGCCATTTGTGGTTCAGGGAAGCTTTCTGAATTCAGGTCATCAAAGCTGGAAAGTTAATGAACTAATGGATTTTTTCACTTGGGGAGATGATACCCCTGAGGAGACTCGGTGCCTTCCCCAGAAGGTGGTATGGATGTGCAAAGCAGCATTACTCTTTCCTCTGGCAGTTTTTAACTGAGATTAAGACATACAGCATCTCTTTTACTCTTTAAGGTTCTTATAACGTTAATATTGTACCACTCATCAATACAAAAGATTTGCCAAAAAATCCTCATGAGTTTTTCCTTTATTAAATTAAGGCTGTTTAATTTTGCTTTGTAGTGCTTTTTGAGTGATGGTCTTAAAACTAATAGACATATGATCATGTACCGAATCAAAGTTTTCATCTATTTTGACCTGGCTAAAAAAAACCAAACACCCCTTCCCTGCCCAAACCAAACAAAAAAATCCCAAACAAACAAAAAAACCCCGAAACCCCACAACCAAAAAACGCAACAACAACAAAGAAAAAGAGATCTTTTCATTGGTTTAGAGCTAGGAATGATATGGGTAGTAGTCTGGGGTGTAGTGGTGCTGTTTCTGCCTGCAGTGACCCATAGTCAGTTACAGCACTTTGAAGACAACCTGCTACAGGTTACCTGGAATGCTGCAATCCCACAGTGTTGTAAAAGGAAATTAGGAGAGTCAGGGACCTAAATCCCATTGAAATTTGAGATCTCCAGCAATTTTCAATCTTTGCTAGTAACTCTTGTAAGGTTATAGATAAGCAAGCAACTTCCCTTTCTGCTTTCAGTCTCTAGTAAATTGTAAGTAGTTCCAGTGGAAGAGGACTGAACCCCTTTCCTCCTGGAGCGTAAGAGCTGGCACATGCCCTGTTATCCCGAGTAAGCTGCTTTGAGGCAATTTGCAGTTGAACATACTTTGTGGTAGTTTGCTTGTAGTCACATAGTCCTCAGATTTTGAAAAGCATGTCCTTGGCTGTTACAAGCTTTTATTGCAGTAGAATACTAAATTACTTGAATTAATTTTTTAGGTTTTGGCCCCTTTTGTAAAAGGGGAAAGGTATGCCCAGTAATTCATAATTTTTTGTGTCACTGTTTCCAGTGTCTGTCATTTTACCTTTGATAAGAGCTTGTTTGACAGCCACAGACAAACAGCTGAGCTCTTGAAGTGCAGAACTACCTGTCCCTCCCCAAGCATTCTGGACCTCCAGGATCCTACTGTCATAGAGAGGGGTGATTCACTCCCAGAAATTCATCTTTTCTTTGTTCTGTATTCTGCTTTTCTAATTAGGTTCAAATATTTTCTTTTAATACCAACTTTGTTTAGGATAGAAACAAAGCTATTGTATTACTTTCAGGAACATTCCTGCTGTTACGCTAGCCTTTTTTTTCCCCCTCTCTCCATTGCTTTAATTTGAGGACAGTTACTTCAGGATTACTGCTTCTAAAGTGAATCAAGAGGACTCTGAACTTCTGATTAGTCTTCGAAATGCTGATACTAATTTTTATTCTTTTGGGCAGGAGAGGGAGTTGGTACATTTTTGGTGTCAAATTCATTATATTCCTCTGATTAAGAATGGGTTTTTCTTGAGTTAAGCAATCCTGACCTGGTATTTGTACCATAAGTGGTCAATACATCTAATGAAATAAACGAAAAACTTACTTCATTTCTGAAAATGACTCTGTTAATTAGCAAAGCTAAACGTGAAAGATCAGACTGTGAACTGTAAACTGAGACCTAGACCTCAGCTCTTAACAGGTTCCAAATAAGTAAGGAGGTTTCAGCAGTATAGACAGTTCTTCTTTACTATTGTTAGTTTGAAGTGTTCTCAGGAAATAAGTAGTTTCATTATAGGTGTTTTATAATCCTCCTCCATTTTTAGGTGCTGTAGTAATGAACACTGTAGAAATGTCATTGAATGCTTTTAAAAGAACCTTGGTTAATAATACCGGCAATGTTGCTATTTTGGCTGTATCAGCATTTCCATTCTGTGGCACTGACACCTATCTTTTGAACTAGAACTTCCTATATTTAGCCTCTTACCAGTTCAGTTCTTCTAGAAGCTTGAACAAAACCAGTTAATTGTTGTCTTTTAAATACAACTTCTTTAAAAACAAGTTTCATATTGTAATGTCAGGTGGGCAGAAGCTTGCATCACGGCAGGGGGAGATTTGCTTATTTAGACTTGATGTCTTTTGATATTTGGAAAGGCACTTAGATTTGTACACAGATGCTGGGGTGAAGAGGTAATTTAAAAATTTGGATTTCTATATTCTAGTTAAATACTATTCTGCTATCCTCTTTGGGTAAAGCATACAACTAGAAAAAGAGTCTCTAGTGTAATTATTAGCAACATAAAAAGTTGGTTAAAAAGAAGTTAATTTTGGAGTGTTTTCTTTGCTTTTCCTCAGTATCCAACCCTGTTGGAGGGCAATATCTGTCAGTCCTTGCTGGCTAAAGCATATGTGTATTTCAAGGGATTTGGGTCTTGTGGAAAATAAGTAGTAAGACAAATGAGTGTATAAGAGACAGTTAAGCTTTGTATAAATTATGGTAGATACAGTATTTACTGGCTGAGTATTCCTTGTTGTTACTTTACCAGCTGACACAGTTTCTATACAGAACCTTAAAGACTTGTCTGTGTGAATGCATATATATGAATAAGCAGATGAAAAATGAGACTGCTGAGCTAGTGCTCATTTTTCATTGACCCACTCAGACAAGTAATATTGTGCTTTTGTCTCTGTATTAATGAGAGTTCTTTTCATCTATATCAGTGGGAGTGACTGAAGGTGCATTTTTTAAGCTGATCATCGTAAATTGCAAATTTAACTTGTAAGTTGTTTCTTGGGGAGTGTGACTTAGTTTGTAGTTGCTCATTAGTAGTCACGCTTAGTATGAGTTAGTGCTGGGGAAGTGTGTGAAGGTCTGTAAGAGGAAAGATGTTTATATTCACAGAATCACCACTGTGTAACTTTGTGTTTCAGTTTATATTTATTTGTTTGCCTCTTCTGAGTGTCTCTGTTTTTGTTTTTTAAAGAAATGAAACAAAAACTTCTTTTAAATTTTCTTTTGCCTTGTGTTTATCTGCTGGCTGCCGAAATTTACATAGTTCTCAGTTGTAGTTCAGGTGAAGCAGGTGTTTGGGAGGAGTTGTTTTTCTCATTTTTTCCTCTTCAGGATATTATGTTCCATATATTTGCAAGGTTGAAGTTGAGGAGGGGCATTTGGGAAAAACAAAAAAAACTGTATTTAAAAAGAAGTCGAAATCTAGAATAAGAGAGGTATGTTAGCAGTTCAAGATTACTTCGGGATCATTCTTCTGAATTGGTTCCTAAAATAGGGAAGATAAAACTGATCCTTAAATTTTTTCAGTTGCCTAAACATGTTGAAACTGTTGCTGCAGTATGACATTTTCTATTAAAGACTTGTTTTAACTTTGTGTAGACTGTTAAATTGCTGTTGTGCGGTGAAACTCCTGTCAGGCCTACTTATAATGCAGGCAAATGTTACCTTTTGAGAGAAGGAACAAATCTTTTTTTCTGGGATTTGGGTTGACTTGAAAAGGAAGTTCTTGGAGCATATTCCAGTTTGCTAGAAAGCTTAAAACCAACCAGCCAATCCCATTCCTCTTCAAGCTCCCACCCAAAGCAGCACTTGTTTTGTGATGTGACCAGCACGCTCTGAGACAATGCCTTGGAGGTAAACCAAGTCTGTCAATCCTTGCACGGGAGGTACAACTCCTCCTTTTAAGGAACAATCACTTTTTAGACTACTTAACCCATCTGCCCTGTGCTGGCCCAGTAACTTTTCAGTGCTGCAGAACCCATGCAAGCAAAGTGAAGAAGGAAAATGTTTTGCCTAGAATCCCGCAGCTCTTGGATGTTTCACTTGACAAAGAAGATTCCTTATTGATTAAATTGCATGTTCTGCTGAGTAAAGCCTGGGAAGGAGAGGCGGATATTACAATTCCTGCATTTCTTTTACTGATAGAGTATTGTCATGGAGCCCTGCCTGCAGGGGCTTGAACCTTTTTGGTTCTGAGACTAGACTTAATTCTTCCCTTGGCCTTTACAGGATTACTCTCAGCACTCATTACTCAGCTCATCTTTTGAGCCTGGAAGGGAGCATGGTGCCATGTGTATTCCTTGCAGGAGGAATCTGGAGAAGTTTAGTGTAGGGTTTACCTACCTAAACAAGGGTAAGGCTTTGAATATCGAGGGATGAGTGAAGAAGAAAACACCGATATTAAAAAGGGTGTCAGTATTTAATCTTGTGAATGATAACTGGCAGGTGTCATAAGCAAGCTATAGGCATAGATTCCCCCTACCACACACACCCTCTGAGGGAGTATAATAGTGTAACAGGCATTTCCTGACACTCCTTAGGAGATGTGGATAATACTGTATTGTCATCTTTGATTGTTGCTGGAGGTCACCCAGGAGCAAAAGCCTGCTTACTTAGGACCAGTTTTGGTAGCACATTACTCTGACTTCCCTGTGACCCTTTCGACAGATGTCCAGAGTGAAGTAATAGGCCAGATTCAGGAGAAGAGCAGTGAGACAGTGTGCCCCTTACTTTCTTCATGCTCCTTCTCTTAGCTTCCAGTCATGTTTTTGGTGTGTAACAGCCACCGTGTTCAGATAACACTATTGAGAAATTTTTTGTGTGGTGTTTTTAGTTGTTCAGAGATGAGTCGTTTTTATTTGTGAGAGAGTGTGTGCAGCCAATATGAGAGTGAGAGATTGTGAGCCAGCATCTTCCAGATACGCTCATTCTTACACAGTGATGAGAACTTCAGAACTCAGAAAAGTGTGACTATTGAGCTCTTCATTTGTCATTAATGGGAGTACATTTTATCTGTCCTGTGGTTGAAGAATATGTAGTTCCATATCTTAATATGCCATTTTTCAGAGATATTCTTGGAGCAAATGCTAGGCAATATATCTCTGTCACTGTAAATTCTTGTCTTTAAAATTAACAATATTCAAAGGGTTTATAAAAATTCAAGTAGTGATTAAATTCTGAGACAGGAAATAGGCTGCTCTTGCCCTTTTCTGGGTAACCTCACCAAATTTCATCCAGAATGAAGGATACAGGCTAAGGATGCTGAGTTATTGTGTAACAGACTATTTAATACCATCTTGATTGATTCCCTGTCTTGCAATGGAATTGAAGTCTCCCTTGGACTGTGGGTCAGGACCCCTGTGGTGGCAGCTTCAGATGACAGCAGTCAGGCTCTGCTCATTTTGTCTGCTGAGGGATAGGAAATGGGGGAGTGAGAATAGGCTGCAATTATTAGGTGCAAATGTTTACTCCCAGCACTGCTAACTAACTATAATTGTTGGTATCTACTCACTTCCTTCAAGGCAGAGAGCGTAAACACCTGCGTTCTGTAATTTCTGTTGATTCTTGTTCCAGTGCTCTGTGGTATTAGACCTGTAAATGATGTCATGGAAAGGAATTAGGCAGATGGTTGCATTTCTTGAGAACTTTGAGAAACACTGTTCTGTAAATGTAGTCACTGTCAGATCACCTGGTTTCACCTGGTAATGTATAGAATTGTGACAAACACTCTGTGACTACTCTGTAGAAAAATTGAGTAGTAATGCTTCTGACATTTTTGAAAATAAAAATATCCTTCAAGTGTGTTGGCAGTCTAAAACTTCTGAGAATTAACAATGGCCTGTCTGGTCTGATATTTTTGTGGGAACTTTATAGAACTTGGCTAGAAACTTCTGCAAGAAGAATGAGAAGCTGTGTGTGGTCACTAGTCTTGAGAGTACTAGTTCTTGTGTCTCCTGTTTCTGCTCTGTGGATACTCCTACTGAGGTTCTATGAGACATGTATTTACCTTTTCCTCACTTTGTTCTTGACCTCTTGTAAAGAAGATTAAATAGTGACTTCCAGTAAAAGTAAGTTGGTGTAAACCTTCTAGAATTCAGCAGACTCAGAGTTTACTCCTCTAACTTCTCCTTGCAGTTTACAGTGCTTCAAGCATGGTTATATAAGTAAGAGGAGCAAGCTCTGTAGTGCAAAATGATCAACTGACAAGAATATGAAATCAAGTTGTGTCCAAAGGGAACTGTTGTAAAAGTGTATCAAATGCGGATTACACCCCAAAACATTTATTTCTAGGCAAAGTAATATGGATTTCTAGCAGTAGCTCTGTTGGATGTTCATGAATCTGGGAGTTTTAGTGTTGTTCTTTGGTATACGTTAGGGAACAAATGCCTAGTTCCACTGGGGACCTCAAATATTTTGTTGCTCACCTTTGTTATCCCACAATGCATTTCCTTTGGAAGACTGGTACTGGCAGTTTTATAAGGTCACATTTACTCAGGGAGCCCTGGTTTTCCGGCTTCCTCAGCATACAGCTGTAATGTGTATCACCACATCCCATGGTCATTGAGGTTGGAAGGCACATAAGGACACAGTCTTGTGCAGCCCTACTGCTCAAGCACGGTCACTTAGAACTGGTTGCTCGGGACTGTATCCAAATGGCTTTTGAGTATCTCTGAGAATGGAGACTCCACAGCCTCTCTGTGGGGATGCTTGGTCACCCCCACAATTCTGATGTTCGGGGGAATCTCCTGTGTTTCAGTTTGTGCCTGTTGTATCTGGGCCTGTCACCACTGCAAAAAGGCTGGTTCCCTCTTAGTACACTCTCCTTTTGGGTTTTGTATGCACTGATTTGACCCCTGCAAGGTTTCTCTAGGCTGACTTTCTCAGCCTTTCCTCATGTAAGAAGTGCTCCAGAGGGTTGTTAGTGGCTCTTCACTGGACTCTCTCTGTTATGTTTATGACTCTCTTGTACTGGTGAACCCAGAACTGGACACAATACTCCACGTGTCTCTCCAGTGCTGCACAGAGCCCTTGACCTGCTAGCAGCACTCCTCCAAATGCAGCCCACGACACCATAAATCTTCTTTGTCTCGGGCCCACTGGTTCATCTTCAGTTTCATGTCTGTCAAGAGCTCCTTGTTCTTTTCTGCCAAATCTGCTTTTCAGCCAGTTGGCCCCAGCAGGTATTAGCATGTGGGTTTGTTCCTCCTCCCTAGGTAGAGGATGTTGCACTTCCCTTTGAACTATGTGACTAGAAGGAGGACAGTCATATTTTGTATGAAGTTATATGTTAATCAGAAAACTGCTGGAATTGAGCTGTTCACCTGCTGTGATTGAATGGCAGTAGATCACTGGGAAGAGGTACCTGTAGTGTCAGCTTCTGGGAGGGAGAGTCTGAGAAGTCTGTTCAGGACTTTACCTGCTTTACCTGCTCTTCAGGTGATAATGGCAATAGATTGCTGACAGTGATTGTTTATTTGGTCTTGGTGATTTTTAGTAGGATAGACAAACATTGTTAAAGGAAGGGGCTTGAGTGTATCTGATCCTGCACTGTGGCTGCAGTACTGTGGAATAAAGGACCTTTTGAGTCCTTTGTAGGCTTTTTTTTTTTTTTGTGAAATGATTGCACTTTCATGTACACTGACATTTTAGTCTAATTTCCTCAAGATGTACTTGTGCTACACTCTGAGTTCAGATGTTTGTGTTCAAGTTGCATCTTTGAATCATTAGCATTTGGGCAGTGGTTTGTGGAAGTTTTCCAACTAGCGGCTTCTTATAAACAGCTCTCTCTCCTGCCAATAACAGACTTGGTCTCTCTCCCATTCCCCAAGAAAGGTAATGTTCAGATAAGCGGGAGTGCATTAACACATTTCCTCTATTTGGACACTGGCTTCTTACTATCTTGGTGAATCTGAGTGTAGACACTACTGAAATTACTGGGATTTTGCTTCTAAAAGCCTTTTTAAACCTGTGTGGGTTTTTTTTCAAAGCACCAGCAGAAGCAGCAGTCTGGGTTCTGTTTAGATCTGCAAGCATACAAGACACAAGCAAGGCAACTGTATTAAAACTGTGGAGTTCATTTTAAAAATATAACCATTAAAAGAAATCTGGGAATGAGCATGGAAAAACATCTGGGCTCTGATACTGTATTCATATTTGTGGAAGTCTATCACTCACAGACTTTGGTAGGGATCTAGAGAGTTGCATAAATATTCACTGTTGAGTCAGACTAGGGGATTAGGATCACAGTTCTTTAATAATGTTTTCAGAGATGATTTTATGTAGAATTTTGAACAATGCCAGAATGTTCTAGTAGCATCAAAAACTTACTTATTGGTTAGTTGTTGGGGTTTTAAATCTGCATACAGACCTGACCAAAGGAAGGGGGATGGAAAAGAGATGAACCTGTGAATTAAATAATCCAAGGGTAGATGTAGTCGTTGCAATTCTTACATACCTTTGAGAATACAGGAAGAATACTCTTCAAATGCTACACAACTTTTCAGCAGTGAAGAGGAAATAATACATTTTTGCTCAAACTTTACTGCAGTGACTTACTGCCAAATAGAATGGAATTATTTAAAGTATTAGGAGTCTTTGCTTTGTTAGAAAACACTGCTGCAAACAAGCCAGCTGTGCTGGAGCTTTTTTGGAAGACAGTGCTCTTCTAAGTTGATATCCTAGAACTTGAGCAAACCAGTTCCCATAAAACCTCACAGATATTGGTCTAAGTCATTAGCAGAATAGGAAGCTGCATTGAAAGGCAGTCTTTCATGCTTAATCCTAAAAGGTAGTAAGATAACTTTATAATACTTTTTCAGATATTTCTGTATATTTATCCCGTGGAGGTGTGTACTCCTTAAAATTACCTTTTATGGACCTTTATTGTGCTTCCAGAGCAGCTTGTGGTGTGTCAATTGTGGCAGAAAGCTCCATCTTCATGTTTGTATTCAGTGAGTTTGGAGCAAATAACATTACAGTCATTCCTTCATTTTTATAGCATTTGGATTAAAAGTAGAAGAATTAAACAGCTCATGTTTAGCTTTTTCCTGGACCAGTCCAAGTTATCAGATGTGCTGCTTTATCCATAACGTACAGAGATTTTCACTGGGCCCAGCCCAGAAGCAGCAGTGCTGTAACACCTCTGCAAAGGAGTGCCCTGTGATTTGCCTGCTTTATACAGATCACACCTTTTCTGAAATACAGCATGCAATTAAATTGCAGTTGAGATAAAAAGGTCATGTTGGCTTGGAGATTTTTGATTAGCAAGGGGAGAAAAGGGCACTGGAAAGTGTTGGTTTGAGTCTATGCTTTGTTTGAAAACAAAACCTTTTTTTTTTTTTGAAAGGAAACTGAAAAGCTTTCACTTGGATTGCTGTCTGCAAATCTAAATAGTTGCCTTCATTATCAGTACTTGTAAAATTGCTGGCTCAGGAAGGCTTTAGAAAATAATTTCCCTGAAGAGGCACCAATGTAACAAATGCAAATTAAAAACAAAATTACTGACCTTTCAATATTATACATAGCAGAATAAGCAAAAAGTGTGGAGGGACACGTGACATTCCATCTGCCATTCCTCTGTTACTTTGAGGCTTTACTTTAGAGACATGGGGAGCTAAGAATATTTCAGTATATAACACCATATCTCAAGTTTTTGGTACGTAGAGTTTAGTAGTCTAGTGGATCTGGTATCAGAGAGGTGGAAAAAGTAGCAATAGGATTGTTTTTATCACAAAAATCTTCCTATTTAACCAAAGTTCCAAAAGACAAGCAGGATGGAAGGATGTGTGTTGTGTGTCTTGTTTTGATTTTGTTCAGCAGCCCATTCCCTCCCAAGGCAGGGAATGGCTTCTCTTTATTATGAGCTGTACTTTTATTTATAATACCTAGAAAAGGCGATATGATATTTTGAAAATACATGTAAAAATACACTTGTAATTAAAAAAGTTCTGCTAATAATTGTGTTTGATTACAAATGCAGTCAAAATCTAATTTTCCATATTTTTCCTCTATTCATGTAATGGTTTTTGGGTCGAAGGGGAAGGAGAGGTGGACTACAGCTGGTCATGATTTTCCTCTGTAATGTCATACCATAATTCTTTACTCTTTTTCTACTTTGTCTCTTATTTTCAAGTCTGTTTTGACATTATTGGTAGGCTGATATCTGAGATAGATAGATAGACAGGCAGACAGACAGACGGATGTCTGGGGTATTTTCTTTTTCCCCAGAAATTGTGGGAGTAGCAACTTTTCCCCCTTCACTCTTCAGCCTTTTTCTTTAGATGTAAAATGCTAACTCAGTTCCTGTTTTTATGTAAACTAAACCAAACTTAACTTTAAACTTTGCTTTTTAAAATTGGTTCAGTTCAAAAGTAGGATTTTTTTTTTTCAGTTGCATGATGAAACTTGGCTGAATCACACACTTTAAGCAATACTGACATCTTGTATTTTTTTGCTACACTTACTTGCAATCCCAGATACTGCTTTACCTTCTATCATACTTTGAAGCACATTATTATCTTTTACTGTACAGGTTGATTTGAGGTCTGGTGAAGCAGATCACTGTTGCAGTACAATTTAGGAAGTGCCAGGTAACATGTTAATATGGAATGAGAGTTAAATATTAGCACTGTTAGCACTGTGGAGGAGGAGCAAGGAGGAGACTCGTCCCTGATTACCTGCCTTTCCATCTACAAAGGCTATGGAGTTGTGTTCTGTGGATTTGCAGCTCTGAAAGGCGAAAACATTAGACTTTTACAAATTACAGTTTTCATAACTATTTTTTCAAATCAGTGCTGGTTTCATAAATACTACTTTTCTTTCAACAAAAGTTTGAGAAACCTTGTGATAATGAAATCAACAAGATATGGCAAAGCAATTACCTTTTATTATCTATATTCTTTTTTTATTCAAAACAATAACTTATTGTTTTATTTTTACAGATGACTATGGATGAGAAATATGTGAACAGCATTTGGGATCTTCTGAAAAATGCAATCCAAGAGATCCAGCGTAAGAACAATAGCGGTCTCAGTTTTGAGGAGCTGTATAGGAATGCATATACAATGGTGTTGCATAAACACGGTGAAAAACTCTACACTGGACTAAGAGAAGTGGTCACTGAGCATCTAATAAACAAGGTTTGTCATTTTGTGAATTACAATGGAACTGTTTTATAGGAAAGAATTCTGAACAGTTATTTAAATGACAAAAAATCTGGCTTTATTATGTTGCCTTGTGTTGCAATCGTGTAGTTTCTCTCAAAAATGGTAGCATAGAGCTAACCTCAAATGATTTCATGTTCCAGGTACTGTTTGTTGGATTTTACTGATGGAGGGCAGACCATAGAAAGTATTTGAAAGTGTATAAGAGGAAACAACTTGTGTTGAATAACTGTTGAGAGCTGGGAATTTTTGTAACGGTTTGTGGCCTTTTTGGTGGTGTTTTGTGACTTTCTTAGGCGAAATTTTGGTTTGGTTTTGAGTCAGTTTTTTCACCCGTGGAACAAAATAAATACCATTGTAAGAACCTGTTTGTTATGGGCTAATGAACTAATTCACAAGTTAATGAGAGAGTTGTGCTAGGATTATGCTATTTAAAGAGGCAGTAAGCACTGTTGGAAAACATCAGCTCAGCTACAACAAAAGTCCTGAGTAGTCTGCATTCTATCATTTCAGCCTTTGCAAAACTGTAATTCAGTCAAAATGACATGCAGAAACTTCTTGTTTCTGAAGATGTATCATCTAAGAAAAGGACTCTTTAGGTCTCATGTTAACCCATGGAATCACCTCTTAAGACTTTGAGAGAAAAGTTTAGAATTGATTAATAAATACGTAATTGAAAGAAGTTAAAACTCACTTTTTAGGAGTCCAGATAATATTTAATAGGATTCCATGTGTGGAGAGATGCCTGCCTTGCTCCATACCTGCCTATCTTTGAAGAGAACCGCTCTGATCCCATGTACTGGCTGTGGGTCCAGATGGAGTATCAGATTTTTGTCCTGTTTTTACAACATCTGAAGAGGAAACTCATACTCTGTCACGTGTCTTGGATGATTATTTATGACTGAATTACAGAGAATAGATGGAAGGTTTATGTCTAAATAATGCAGCATTCTTGGGGAGTCTTTTGTGCATTCCAGCTGGAGTTACTGCTGTGGATGAGAAATGTGTTGTTTCTAAAATCTTAGTCTTCAAAGGTGTGATCTGGACAAGTATAGTCTAAAACTGATCTAAATGTGGGGCTTTTTTACTGTTTGCACAAGACACATCCTGTATGAAGTGGCTAGATAATTTATGGCTCTTTTCTATAATTGTAGCACATCTGTGGCTCTCAAACTCTTCTGTTTTCATAATCTGTGCATTCATAATCTGTACTATTCACATAAAATGTGGCAAATGGCTGAGACTTTTTGTGCCTTGCGTATGCCTGTTTACTTAATAATAATCATGGCACTAAACTATTGTTCCTAAGCTTTAGTTTATGCTGGTTTAATTTGAGGGAGGCTTCTTTGTTTCTAGGTATTCTGCAACTTCTTGTCTTAGTTCCTAGCGATTTTGCATATTAAAAATCATCCATTTCCAAAATAAATTACTCTGAAGTGCTGATAGTGGCAAACTAACAAAAGAGCAGAAGATTCTGAGTTTGTACTTTCACTGCACTGGCTGAGAGGACTGCAGAGATAGCAGTGTAGATCAGGGCCTTCCAGACACTCAATACTATTGTATCTGATGCTTTAAAAAAATGTCTTTTCCAATGACCTAGTATTCTGATCTTTAACGTGATTAACCAAATTATATCCATGTGTATGGGTAACAAAACAATAGATAACCAAAATTGTTTTAAATAAAAAGGCTAACTACTGAGCTTTCGTAGTGAATAGCTGTAAAGTTAAAAAGGCTAAATTATTCTGATGATGCTGTCCTGTAAATTAAATAGTCCAAGAAAATGACTAAAAAAAAATGAAAATGTGACTTCTGCCAAAAATTTTTGAAGAAAAGAGAAAACTTCTATAGGCTCAAAGCCACTCCTTGTCCCTTTCGAACGTTTACTTAGGGACATTACATTGAGGTAGATATAGATAGAAGTATGGGAAAAATAGTGTGTTGGTTTTTAAGAATAAGATCAGTTCTATAATAACATGTGTGTTTGTGCCATTAGTACTTGTTGTAAGATAGATAAAAAGGAGTTTTGTTTAACCTCACACTTTGTCACAGAAATTTTAGAAAAGTCTTTTATGTTTACTCTTTCCAAGAACGGTTCTCTGTTAAATTTTAAGTAGCTAATTAATAATCAATGCTCTCATCACAAGTCTTTGTAAACTTCTGTTCAGAGAAGCAATGGTGGATGCATGCTAGAATTTAGGAGAGGGGGATTTTTCCAACTGAAATGTTGCTAATTAAATTTCATAACTTTTATAAAAATGAAAACATGCAGAAATGAATAGATTTTACCAAAGAACTACACTCAGTTCAGGAAGCACTACTGAGGAGCCAAACCCAAATCTGAAATAGCTAGAATTCTTGAAACGTAATTGTCATTTGCTATCTACATCTGCTGGTTATCTTTTTACAAAAAAGCTACGTTCCTGTGGTATTCCTGTCAGGCTGGTCAATTAAGAATAGAAGAAGAGACTAGGTAGAGGCAATGTACGTGTTCAGATGTTTTTACAAATAGTATTTTGGAGAGGCACGGCTAAGAACTGTATTTATGCTTTATGATTATTTAACCATTAGATGAAAGTTGTGCTTATTCAGCATTTTAATTAGTGAGAAACCAAACATTTATAAGAAAAGTATTTCTCAACAAGAAAACGTAATACAGTATGCTGTCCTTACAGCCTGTTTAATTGCACATAAAATGATAGGTGCAAATGGGATCAATACAAGATACATACATGCAAATCAGTTGCTGTCAAGGGTGCTTGGTTTTGAACTCGCAGACCCTAATGGCTTGTAGTTACTGATCACCAGGTTCTGGCTGATGAAGGCAGTAGAAAGACAGGTACTCTGCATCATTGAGAGGAGTCAGCTGCCTTGAACTACCCTGTTTTTACTACAGGATAAGGACATGCTAAAACTTGTCTTTACCTGTGTATTGTCATCATTATTTAAGTACACATGTAGACCTATTTAAAAATACTGTTGAATTTTAAAAGTACTGAAACCTTTCATCTTAATTCAAGGATTTAATTCCTGTGCATCAGGTACTTCACTGATTTCTCCCTTTTTCCCCACTGGCAATCTTGTTACTTGATGTGGAAGGTCTTTCTTCATGCTTCTCATGCCTGGTCTGTTACTACATACAAATGTTGTTAAGTGTTTTTAAAAACATAGAGCTTAGTTTACAGTTCTCTAAACCAGTTGCTGACAAGCAACATCACTTGTGTTACAATTAAAAAAAACCCTTGATGTTAAAAAGTTTACAGGATAATGTTCTTAAAGCTCTTTTTATACATAAGTATGGGACCTGATGAGATGCATCCCAGAGTCCTGAGGGAAGTGGCTGATGTAGTGGCAGGCCACTCTCCATGAGAAGTCATGGCAGTCAGGTGTAGTCCCAGGTGACTGCAAAAAGGGGAACATTGTACCCATCTCTATAAAGGATAGAAAAGGAACTACCAGCCTCAGCCTCACCTCTGTGTCTGGGAAGATCATGGAACAGATCCTCCTCGGAGCTGTGCTAAGGTACATGGATGACAGGGAGGTGATTTGGGGCAGCCAGCAGAGGTTCACCAAGGGCAAGTCTTGCCTAGCCAATCCCATGGCTTTCTGTGATGGAGTGACTACATCAGTGGACAAGGGAAGGGTCACAGATGTAATTTCTCTCGAATTCTGTAAAGATTTTGACATACCACAACATCCTCTCTAAATTGGAGAGAGGTGGATTTGGTGAGTGGACTGTTAGATGGATAAGAAATTGGTTGGACAGTTGCATCCAGGGGGTTGCACTCGCTGGCTCAGAGGGCTGATGGACATCAGTGACAAGTGGTGTTCCTTGAGGTCCATATTGCGGCCAGTGTTATTTAATATCTTCATTAATGACACAGACAGAGGAATCGAGTGCACCCTCAAGAAGGCTTTGGAGTGACCTAATTGTGGCCTTCAGTACCTGAATAGAGAAACTTTTTACAAGGACATGTAGTGACAGGACAAGAGGTAATGGCTTCAAAGTGAAAGCGAGTAGTTTTAGATTAGATATTAGGAAGAAATTCTTTACTGTGAGGGTGGTGAAACTCTGGTATTGGTTGCCCAGAGATGCTGTGGATGCCCCATCCCTGGAAGTGTTCAAGGCCAGGTTGGACGGGGCTCTGAGCAACTTGATCTAGTGAAAGGTGTCCTGGCCCATGGCAGGGGGTTTGGAACTAGATGATCTTTAAGGTACCTTCCAACCCAAGCCCAGACATTCTATGAGTCTGTGATTTTTATGCACACTTCATAGTCTAGTGGAATCTAAACCCATGACATGCAACATAACCACATACATTCTGTAAACTGTGGGTGTGACAAAGGAGTTGATCATTTGCTGGCCAAGCCCAGTACAGTCTTTTTGGTTTTTCTGTGCAGTGTACCTCAGATTCAGAGATGTAAAAGACTATCCTAAACTTAAATGAACTGAAACATGCTGGTTTGGGGAAATGCTAGAGCATTTCAGAAAAGGAAGAGATGCTTGGGATATCCTCATGTACTGTAATATTTCTTGCTCTTACCAAGCATTGCTGGTGCTGCTGTGACAGAATGCCCCACGATGTGGTGTTCTTTGCTTGATACAGCTGGTGGAGTTTGGTAGTGACAGTACCTGGTATTTCAGAATAGTAAAATAGGCAGGCATGGAAGAAAGCCTTCAGTAAGGAGTGCACAGAGCTGGTCACTGTGGCACTGTTCGTGCAGAAGGAATTGTGTGGGCTGCTGGTGCAGAAGGTGTCAGCTGAAGGAGGCATGTCTATTCTGGGACTCAGAAAGTTATGTCTGGGATCCTTTACAAGCTTTAAAATTTGCTATTGTGGTGTCACAGAGAGAAGGGGAGAGAAAAGAGAGACATCTCCTACAGGGAATTTGAAATTATTTCCATAACATCAGTGAAATAAGGAGGAATGACATGAGAAGTCATGTAGGAGGCAAATTACCCATTGAGCATTAGGGTGTACTGTAAGCCTGACTGACAATGTAAGAAGTGTTATCTGCCTTTATATTTTCTTAATGATGTTTTCATATGATCTTGTGCAAGTCTGCTATTATGTGGAGGGGAAAAGGATGTGAGGGAACTGCCAGAAAGTAAATAACTGTTCAGAATCATCAGTATTCTTCAGTGTTATTTTTTTTTTCCTTTTAGCAGTAGAATAGAGCTGCAGGAATGAACAGACATTTCTGGTAAAATCATAGTTAATCTGTTAAATTACTTGGGACTCAAGATTTAGAATGCTATCTTTTAGTCTACTTGGATTTTTGTAGAAGGTAAAGAAACTCTTAGTTCAGAAAGTGCTGTTCCTTACTGCTGCTCTCCACAGAAGGTTCTGGCTGTCCTTACAGTAGTGGAAATTACATAATTGAACTATTTGTGCTGCTGCATCAGACTAGGCACTGTAAGAGAAAATACTAGGCCATAAGTCTGCTTTGTGTACACTTAATAAAGAGTTATTTAAAGGTATTGAAAGCTTATGCCAGCTATTCTTAAGAGATTGGGGGAAGGGTTCTATGTTTCCTGAAGAGTTGTATCCAGTATAAAATGCAGCTGAGCCTCAAGCTATACACCAGTTTTCATCCTTGCAACTATAAGAAGTTCTTGCATAGATTTTAAAGTGGCTAATTGATTTTCAAACAAGTGTTTATATGGACAGTACTATTTAAGCTGGCTTCCCTTGCCAGTTTACTGTATAACTGCAGGTATTGTCACAGAAATCACTACCAGCTCTAATTCAAAGTAATGTTCTGCTGATAAAAATCTTTGAGATTGAAATTTTCCTTTGTAAGAGTAGCAGCTGTTTCTCTGAAGGGTTTTCTCTTGTAGAAGAGTGTGGATATTTGGGTTTTTTTTACTTCAAATAATTTATTCTGCTAAAGTGGTTTGACTCTGCATTTTTGCATGGCTAAGACGTTATGTGCATTATAGTAGTTTTCCTGCAATATTGTTGTATTCATGGCCTGTACAAGGAACGTGCTGAACACTTATTAACTAGACAGCTGTTGTAAGCAATAATTTGGTTGGCTTTTGTAGCAAATAAAAGAACAGCTTCCCAAACTTCACTGCAGCTTAAAATAAACCTAGAAGAATGTCATTGAGAAGAGAGACTCTTAAAGTAATTTTGTTGTACAGACACCCATTCCTGAACTTAAAACATGTTTCCAGAAAGCCACATAATACTCTATACAGAGCAGAGGTGGCACTGTTGGGTGTTCAGGTATCTGGCTGGAAGCAAGTCATCATTGCTATTTGGTAGCAAGAACCCCCTTTTGCTACCAGTTGGTGTATGAGTTGGCACTGGCTGTCCTAGTAGCATTAGTGTGATGGATATGTGCAATTTTAAACGCATGCTGCCTCTGTGTTAAATAAAAAACTTGTTAAATAAAAAGGTATGATAAAATTGGTTAATTCCTGCCCTGCTTATCTGTGCTTATAAACTAACCATGCTTTGGTAGATTTTACCTATGTGGATGATCTACCAAATAATGTTTTCAATATTTTTCCGTACTGGCCAAAGAAGTGAAAGCAGCCATGTCATGTTTGTTTCTCTTGTTCTGGGAAATTCTTCATGCTCTTCACAAGTATGTCTGCTGAAGCTTTTAATGCATATTTATGTTTTGGCTAAAAACTCTGTAGATTGGATGTCAACAGAGCACACATTTGAGAGACCAAAGGGTAAATGATGATCATGATCAGAAAAAATGAGGCAGGTAAGCAGTGCTTTTAACTGCATATTATGTTTTCTGAAAGCAAGGAGGAGAGGCCTTGCTCAGGTCTGCAGAGTAGATGTTTGAAGATTTCTCAAAGCTTTGAACAACCTATGCATACTTCTATTGGTTAGATTCAGTAACAAGGTGAATATTGTTGGGATAAGCTTCCAGAGCTTCTTGAGGAGAAACCATTGTGTTTGTATGATATGCCATCCTCTGTCTCTGGTTTGTGCATTGAAGTTTGTGGAGTATATCTAGTAGTGTGGCAGACAGAATTCTTTGTTCTGCTGGTTTGGCCTAATAACTTCATGAAACTTAAATAACAGAATGAAGTCTCTCAGGTGGTTGCATGTGATGTTGGTGCAGCTTGTGGCTGCTTGTTGTGTACTTTTATTTTCCTCTTTGAATTCCTTGTACTGAAATTTACACTCACCCAAGTATAAGTACAGATAACTGTGAAAATACATTCTGTTGGCTTACAACAAGGGCACAATATATTCTGTATGTTACGTCAAAAGTCTGTTCCCACCTTTCGTTAACTCCAGAATAATATTTTTACATTCCCATGAGTTTTTCCTTTACAGGAGTTTAAAGCTTGAGCACTGTATTATGTGTCTACTGCATAAAATTAAAATCTGGAACTGGATGTTCTTTTTTACTAGTAGGAGTAGTAGTGGCAAAAAGTCATAAAGTCTGAAGTTGAGACAGATGAATCAACTAGAGAATACATTTTTATAAACAAAGATGACTTTCTTTTTTCTCCTTATTGGCGAGTATGGACTGTCAGTGTACAAATCTGCTCTTTACCAAGCAATTGTTTCCTTTCAGAACTATTGTTTGCTGTAACTTTGTGCTGTCTCAGCTTGTCTCTCTAAATGTCATCATGGCCAATTTTCCACTTGTACTTGTTCCTGTTTGTAACATTGACTGCTATTACCCAATATTCTGAAATTACTTGTGACAGTAGTTAGCATTAATTGAAGTACTATCACATAGGAAATAAAACCTCTGAAGAGCTGTAAAAAGTACTTTTAACATTTGAGATTTCAGGAATTCCTTTGAAATATAATATCCATGTTTATTTTGTTGCTCTTGTTTTCAGCCTGATTTTTCTTAATTGTATGAAGTCATATTTTTCCACAGAAGAGTGGAAGTACAAGGTAGGGGTGGTCAGGACCCAGGAAAAGCAAGAATTTGTTCTCAGTATTCAAGTTCGTAGAGGAGCCAGAAATTTTGTGCTGAAACTAAGTTTAAGATTAAATACTGCAGGAGAAACTGACTTGAGTTTATGGCAATGTATTATTTTTTTGCTTCAGGTGCGAGAAGATGTGTTAAACTCCTTGAATAACAACTTTCTACAAACACTAAACCAAGCGTGGAATGATCATCAAACGGCAATGGTGATGATTAGAGACATTCTGATGTATATGGTGGGTATTCTACTATTTCACACGTTTAGCTGTGCAGTAAATTGTCTTTTGACACATCCAAACAAATAAACTGGAGGGGTGAAAAGCAAGGCATGCTTACCAGTCTTTCTCCTAAGACTGTTGCCTGTCCCTTGTTTTGAATTTTTTGTGTGCATACAAGAGTATTTCAGGTGTTTGACAAATTGTAATTGGATTCTTCTTTTAGGTTATCTCATTATCACTTGAAAAATTAATCTGAAAAATGGTTGAACTTTGCAGTTCTTAAAAACTAAGCTAGTCAGACCCATTCTGGCAGGTTGATGTGGCTTGCATGTTGTAGTTCACGTAGTGGTCTTTTCTTACTGTGGAAAGCATGATGGTGTAAAGTCTCCTCAAACTGCCAATGTAGCTGTTCTTTAAGCTTAAGGATTTGAAGAGGATAACTTTGCTTAGGTACAGTGTGTGTCCTTGAATGTTAAATTCTAACTGAATCCTTTGCTGTTCATATAGAGCTTGGGGACAAGATTAAGTGATGTACCTAAATGAGAATGTGATCTTTGGTTGCAAGCTTGCAATTTCTTACCTATAGCCAACAGAAAAGGCTTTTTTTTTGAGAGAGAGGGCCTGACATTTTTGTCTCTGGATTGTGTGTTATGCTTTAGGTAGTTGGTATGTATTTAAATTCCCATAATGGTGGGCATACTCTAGGAGGAGCGGAGTATTTTTGCTTAGCTTCTAGCCAAAGCTCTGACTTGAGAAAGAAGGCAAAAAAGTGTTGAGATGCTGTGGGGTTTTTAATACAAAATTACTCTTTGCCAAAATACCATACTAAAGATAGTATGTCACGCAGTATTAGACCTTGAAGGACAGACAACGATGGAATTTTTTTGGTCGAAAATGGTAATTAACTGGATTTGTGCTCTATCTGCTAAACAGCTGGAGTTAAGATCTTATCTTGTAGCTGTTAAAGATCTCACCCTATGACATTGACCATGCTAGTATTAGCTGTCAAGTCCCCTTTGGTTAATAAACTACTAAAAGTTAAAGAATTTGGAGTAATTAATAACTTGGTTATTTTTTTAATGGATTTACTGACCTTCACGTTATGTGGGGGTTGGTTTGTGTTATTTCAGTTGGGAAAAGACCAAAAAATAGAGAGCTGGATAAAATGCCTTCTAGTGACACTTAGTGATTCGTGTATCTTATCTTGCTGAAAGGAAGATTGAGAGATTATTTTTAATATGCACTGTCTTTGCTGTGAGAAATCCTGGAATCTCTGATCTGTTTGTGAAGGACAAATACAAATCAACTGCTGCAAGCTGTAACTAGGCAAATTCAAGAGTAGTTAGTGATGAGATTAATCTACCAAAGCTAATGGTGAATTTTTGGAAATGTTAGAAGAGGGAGTCCAGAGCTTTCTATGGGAGCAGCTGTTGTGTTTTATCCAAACACTGCATATTATTTCAGTGCAGGAGGTGCTGGATGGTCCAAGGTAATGGATAATGCAGTATTATCTCCTGCTCTTAAAATCAATAAATTTTTGATCCTTCAAATAGCAGCAGAGAATATTGACCAATCAGCTTTTTCTGTTTCAGTGTGTTGGCCAATATATTAAGGACCGAAAGGTTCTCTCTGAGGAAGGGTTACATACTGCAGTTACCCATTCTGGGGGGAAATAGAGCTGTTTCCTAAGTATTTTTTGCACTCAGGAGAGCAATGCCTTAGCTTTGGTTCGAAGCTTGTGAGTGCTGTTCAAACATCCAGCCAGCCTTGTCTTTCCCACCAAAGTTTCTGGGGATAGAAATTATTCCTACAAGTGCAAATTGAACTTCATGGGTTATCTTTTAGATTCAGAACAGAATAATAAACTTGAATACCTCTGGACTATATAGCCTTCCATGTGCTGTTTGACAGTTCCTAATGATTTCAAGTGCTTGTTCAGTTGATCCCTCTGCTTGACTAATGACTAATTATTTGCCTTCTATAGATTTTTTTTTCCTTGTACCAAAGTAAGACCCAAAGAAACAGAAAAAACACAACTTTAATGAAATCTATTTGTAGTATAATAGTAAAAATATAAGAAAAGTTTCTTCCAAAATGCTTGTATAAACTTTAGAAGCACTGATGTCTGTTTGTTAAACCTCTGTAATGTAACATGAGGTTTATAATTATAAGTTTATTTTTTATTATATGAAACTATCTAATGCAAGGAGCTGATGCAGTGGGTAGACTCCCTCCTTTTCTTTGACTTGAAGGGACATAAGACAAGTTGTCAATAGAAAATACATGCTTTGAGTACAAATTGAAGTATAAGATCTGGTTTAAAATAGAAGTACTGTCAAAGATTTGCAGTTTCATCTTTGTCACTGGGATGTCATCTTGAGTCAAACATAATTCTCTTCATTTGAAAGAGACTTAAGAGCAGGAAATTTCCAGTCTTGAGGATGTGTTCATTCAAAAAATTTGGAATTTTGGAAGTTAGTTTTGTGGCTGCTAGTCCCACAAAATTATAGTGATGGAACACCCATGAAAGATGAAATCTGACTGCTCTTCAAAGAAACAATTTTTAAGAACTTCATAAAATAAGGAATAATTTGTTCTTTTATGATGTTGTGTCTGAATGACATGTAGGATTATAATGGCTTATGTCACAAGTTGTTTATATGCTTTTTTATTCAAGCATGGCACTGTAACTGACATGAAAAATATTTTATCTAATGAAATCAAACACTGTATAACCTCAGTCACTAGGCATTGTTAATTGATAAGCTTGTGTTCTAGCAGAAGTCTATGCAGTTATCAAATATTTGTAAACAAAGCTTAACCCAATCCTTCTCTTACTTTGTAGGCCATCTCAGTTACTCATCAGTTTCAGGAAATGTACTTTTTGCCCAACACACCACAATGTGACGTCAGTGAAAGTAAAACATTTAACATCCTCTTGAATTCTGGTCTTATTGTATTAAATTCTTACTTCAGGCTAGTGATTGTGCCTCTTAAACTAAACTATATCTTTTCTAATGACAAGTTTGTTTTTCATCTTTGTTTCACCTATTGACTGTCATATGATTTAAGTCAAAACAAACACCTCTCCAACCCGCTTTAATCTTTCCCCTATTTAATTTTGCTACTTTTAAAATAAAAATCAATTCAAATAGGTCTTTTTCAGAAAGGCATGTTTCATACAGTGGGGTTTCTGCATTATGATACTTAATGACTAGAATTGTTGCTGTTTGAAGTTTATGGCAGGATTTCATTGTACATGCAGAGCCTCTTCACCAGACGCTCAATTACCTGTCTCTTTGTTGTGATTACTCTCTGGTGAAAGCCTGTTGGTTTCAGGTCTGTTGCAGGTGTTTTGCAACCTTTTGCACAACAAAGATTTGTCTTGACTTTTTTGAGCCATTCCAGTTTCCATGACTGAATTTCAAGTTTACATAGCTCCTCTGTATTTTGTAGGATATAGCACTGGCTCTCTTCCTTTTGCTCTGTATGTTTAGGCTACAGAAATCAGTGCCAGCATAGATGTAATATTCTCCATAACTTCATGGCACTGTCTGCAGCGAGCAGTGAGGCACTGAAGCAGTGAAGTCATGTTCTAAATAGCATCTTTGCTAAGTCAAGTCATGTACTAAGACATGCTGAAGTAGTGAAGTGATGCACTACAACTGGGCACATCTGAAATTCAACCTCATGGCAGCAGCATAGGTAAACATGTCTGCAACAGGTTTATTTAATTGCTGTGTGTAATAGTAGCAGTGGAGGTGCAGTTGTTTGGTCTTCAAGCAATGCTGAGTGTGAGAATTCTTAGAATGTTTAATGGAAACTGGGTTAAACTGGGTTCTGTGATGTCCATTCTTTATTACTTGTACTTGCTAAATTCAAAGCAATTTCAGGTATGTGAGTGCAGCAGTCACAGCCCTGGCTGTGTTATAGGCATGTGGGTAGTGCCACTTACACACTGTCAGAAGTGAACAATTGCTCCTGCAAGCACAGCTGTGTATTTTTCAGAGGGCAGAGCATTCCCTTCTCATCTGTGCCATGCTCAAAAATGGTGTCTTTTTTTTTTAGGCCAGCACTGACAGATTGGGTATGTGAGTTTTAACCTCAGAGCCTGTGTCTCTCATTGTCCATGCCTTACACACAAGAGAGAAGTGCTGGTTTTATTTCCAGAACTAGGATCAAATACACTTACTATATATACATACACAAGGGTCTCTGAAGGCTGCATCATCTGTGCAGAGGTGGGCTAAATGTGGCTGGTGATACTTTGCAGTAGGTAACTTTAGTTGAGATCAGAATTATTCTTCAGTGTAAACAGGATAGTAGTTTATGAATAATTGCTGTCTGAAACTCCACCCTTGTCATCTGAAAGTTCCTCTCACCTTTAAGCACCAGCTGCTTCTCCCTGTAGGAAGTGATTGCTGCTCAGTGGTGCGTAGCCTTGTCAGTCAAACCTGTTCCCATCTGGGGCTTTCTCTCTGTGATTACTTTTTTTAGAATGGGAGAGCTTCCAGTAAACAGTAAATGTGATCTGTAACCAAGGGTGAGCAAATCAGCAGCAGCAGCAATGTTAATGTTGCTGCTCTGCTTTGGGTATTGTCGAGTGGTCTGGCTTACTACAGAGGCGTGCTGATACACTGAGAGGAGTTTCTAGTGCAGTTACTATTTTGTGATGGCACTGTTTAGCACTGCCACAACAGAAACTATGCAGATGAGTCACAGCCATGGCTTTAATCCTTTGAGATACCCTGCTGTCTGTGCTTCAGAGGCCTGAATGGCTTTTGGAAATGATAAATATATTCTTTTCTCCTCAAGTTACATAGTATATTAGACATTACTTTTTAATTTGCTCTTTCATCTTTTTTAAAATGTATTTTAAGCTTGACTTGCTTGAGAATCCCATTTACTTCTGTTCTTGATGCAAGTGTGTAAATAAGGAAGTGAAATAAACAACCCAGTTTCTAAATAACAAAAAATGAAGTGACATATTCCAAAGACCTAGACCACCATGTAGCACTAAATTGACTTCATGAGACCAATTAGTAAACATTTTGCTTTAAGGTGGAATTAAACTTGCTTCAGGAGCCACAGAGTAGGAATATGTGATCTGTTCCCATCTTGTTTTTTCACTTAAATGAAGTTCTGCCTGTCTGAAGGGAGAGAGTGGAAAAATCATTCGTTAATAACAGAACCCAGTGTTTTGCTTTTCCGCTGGTCACCAAGTGGAAATCTGCCATATAATCAGTATATTAATAACTTTGCCATGTAAATTCAGCTGCTAAATTGTCTGCTGTATTTTCCTTCTGATTTTTTGTAATTGTGGAATTTACATAAACTTGCAATTTTGTAATTTTTTTTCCATAGTCTGAAGCATACCATTTGTTCTTTTAATGGTTTCATTTTCTAGGTGTTTGGCTTTACTTTTCAATTCTGAGTGTGATAAAGCACTTAAGATAGTTGACAGAACCAGTGGAGAACTTAATCTTTATACTCCATTTCAAACATTGGCCTTCATCCTTTATAGAATTTGATTTTTTTTATATAATTATTATTTTCTTAGAGCTGTGCACATTCTTAGACAACTTTATCCCAATCAGATTTATGAGTGGGTACAAAACTCTTAACTTTTTCTGATACCGTTGTCCTGATGCTTAAATGGTAGCAAAGCAGTATTTTTAGTAATTACCCAAGCTGTGATTTTAGAGGAACGGATTATGCCCTGTCAGAAATGAAGAAAAATAATCATCTCAGAAAAAGCTCAGTTTTTCTGTTCTTAGTGTTGTTTTAAAGGGCCTTACATAGTACAGCGCTAGTGTCTATGAAGCAAATACATGCATTTTCTATCTGCTAGTAACTTTATTAATAGTCTTCCTTTTTTAGACAGTTGATATGTTGGGAGAGAGGAATAAGAAAGGGGAGACACGTTTTTGGAGCATTTCTGTGGGTACCAGTAAGTAATCAGAGGGTCTGCTCAGTAGTGTCTCAGTCAACTCTGTACGATGGATTTGGGGCTATGCAGTTTTGAAATGCTGATCTGAGGATCAGCATCAGTTTGTAAATGCAGATGAAGGAAAAAGTGGATAGTTGAGAAGCTTGATCCTTCCTATAGACTGAGATTATGTAGGCAGATAGGATTTAAACCTGTATTGAAACATAAAAAATGCTCTTATTTTCTTTTTTGGGGTGTTTATGTATGTGTGCAATTATAATGAAATGTAACATTTGCTCATTGAATAAAAGTGAATTTTTTTTCAGAGGGTGGAGGGGGTGGGATGTCAACAGAAGTCCTTCTGTACAATTTGGCAGCACCAATCCATAAAGATTTTGATTACAACTCTTCTCATTTTTGCTTTGCTTTTTCTTCTGTTCACGTAATGATGCTATTTCAGGAAATGCCACTGAATATTGCATTTTGTTTGCCTAAAAGGAATGCTAGGAAGATGCATGGGGAGGTGGGGAAGAATTTAGGAAAATTAATTAAGATCAGAAAGGGGTGGATGGAAGGTGTTTGAGTAGGTAAATAAAGCCACTTTGAGATTGTGCCGTGAATTTTGTCAGTAGTTGGAGGTTCCTCTGCACCCAGACTAAAAAGAGGCAAGGCAGTATATTTGTTCTGGCATGCTTTAGTCACAAGTGCTGTGCTTACACTCTTGAGCTGTAGACTTTCAGTGTAAATGAAGTTTTGGAAAATGGGGCTGATTTTGAATTTTGAGGGTATTCGTAATTTTTTTTCTATGAAGAAAGACTCTGTACAGAAATAATCGATCTCTTATTTTTGAAAGCGCAGATGCACTGAATGTACAATTTTATTGCTGTATATGCCTTTGTTGTAGGACCGTGTGTATGTGCAACAAAATAATGTAGAGAATGTCTACAATTTGGGCTTGATTATTTTTCGAGATCAAGTTGTCCGCTATGGCTGCATTAGGGATCACCTGCGACAAACTCTGCTGGATATGATTGCAAGGGAAAGGAAAGGAGAAGTTGTGGACAGGTAAGATGTTTGTAAGTGACTATCTTTATAAATAATGAGGGACTCAAGAACAGACACAAGCGATTTGTTACTTCAGGCCATAAAACTAAAATTTCTCCATAATCCGAAATAACATTTCTCATACATTAAGTTTTAGCATAGTGGTAAATGGGGAAGCTTGTTAATATATTTTTATATTTATCTTGTGCCTATCTGTTTATTCAGGTTCCTCTTTTAAATCCCATTCCTTTTCCTCGTGTTTTGATCCATTTGTTTCTGGGTAGTTGAGTTGCATCTCTAAGCTTTTAACTGTTTCACAGCTCCCCTGGCCAGTTTAGATGTGAAGTTTTGTGCCACACTCTGCACATACTGCAGCTGAAGGAACTGCAAATTTGCAAGTTTTCTTGTGCTTCTCCAGTTTCAGAGCAGCTGTTGGGTGTGGGGATATGTAAAATCCTTGCTACTTTGGCTGCAGTTCTGTGACTGAGATTGCCCAATATGCAATTTGTGAAGGGAAAAATAAATACTCCCTGGCTACAGCTGTGTATTGTCCCCTACTGCCAGAAAGTGGAATTTTTTTTCTGGATGCAGTTCTTTTGTTTTCATTAACTTGCTGATACATTTTTATTTTGCTGGGGTTTATTTTGTCTTTGGTTGGTTTGGGGTTTTTTTTTTTTTGTTTTTTTGGGGGGTGTTTTGTTTTGTTTTTTTTAAAGCCAGCCAACCAAAAAACTCAGACTTTGCACAGCAAATTCCATGTGCGCAATTATTTTGAATTGCTCAATTCTGACCTACATGTGCAGTTTTCTTTGAAGTAGTGTTTTGGTTTATTTTCTTGTATATTGAAATATATTCTTAAGAGTCTTGCAAGCTAGTAGAACTTGAGACCTGCTTCTCTATCACTGCATTTAATATATTTACTAAACATTGTCAGCTTTTTAGTTTTGAACAAAACCAAATGGTCCTGATCATATAATGTTCTTGAAAATGTGTCATGTATCAAACAGATTTAGAATGGACTTTCTATTAATATATTTTATTTAAGTTAATATTATGTTACAAGTTGTTACTCTGCTGTGTACTCTGTCTTACAAGCATGTAGATTTCTCAAGTTGTTAACAACTTACTTTTTGGCAGAGGCGCAATAAGAAATGCTTGCCAGATGTTAATGATTCTAGGTCTTGAAGGAAGGTCAGTCTATGAAGAAGACTTTGAGGCTCCATTTTTGGAGATGTCTGCAGAATTTTTTCAGGTACAGCAGTGTTCTAATATTCTATTTGGAATGTTGTTGTAATTTCCTGGAATTGTGAGATTTGGTGATACTTTAAATACTTGTTGCTTATTTGATGAGTGTGTCCATATCCATTAAATCAAATAAGAAAAAGAATTGCTAACTTTGCAGGGGAAAAAGTAACACAGATCATACAGAATTAGCATAATCTGAATGTAGTTTTGAGCTGTGGGTGCCAATAACATGTAAGGTAATCATCATGCTAATCTCGTGCCTGCTGCTTTAGGCTAGTTCACATAACTGAGTCTACCCCTGCATTGCCCCCACAGTCTCTTTGAAATACCAGTAGAGTGAAAGGTTCAAACTGTTTCAGGCTGGGAAACCTGTCAAACTGCCACTGAGGAAGCTTTGTTTCCTTCATAGTATCTACATTTGTGAGCTATTTTTTTGTAATAAAATGAACTGAGTGAAAGAATTAAGCATAACCAAGTGGCTCCCCAGTTGCTGATCAGCCACCAAGCAACACATCTTAAATTTTCCTTGAGAGTTTTTTGTGAGATACTTTGACAAGGAAAACCAGTTGAATGCTTGTTGGGTATAATCATATTCATCTCTTGGTGGAAATTGATAGAAATTTTAAAAGCATATTAAAAGATGTCTAGATTAGGTAATTTGTCAGTCTCCCAACTTTTATGTAGTATCCACTGTCTGTCTGTCATTTGCTCTCATCTCTACACTTCTTTGAAAAACTGAAGCTTATGTTGTACAACCATTTAAATGTTATTGCTTACTGGTTTTTGTAGGTGCTACGTAAAATTAAGATAAATAGTTATATTTATTTAAGTTATATTTCTTAGCTCTGCCTTAATAAAAAAATAAAACATTCTCCAAAAGAATATGCTGACCAATATGGATAAGAACAGTTTGTCACAAAATAATGTGCTCAGCATTGTCACTAATAAGAGTAATGACAACTGACATAAGCTGGTATTTGAAAGGAATTTTTGCCTCTTCTCTCTCCCCATCCTTCTCTTTTCTTTGGACCTGTGGCTAAAACTCTGGTTGGTAGCTGGAAACTAGGTTAACTTAGTATGAAAAATAGCTTATCTATATTACATGCACCCCCTTATGTAACACATTTAGCATAATAGAACCTTAATTTTGTGTTAAGTGCGTATGTAAGTCTTGGGTATATAATGTATTGGACATGTGTGTTTGATTGAACTTGCTTATAAATGCTGATCTGATATAACTAGTATGTTTTCTTTTTCCCCTTTAAAAAAGTCTAAAGTATTAATTTGTGTTAATCACAGATGGAAAGTCAAAAATTTTTAGCTGAAAACAGTGCTTCTGTATATATAAAGAAAGTAGAAGCTAGAATTAATGAAGAAATAGAACGAGTGATGCATTGTCTGGATAAATCAACAGAAGAACCTATTGTGAAAGTTGTTGAGAGGGAGCTTATTTCCAAGCATATGAAAACTATAGTGGAAATGGAGAACTCTGGGCTAGTTCATATGCTGAAAAATGGGAAGACAGAAGGTAAGACTGAGTCACATGGGAGACAGAAATGTTTGATACTGCTTATTGTTTTTAAACATAGTATAAGTCAAGCTTAACATTCGTGTTCCTGCGTAATTGTGAAAAGACTTTAGTGGCTCTGTTCTGCAAACATCTGAGAATATTATTTCAGTGACTTTTAGAGGGCTCTTAAAACAGAGCCTATACACTTAACTTGTTTCTATTTGGCACCAGATACACGTACTTTTTTGGTAAACCAAGTATCTCCTAAGAGAAGTATGAACCTATTGTTTGTTACCAGTTTTTCATGGGCCATTTTGTTACTTTCGTTCTAGTATATATCTGTCAAAATGCATCAATTTGTTTTGGCCCACAGGCAGTTATTTAAAAAGTACTTATGTAAAAGACAAACAGAAGCATTGCAGGACGAATTCTTGAAGAGAGAACATTGTTGCAGAAAGGAGTTGGTTGTTTTTACAGGAAAAGAAGCAGCTTATTGAACTGGTTCAAAAAGAAGGGCTTGGCTTGATTTGGTTTTCCCTAGTAGAGGTTAATGTGGTACAGAGTCACTGAATGAAAGTTACTATGGAAAGAAATGGAACATAAGTTTCTAAAGCAGCACAATGAAGAGAGGGATTGTAGTATCTATATTTAGAAACTGGTGCTCACGCTAAAGCCATGAAAATGGAGAACGGACTTGCTGCTTAGATTAATGGCCTTTGTTTATTAAAGCAGCTTTCACGACTACTAGGTGATAGAGCAACAAAGTGAGCACATTTCCTAGCTGTAAGAAAAGAGAGTACAGTATTAAAAACGAAAGTGTTGATACTATACTTAACATTTTTTTCTTTAATATCCAGTTTAGATAGCCTGCAGGCTCAGGGGGCAAGGATATTGAAGGGTGTTCATAAGATATAGGAATTCATTTAACTTTTATAGGCCTTGGTTTGATTTAGTTAAGTACTAGAGTGGAAATACTTGCTGTATTATGAAGATAAGATTTTGCATAAATGTACAAGGATGGATTGCTCTTTTGGAAAGCCATGTTTAGCCTAAGGCACTTCTCATTATTTTAGGTGAAACTTGTATTGTCATCTTTTGCTCTGAGATGAATGAGTTACAGACACATAAAACACAGAGGTGTCCTGCATAATCTCTAATTCTTGCTTCCAGACCTTGCTTGCATGTACAAGTTGTTCAGCCGTGTGCCAAATGGTCTGAAGACGATGTGCGAATGCATGAGCTCATACCTGAGAGAGCAAGGCAAAGCACTAGTTTCTGAAGAGGGAGAAGGAAAGAATCCAGTTGACTATATTCAGGTAGTTAAAATATTTAACTTACTTTTCTTTCATCTTTTCCTTATTCTTCACAGTAACAGTTCACCACAAACCATTTATAAGGTAAACCTTAATTCAAAGGGATTGTTATTAATAAGATAAATTTATAATTTTTTTTTAAATGTACTTTCTCTGTATTTTCAGACATGTTTAGAACTGTTGCTGAAGTTGCTTGGAAAGTACATGCTCACTTTTTGTGCTTTTGGTAGCTGCTTATATTAAACAACATATTCAGGCTAATTATCTAACTGCTGGGATCTTCTTGGATTACCCTAAATGATGTGTCTCCAGAGTGAGTTGTATGTCTCCTGGCAAATAGCTTTATAGTGTACATTTTGATTATTTTTATGTAACATTAGCTATCAGTGTGGCAATATTTCATGGCAAGCCTAGCTGTGATTGAGAGGTGACTGTGTCTATCAGTCATAATAAATTACTTGCTTCATACTCAATCTCCCTGAGAAACAGAACACTTCTGCATATTAAAAGACATGAGTGTTCTTTCTTGTTTTTCATCTCTCACTATGTGATGTGTACCATTAATTTATCAAGATCACAAAATATGCTTCAGGAGTATTTGTCATCTCTTCTCTTCCATTGTCTCAGAGAAGATGGTTTTAAATTTGCACATAAAATCTTAAGAGCTCTTTGAACTGTAAAGATATGTTTCTATAGCTGGAAGATGTTTTATATTTAATTTGAAAGTGTGTATTCATTAAACATTGAGGGGTTTTAAAATGTCTAGTTAAAGTCCTTTATGAGAAGCATTTAATGTTGTATGTCTGTTAATCTCTGCTGTTTTGTTTGAAAACAATAACTGTGCTAGAACTGGTTACTATTTGAAGAAGCCATTTGAGTATAAAAACATTTTTGGTTGGATTAATAATTTTCTGGCAATGCTGAAGCAAACTTCTTACCAGGCTTGAACAAGAATCACCTCTTCAAGGACTGTTGAAAAGCAGAGAGAATGTCCTTTGAAATTTTTTTGGATAAATGACTAAGGACTGTTATGTTTGTGGTGGTATGATGAGAGGGGGGTCAAATGGTGTGGAAAATAAGTATCTGGATTACTTTGAAGTAATTTTCACTCCTGATGGGCCTAAAGAGGTATCATAAAAAATTTAACAGAGAAAGATTTATGAACTTAATTATAAAGATGATATCAAGGTTTCCTGCTACAAAGGCAAGCAGCATAATGAAGCTGAGGAGGACTTGCAGCTGTGTCCCATGTGCTTTGGCAGAGCTCAGCCCTTAGTCTGTACCCCAGCCATCTCAGGAACATGTCCTAGGGAAGGGATTGGTATTCGATTGACAACAAACCCCCCCAGGTTTATCCACCTCTTCCACTGAGTTATAGAAGAAGACAGAGAGACCTGTGAATTGAGAAACCGCCTTACTCTTCTCATCTCAGCCAAGTTCATCTGAATCTTTCAAGTTCAATAGCAATAAGAAGACAGACATGGAAGTTGCATTATACCATCAAGAAAAAAAATTCATCGTAGCTCAGCACTGCTTCTGCAAACATGCCATCATAAACGCTGAGCATCATGGGCGAGATGATTGCAAAAGCATTGCCAGGGGATTAGATTGAAAACATCATATAATGGTTTGAAGGGATGTTGAAATGCTGTTGTAATTTAAGGTACTAACAGTTTCTCCTGTTTAACACCAGGTTGTTCAGATGGTGTACTCCTGGAGAGGAGACTATAAGCTAACCTTGGTAAACAGAGAGATAGTGGGATTTACTTTGAATTTAAAATTTCTAATACGCATTAATTAGCCTGTCTAAAGACCATTCCTTTAAGTGAGATGGTGAGTTCCTAAGAAATGTTACTACTTCTTTGAGTAATTCTTGAATGGCTTCTTTAAGTAACCGCCTATGAATAATTTCCTAAGAAACCAAGGACTTTAGCATCATTCAACCTGGACAGTTTTTGTGGGCAATTGTTATCCATTACAAAAAAATCTCAAGTGAAGTTTTCTCCCCCTGCCGAATGCTGTCTTAGTTGTCTAAACCCTGTGTGTATCATATATACTTAGCAAGGTGCTCAGGTGATTTTAAACTGCTTCCCCCTTCTACACTCTGTTGCCTTAACTCTGGGTGAAGATGGTGCAAATCCTAAAAATGTTAAGTGTCTGATTTTGCTCAGAGGAAGTTGTTCAGTTCATGCCCATGTACTTCACACGGTGATAACTGGAGAGCTATTGCTTATGTCTACCTTTCATATGCTCACATGACTCTTAAAGGTCAGCAAGAAACCTGTGAATAAATAATGCAGAACATGTCCCTGGATTGAATTAGAGGAGGGAAAAAAAGTCTGACAAGTTTAGGCCTGTTGTTGCAGGTGTTTTCTCCTCAGACTTGTTCAGTAGCTCTAGGGATGCAGTTGATGGGTGCTTAGCCTCAACTTTCCCATATCCTGTATTTACAGCAGTGACTTTGTCCATGTTGTTTGAAAGAGACAAGGCTTAACAAGTGCAACAAATATCTCCTTTATGTTGTAAATTTAAAAATATGGTAAATCAACCTGTTTAACCAGGATGTTCCAAAACTTTCTTAATCTGAGAAGTGTATGATAAAAACTACAGCAGTATTTGACATGAATATTTTAGCAAGTTTATCTAGAAATTGCTTCTACAAGAGATTTATGGCAGCAATAGAAATGTAGAAACAGAAATGAAATTTCAGATACTTTCTAACAATGCCAAACTTAGAGCATTGCAGAATCTCTTCTCTATCTGTTATTATTGTTTTCCAGTTTACAACTTCATATCAGTGAAAATGGTTTTTCTTTTTTTTTTTTAAGGGCTTACTGGACTTGAAGAGTAGGTTTGATCGCTTTCTTCAAGAATCTTTCAATAATGATCGACTCTTCAAACAGACTATTGCGGGTGACTTTGAGTACTTCCTCAACCTCAACTCACGGTCTCCAGAGTACCTCTCATTATTTATTGACGATAAGCTGAAAAAGGGAGTCAAGGGAGTAAGTATAAATGAACTTAAAATGCCATGCCCTTTGCTGTGTAAACTTGGATAAAATTGAACTAAGCTACATTCCTATGAATTATTTTTGTATTAAGAGAAATGGCAATACTGCCTTAAAAAAAAAAAGGATATGTAGCACATCTGAGCTCATGCTACTTTAGATCTAAACTTAGAGAAAAATCAGACACAAGGAGATCTGTGTGGCTTGTCACCTACCTCTTAAGCAGCATACATGAATTCCTTCTGGCAGATGCTCCCTCACAAAACAATTAGGTTGTAGTAGATTCTGCAGTTCCCTTCCTTTGAAACCTTAAATATCATTTCCTTAAATCTATTGATAGTTCAGCAGCTATTCTCAATTTCTTTTGAAAATTAACTGACTTGGTACAGGGAAATGATTTGTCTCTGCTTCTTTTTTACTGGTTTTACATATAGAGGACTGTTACCATGTCTCTCTTTTCCATTTTAAGTACAACTGTGTCCTTCAGTTTTAGCTTCCTCCATGGTACAGAGCCCAGAACTGGACAGGATGGTTCAGCTGGGGCTTCAATGCCTCTGAATTAAACTGAATATCAGTGCATGCAATTTATGCTTTAGAAATCAAATAGTAAATTCTGTTTATTTATAAAATAAGTAGTAATTTTATTCGTCTGGTTGTAGATGGGCTTTACAAAACAAGTTTTAACAGTTGAGAACTTTCATTCCAAGCTAACTCCTAATACTTGTTTCCTTCAGTGTTTTTTTAAAACTTACCCAGGAACTTTTACTATGTTTACCAAGTAAAGTTCTACCTATTTATTGTTTCCCTTCTCCCTTGATACTGCCTTTCCCTTTATTTTAAATCTGTTTCTTACTCCACTTTGAGTTTATGCACTGTTGTTTTGGCTGTTGATCATATGTTGGACCAGTTTTGTTGGCTTCTGTATAGGCTCCTGTTAGACCATCTGCTACTGTGAATTACTTAAAGTGTTTAGGTTGTGTAAGACACTTGTGGTGGAAGATTAAAACCAGCAAATTATTTGTTTTACAGCTAACAGAGCAAGAAGTAGAAACTATATTGGATAAGGCAATGGTATTATTCAGGTTTATGCAAGAGAAGGATGTTTTTGAACGCTATTACAAGCAGCACTTGGCAAGGAGACTTCTCACAAACAAGAGTGTATCAGATGACTCTGAGAAAAATATGATATCCAAATTAAAGGTAAGACAGTACCTGCATACTTTTGAGGAGCTGCTTCTCTTTATTTATATTTATTTTTATATTTTTATTTCTATATATTTTCTCTTTATAGTTTTATTACAGTTGCTTCTGTTTTTGCATAAGAGATTTATAGATAGCATTAATCTTGATTGCTGTTAGATAAGGGTTGATTTTTAAAGCCCCAACAGAAAATGCAAAAGTCTTTTCTGAATAATTTTGTGGAAATGAAAGAAGTAGCGGAGAGCACCTGTGATGAGAGTGCAATCTAGAAAACAAAATAATTCTTTCCAAAATTTAAGACTTTCCAAATAAGAGGATAACAGTGACTCAGTTTGAAGATAAGGCTGTGTTTTATTGTAGATTTTCTTGTTATTCACAGAATTTTGTTGCTGCCTGTGTTGGTTTTTAGTTGCCTCCATCAGAAGAATGGTGTTAATGCTCAATTCCTCTTTAATTAAGATTTGAGATAGATTGAAAAAACAAATCTTTATATCAGTCTCTGGAAACACATTTTCCTTGGTTAAATGTACTGATTAAATAGGCCAAGAGATGGAGAAGATGGTAAACCCTCAAGCTGAACAGTCCTTGAAGCAGGTTCTCATACGTCATCTTCTTAAGTGGCATGTTAAATGTGTAGAGAACTTCTGAACCAGAGGGATTTGATCCTAAAATCAAACTGATCTTCATTTTTGACCTTTGTATTCTGTCAGTGACCAAAGCCTGTTTGCATCGGATTTCTTCAAATTGTCAGTATTAATTCCTTCCCAATTACCTCTCCACCACTTTGATCCTGGTGGTTTAGAATGCACGGGGCATACATTTGCAAGATGGGTCAGTAGATCTGAACTGCCCTCTTTTCTTACGGAATTGCAGAGTGATCAGGATACTAAAGCTAACAGGCTTACCTTTACTATATATATTTATATATATCACAGTATGTGTTAGAAATGGGCTCATACAATGAATGCACATTCAATGCATGTGCAATTGAAATGCATGTGCTTGTGCATGTCCCTCGTTCTCAAAAGGCCTGGTAATCTCACTGGATGATCTGCAGCCAGCCTTTAAAATGAAACACTCTTAGAGCAATAGGAGTTTTCTTGTGATATAAATAAAGTTCATTTGCTTTTACAGTAAAATGCTTAAAAGCAAGTGAAAGTGTATGTTTTGATTTGATAAACTTTCACAGGTTTTTTTAACATAAGGTAGAAAGCAAAAATGAAATAAAAAATACAATAATTGAGAAAAGAGAGGGGAAGCAAGTTTTGATCTGGGTAGGGTTAGATCCTTATATAAGATATGAAACTTTTCTAAAAGGTCCAGGTATAAGGCAAATAGAAATCCCAGTAACCAAATGTACAGAAATACAATTTTTGAGATTTATAAACTAACTCTTAGTCTTGCAGTTTGCATATCAGAACTTTATTTTCTCAGTGCTGCTACAAGAAGTTATTTTGTGTATTTTCAGACTGAATGTGGGTGTCAGTTCACATCTAAACTGGAAGGAATGTTCAGGGACATGAGCATCTCAAATACAACGATGGATGAGTTCAGGCAACATCTTCAGGCAACAGGGGTAAGAGTGTGGGGGTCTGTGTGCTTGTCCTTTTGCTTCAGTACAACCCCTAGACTTCTGTCGAGGCCTGTGGTTTTTCATTTGTTACTTTATACGTGTGCAGAGAAGGATTTTTGTCAGCTTGTGCAACTTATGTTTCTTTCACTGTGTTTTGTATCTTATAAACTGCGTTAGCATTTCCTGAGATGCTCAAGCTGCTTCGAAGCTTGATCCACAGCTCGAGTAGTGCCAATTTCATTCCGTAAAAACCCATTTCAGCTCCTGTTGTATCCGTGTTCTGAAGGCGCTGGGCAGCAAGTGCGTGGCTCAGCGGCGGCCGCCAGGGGGCGCACGGCAGCCGCCTCCATCCAGCTGTGCCCGCCCAGCTGTGCCCACCTCTGCTCAGCCGTGCCCGCCCTCCAGGAGCCAGCTGCCCTCTCCCATGTGTGTTTCCCAAATGCGGTGTCACCAGCAAAGCCTTTCTGTTCTCTAAAATTCTTCTAAACTAATCTTTGTTGTGACCTGTGGGTTTTTTTCTAAAGCAAGAAAAATATTGTGTGCTGCAGGTATGTGCAAAGCACACCATCTCCTGTTTAGCTTTTCTGACACAGTGAATGCCTCTACTAGAAACAAAACTGCCGTTTTATTCAAATTGCAAATGTGCACTTAGTTGTTCAATCAGAAAAAATTACATCTTGCCTCTGGATTATTGCAATGGAGACATCACTTCTTTTTGAGATATCAGTTTGCTTATTCTAAACCAGTTTTTTTAATATACTGATCTTAATCATATGTTATAAACAGCCAAGTAGTTCCCTGTCTGCAGGTAAGTAGGTCTGTACATCAAGCATGTTTGAATCAGTTTCAGAAGTGAATGCCAAGAGTGTGTTCATGGCTGTACTCTGTCCAATGTCCCCACTTGTGCAAAGTGATAGGAAATCTTTGCCTTCTTGAAGCACTCAGCGGAAATCTTCCTCATCAGCATACTGTGAATCATCCTGAGTGAGGGAACAGCATGTTCTCAAAGTGGCTTCAGAAAAGGTTGTGGAGGATATGGATAGATACAAAAGTGTTTGTGGATAGGCAGTCTTACTACTGGATTTTTTTTCTTTAGAGACTAGTCATGTTTTCCTTTTAGAATGCTTGAAATGCAAATTTCAAGAAAAATTTGTTAGACCATTCCCATTTTTTTAGACAGCATGCCAGTCTTGGACATGGAGCAGGGGGTTTGTTAAAGATTTGTGTACTTTACATGACAGTCTTAGATTAAGAGAGTTAATAAATTATATCTCTTATCTTCTTTTTAGCTACATGCAGCCAATGAGAAGAATTTAAAATGTTAGCAGATGTCCTGCTAGGCCTTACTTGAAATTTCATCTTTTTCTTGGCGAGAGACCAGGAGTTCATGTGGTGGTTCCCTTTTGGTCAGCCTAATCATGGCCTTTTAATGAAATGTCCAGAGTACTCATTTATGAAGAAGCACATATATTTCTTTTAATATCAATAATACTTGAAAGGAAATGCAAACAGGAAGAATGGGGGGGGGGGGGGTCGTGTTACTGTTAAACTTGGTGGTGATACGGTGTTTTATAGGTAGTAGTCCATTCTGCACCTTTTCAAACAATTTACGTCCCTTGAATGTGTACGGTTGCCTCCTTAAGGAGTCGGGCAGCTGCTCTTCTCTAAATAATCCTACCTGCAAAGTTTCCTGCTGGATCCTATTTCCTGAGATACAGGCAATGCCAAGGTCTTCATAGATGATTGGTTTGCTATCAGTAAGTGGAAAGCTCAGCCCTGGCTAATAGACTATGAGTAATTTCTACAACTGTGATCCTGAAACATTTGTTGGAGTCCTGTAAAGGTTAGATCAGTTCAGGGCACTTTCAACTAGTTAGTACCATTTTTATGGTGAAAAGACATCTTGTAAAATAAGGTGCTTCCCAAACTTTTTTAATGCTTTGTATAATGTATGATGTGAGGCATTCTAAATTAGTGCTGTGTTCTGGTCTGGCTAAAACTAAACAAATTTGGGAAACGGTTGCCATCTCAGCTAAGATGTTTCAGCTCCAGCTAAATATATTTTCTGTATCCCATCTGAATTGATGGCCTTTCCCTATGTGTTGGCTGAAGGAAAACTGTTGAAACTCCTTTTTTACTTTTTTTAGGCAATTGGCAGATTAACCAGTGGTTTTTTTTGTCTGAATGGCTGTTTGAACTTATCTTGTGATCCTCATGACAATGGTGATATGAAATTATAAGCATGGCACTAATGTTGGCTGCAGAAAAATCTTCATCTGGATCTTTATGTATTTCTGTAAATTGTTCCTTTTAAACCTTAATGAAATTCAGGTCAAGGGGGTTCTGTAGGAGTAGCTTGTCATTGGTTTGTCTGGGTTTTTCAGAAGTTTCCTGAGCACAGGTTGGTCAATACACACAGACATTAAACATGTACAATTCAAAAACTCTTCTGTAGTGCATGGAAATGTGTCTCTGCTGTTGAATAGTTTCTGAGTTCAGGTTTTGACCTTCTAAAATATGTGCTCTGTTTCTGTGTAGTAGGTTTTATATAAGTTGGATATTGTATGCTTTGTTTTTTCTTGTCCTTAATGTGTGTTCTTTGAAGGGATTGGTTATACCTCCTAGAGCTGAAAACGGTCAGTTTAAAGCTTACAAAAGCTCAATTTAGTTGAGATACCTAATGAGGATTATGCCTCACTGGTAGGTGGATCTTTATCACCTAGCACATCTGCTTTATAGACCAGCACTTCAGTTGTGGAATGTTTGCTCACCAGTGCTGAGTACTTACAGTAATGGCTGTCTTTAGGGAAAGAGGATAGGCGCTGTGTAAAAGTGAGTACCTGTTTACATTGCAGTCCAGAGGTGAGCTCCCCGTGATTTAACATCAAACATTCAGTACTTACTCTCTACTTCCACAGAGTAAATTTAGAAAGAGTTATTTGGAAACTGACACATTTCATGCAACCTGGCTTTACTGGATGTCATCAAAAAACATATTTAGAAAAATTTGCTATGTGTATCATGAGTTCCATTTATGATCATGGACATTTTGTGGCTTAAGAATTTATTTTGCTACATTCTCTGCACTCAACTTCCAGAATGGAATAATGTGGAGGTTTTTTGCTGTGCCATCTACTCTGATATTGATGGATTAATTTATTTGTCTAGCTTTGTAAAAACAATGTTTCTAGATATATGTCTAATTCTTTTGTAGTCTATGAAAATTCTTTGCTGATATAGAAAAAATGAGGAAACATGGTCCTGTTTTACAATAGTGTATGTTTTCTTCCCATTGTCCTTAGGTCTCATTAGGTGGTGTTGATCTCACAGTGCGTGTCCTCACAACAGGTTACTGGCCTACCCAGTCAGCCACACCAAAGTGCAACATCCCTCCAGCTCCCAGACATGCTTTTGAAATATTTAGAAGGTATGTGTTAAAACAGATTTTTAGGTAGAGGTTTTAAAAAGAAGCCTTCTAAACTTAACTCATGTTTCACTGTTAAAGACTTACTGGCATACTGCTCTTCTTCAGTTCATGTGAAAATTGAAGAATACAACAGTCACATTATGATGCTTGAGTTTTTGGGAGATTTTAAGCAGAGTTCTAACAAGAGTTGATATTTTGAAAAAACAAAAAAATTCTTAAGAGTGTCCTTAAAGGCTGTGAAAAGTCTATGTAATTTTTTAAAGCTTTCAGTACAAAACGTGAAGTACCTACTGTTTTCTATTCAATTCAATTGTATTACAGATTTTATTTAGCCAAACATAGTGGGCGACAGCTGACACTCCAGCATCATATGGGTTCTGCAGATCTCAATGCCACTTTCTACGGGCCTGTTAAAAAGGTAAGATATCAAGATTATGTAAATACCATCTCTTTTTTTTTACAAGTAAGCAAATGCACATTTTTAGTAACTTCAGAGTTTTGTAAAATAAAAGCTTACCCACTGGCAATATGAAACAAAGATGCCTTCTGTCAGCCTTATAGTCTTATTCTTCCTTTGTAGCAGTTTTGATTTGACTTTTTTTCCCCCCTCTGAATCTAATTTGAATGCATCACTCAGCATCATCTTTTACCTTGTAAAAAAGTAGTGAATTTGATCTTGAAGGGACCTCGATGGTTTGAGTGTTTTGGGGGTTTTTGGCTGTCAATCAGTCAAAAGTGAAAAGAAACTTGTTTCTCTTTAGTGTTATTTTTGTTAAGCCAAGTTTAGCCTGCTTTTCATATGCAGAGCGCTCGCAATGTAGGCAACATTTTTTCTAGAACAAGAATCTGGGCAGAGTTTATGGAAGTACAATGCTTAATTTGTGTACAAAAAAATAATTTTTAGTGATTCATAGTTCAGTTCTGAAATGCTAAGCTAGAGGCAGTAATGGCATGATGCTTGGCAATGTAGAAGGCAGTACAAAATTCTTAAAGTATTAATAATGCGCATTTATGAGGGTGCTAAAATTGTGTTACTGTAGGATAAATTTTCTGATAATTTTAAAGATCAGAGTGAACAAACTTGGAGGCTAGGCAAGTAGTGGAACAGGGGCCAGAAAGGTGGTGGAGTCTCTGTCCTTAGTGACGCTCAGTACGTGACTGAGGGTTCTGGATGGCCTGACTTGGAGTGATGGCTGGACCATGGGACCTACAGAGGTGCCTCCAACCTCAGTCCCCCTGATGTTCTAAGACAGCTGCTGGAGGAACATTCTGTTTATGCCCTCAGGCAAATGCTGTTCTATTTCTTGTGTAGACTGATCTCCCAAATAAATTTTTCATCATGCAACTTTCATCTTACCAAGGTAAAATATTTTTCAGTGGAGAATAATAGTAGTTTTGGAATTTTAAAATAGGAAGATGGCTCAGAAGTTGGCGTGGGAGGTGCCCAAGTAACTGGCTCAAATACACGGAAGCACATATTGCAAGTCTCCACTTTCCAGATGACGATATTAATGCTCTTTAACAACAGAGAAAAATACACATTTGAGGTAAGTGTTGTGGTTTTCTTACCTGATTTTAAAGAACTGTTTTAGGCGCTTTATTCCCCTTTCAAATACACTGTTGAAGATCAGGTGCCTCTCATTCTGTTTGAGTATGGATGAGGCCCATAAACACAGGAAGCAGCTCACTAGCAGTGCCCCTATTTGGGAACAGAAGTTTTCAGAAATGCTGAGGGTGATGAGTGTGGTTATTCCTAGGCCATCGAACTGTGAAGTCGGAATGCACCAGGTGGCTCCATTTCCTCATTTTATCTTTGAGAAACTGCATTTAGAGGCCAAAGGGTGGGGAAGTGTTTGTATCCTGTCTTCTTGAATACTGGCAGGGTGGAGTGAGCTGTAGGATGAATCAAAGAACTTGGAGCCCTTCTCTAAGCTGGTCAGCCAAAAAGGACAGTGAAGAAGGTCTGGATGGATTCTTTACACAGAGACTAGAGGGGCGTTGCTGGGAAAGGTTGAAGTGTCAGCTAATAGAGGATGACGAAGGCAGCTTTAGGAGCAGAGGAGAATCCTGTGCTACAAGATTTGAGCATTGTACTGGTAATGTCAATTAATAGTTTCACTTTAGACATTATCTTCCCTTTGAGAGAGCACTGGCGGCCTTGAAAAGCAGTATGGGTGAAGTTTGAAACAGTGGATTTCCAGCTTTTCTCATGTACTTATGACTGTTCAATGCATAGTAATCATTTGTCTTTTATTCAGGTTTTGGTTTTAGCTTATTTGGCATACTTCTAGCCTCTTAATAAAGAAAGTTTCTTTGAAATGGTCTCAGCTGGGATTAAGGAAGGCAGGGTTTGATAAGAGGCTCTTAATAAACTACTCATAATTTAAAAACCCATTATTTTAGAGCACAAAATCCCATGTGTTGTGAAATCTATTGCAGGAGCATTACAGCTTTGAGTACTTTCTCTGCAGAATATTTGAGGGAGCAAAAACCAGGAGGGGAACCTAACAGCTCTTTTTTTTTTTTCTGAAGCTGGTTTTGTAATTGGGCTGGAGGCTGCATTATTCCAACAAATTGTAGGCTTTATCAGTAGTAGAGCCTCACCCATATATGAATAAATAATACTTGGTATGAACAGTAAAAAATACAATTTTTAATACATGTTCTAAGTTATAGTTTATTGTACTAAGACCAGATGATAGAGAAATATGTCTACCTGCTTTTAAGTTGTGTATGTTTTGTTTATTGCTGTTTGGGAGTTCTTAAGCTCTTACTTTGTATCCCACTGTAACTAAAACATTAAGGAAGCATATTTGTTTTGTTTGGTTTCTTTGGTGAAGTGTGTGGGAGTTGTCTTTAACTCCAGCCAGGATAGCTTATGAGAACTTAGGAGAGTGAATTTTATCTTTGTTCATTGATCATTGTGTGCCACGATTAACTGCTGAGTGCTGGGCAACCGTTATTTCTCTGTTGTGTCAAATTAGTGCTTTCATTGCAATGTAGCTTGTGGTCTGACTTGTGGTGTGTGCCTGTGTAAGCTTCAGACTGTCTGATATACAAGTGTTTCTGCAGATTCACAGCTGAACATAGTAATTTGAAGTTGCCTTCACAGTTGAACACACTTTGATGGTTTATTTTGCATTCACTGTGATTATTAATTGCAAACTTGATAAGATCCTCACAGTAATCCTAATAGCCATTAAGGCATGTGATTGAGAGGAAAATGGGATAATGATGATGCAAAAATTATGCATAAAATGCTATGGAAACTTAAAGGATTATTGCCTGGAAAAATTCCTTCACAAAAATTACATGAATTGTATTCCTATACAACAACATTTTATATGCAAAATAGCTGGTGGTCCTGTGGACCTATGTTAATGCAAGGGAAATGGAAAAGGAAGAATCTTCATGCAAGTCTTCAAAGAATCTTAATTTTTTCAAAGAATTCAATTTTTCCTAATCAAATCTCATGTAATATTCAATATATATTTCTGTTAGTTTATATTACAGCTCAGTATTTTAGAAGGTGAAATGCACATTTCTTGTAATGCCATCAAAAATAAGGTTGGTTTGTTAGGTTTAACAAACAAGATATACAAATGTGGCTGTAGTAGAACTTAAGTTTTTGAATAATTCCACAAAAATGAGAGATTAGAACTTGAAACTGGATTACCTGTTTTCTCTTTTTCTGATGTCTACTTTGGAAGCTATACAAGTTCAAGTCTGTAAATATAACTAAAAATACTTTTTATTATTTCAACAAAATTACATAATGATTTTCCTTCTGATTTCCTTCTAATAGCCTTTTCTCTTGTGCAGAATTGGACAGAGACAGCTCCATACCTAGAGTGATATCTTTTGTAGCCTCCAGATAGAGCTCACTTGGCAATATTTTTAGCAGATTGTGTAATCAGTACTACTCTTGTGCACAAATCTAATGTGGTGTTTGAAATAAGGCATTTTTGGAAATGGGGAAGAAGCATACATTTTTCACTGTTACATCACATATCTATTTAAAAATATGTTTAGAAAAAAGTTATGCTACAGACTGAAGGAAAGAGAGAGCACAGGAACATCTGTTACCCCCATTTACATTCATAGCTGCATTTTATATTTTTTTTCCCCAGCTTCAACGTTTTGGCTCCTTTTGAGGCAGCATATTGCAGTGCAATTCTTTATGGTTCTTACTTTAATGCTGGCTTATAAATTCCTAAACCCAAATGGTTTGCATACATTAGTGGCTGAGTTGAAATGCTGTAGAGTAAAGGACAACAGAAATACACAGTGATCTGGGTAAGGATGGTTAGCATCAAAACCCCTCAGGGTCCCTTTTGCCTCTTGGTTTCACTTTCCCCAAAAGCTGAGTATAAATATTCCCTTGTAGAAGTGATTTTAGTGTGGAAAGGATTCATTTTAATTGTTGATCAAAACTCAAAGTTTAGGAACCTGCATGTCACAGGCATTACATCATTAATAAGCTGGGTTTGGTCTGTGGTCTTAAGGCTTTATCTTTATCTAAGTCCTAAAAGTGGTTTGTTAAATTTTATGCTCATCCATCCATTTCAGTAAGTTTTTTTTGTTGGTGACCATGTAAAGGATTATAGCTTTTGGGAGGTTTTTTTTCATACTACTTCATGCTGAGTCAGAAAAAAAAAATGTGTGAAGGTGACAACTGTATTTTAAATAAAGCAACAAGGAAGAAATAATAGCTTTCTGTGAGCAGCTTGGGAAGAGGCATTTTGATACTAGCAAATAGTTAAAATATGTGGATATACATCACTTATTTCAAATAGTATAAATATTTCTGAATGCATTATGCTAAGCATACTCTCAAGAACACTTTATTTCCCAATCATTCATAAGCAGAAGATACCAAAAATTCTAAAATATTTTAGTTTTGGACTTACTAATTTTATTTTGTTTACCTCATTCCAGTTAATTTGAACTCATGTCAAAAACAGTTTCACGTGAAGTCAACACTGTACATGTAGTGTTGGGTCTAGTTTGTAATGCATATTGTGTCTGAGCCTTGGCATCACAGAGAGCTGGCAGTGAGATGTTGTGTATGAGATGCACTGTAATTCATGATAGAGTCTGAGTCAAAGCCAATACATCAAACTATTTTTATTGCATGTTTTCTGTGGTGTATGACAACAGAAAAGTGGCATTTTTTTTCTGGGCTGATTTTAAAAACAACTTAAGTACGCTCAAGGAATAACATTATTTGATAGAACTTAGTTTGATTTTTCTGGTCACTGTTTAAAGAACTTGTAAAAGTTCTTTATAGTTCTTTACAGATCTTAGCATTTTGATGACTTGGACTTGTTATTGCTGCTTTTAACCTAAGGCCAGCACTTGCACTTGTGTGCCATGAGAATTGAGAGTTTATGGGGACAGTGTAAGAGTTTGATACTGCTCCTGGAACCAAAGTTGGGGAAGCTGAGAAAGGGACAGCTGTTGTGGACAGGTACCTGTCTGGGAGGTTTATTTTTGTTCTTCTGTAGTTTAATCTTTAGCTGCTAGGAGTCCCTCGAGAGTCTGAATGGAAATGTGAAATCAGAGGTGTCTGCAGTTTCCTCAGGCTAGAAAAAGAAAGAAAAGAGAGAAGTGAAAATGAACTACTGAATAGGAGCTCAGTAAACACCTGAGGTTTGAGGAAGCAGTGGAGTTGGCCTTCTCCCAGAGCATTGTTATGGTGTCATTCTACATCCAGTGTAATTTATTTACTGACTCGTGATCACCAGTGACTTTCCTAACATACAGCTCTCAGCTAACTCTTCAGAGCGCTGGCAGAGATGCACCAAGTTATGTACATGTTTTTACAAGCAGTCTTCCTCAAAGTTCACATTTGGTGCACTATGATTGGCTTTTTTGTATAAGTCCTGGCCAAGGGTATCTCAGCTGTAAATAAATTGAGGTTATTCAGAAAGGAGGTATAATGAATCCTAGAGTGTTTCTATGTTATGGTGAAAACTAGACATTGTTTGCTTCCATTTGTAAAGATTTTATTTTCAACAGTGTGGCTGAATGCAAAAGCACTTATGCAGCTCTTGGTCAGGAACATCACAGATGTTTTCCATCACTAGTTAGTTAGAAGGTTTGCTTTCACCCTGTTCAGCAGACCTTGGAAATAGTTAACAAATCCTTTCAGCCTTCTCAAAAATCACAGGAAAATGAATCAGCTGGTTATTCATTCTTCTTTCAGCACATGGCAACTCTTCATTTGACAGAATTCACTGTGCATTGACACAGGTGGATCATTTTGCACAGCACACACTGAGACTTTGCTGCTGAATGAGTTCTAACCTTTCAAGCCCCACAGCTGTCAGTGTTATTTTGCACACTTGAAGGTGGACATTTAAGCAATCCCTGGTGTTGTTTGCAAAACATGATACTTCTGTCATAGCCACAAGCTAACTAAGGTATTTTTCTTTAGGAAATTCAACAAGAAACTGATATCCCTGAAAGAGAACTGGTTAGAGCCTTACAGTCCCTTGCATGTGGCAAACCAACACAACGTGTTCTCACAAAAGAGCCTAAATCAAAAGAAATAGAAAATGGTCATATATTTACAGTGAATGATCAGTTCACATCTAAGCTACACAGAGTCAAGATTCAGACAGGTAAGTGAGCTTTATATTCTGCTCTCTTGCAGTCCGAAAACTGCCTTAAAATTTCAAAATACCTTTTTGTAGGATCGTTGTCCATAGAAGTAAAAGGAAGAGAGAAATATGGTGTGGAGGGTTGGTTTATTGATGATTAGTTGCATCAAAATGAAAATTCAAAAACTGAGAAAAGTATGGAAGTCAGTTAAGCCTTTTACTTTAGAAAATTTGTAATTATCTCCTAAAGGAAATACTGAAAGATAGATAAAAGTAAAATCAAACAATAAAAAAATATGCTATTGATTGAGAAATAGGAAAATTGCCTCATAAATTCCTGTACTGTTGTGAAAGTGAGTGTTGTTTTTAGCCCATGATACAACAGCCATTGTCAAGTGCCAGGTAGCTGCAATGATTTGGGTTTAACAAATGAGAGAAGCTGATTGGTATGATACCACTTCACTATCTTACGTAAGTGCTGGTTTGTCTTGATACCTTTAATCTTGGAAGATCTCTGGAAATAATTTCCAGGTTGCAGCATTGCTTTGGATTCACTTCATAAAGCATTCTTGAAGATTAGTTCCTAATTTTGGTACATGTGTGAATATTTTCTGACTTTGCAGATCTCAGAACATAAAATATACAGCGGTGTTGTTGGCAGTTTTAAGTGCAACACTGGTGATTCACATGCTGTTAGTTGCACGTAATAAACCTGTTGGGCAGCACGTAAAACCCAGTGGTGCTGATATACCTGACTGGGCACACACCCCTCTGTGTGAGGGTGTCCTGGCTGCCTTCACACACGTGCAGAGCACTGCACTGGCAACACATTAATCATCTCTTGCTCACCAGGAAAAGGCTCCAGAGTGCAGCAGCCAAAGTACAGTAAATTGTGTGGCAACTCTTTGAGCTTTATTGGAATTCTGCTTTTCCATGTCCACTCCACAAATGCCTTTGAACAGGGAATATGATTTGAGGTTCAAGATGGTTTTTAGAGCAAACTGAGTACTTAGGGGTTTATCTTTCTGATGTTAGACAGAAAACTTCTTATGGGCATCTCTTTAAAACTGTTAAATACTTGGGCTTTTGAGTGAAGAAGGGCAGGGGAGGAGTGGTGTAGCATTGCAGGAGGAGGTCTTGGTTGTAATGATGCTTGAGTGAAAGAGAAAGAAAAGCTAGAACTAAGGACATAAATAATACAGTTGAGTTGGAGAGGATAAAGTTGGACTATTTCTTCTGACTGATGAACTTCTAAAGTGTTTAACTAGTTTGTGAAGTAAATTTTCAATCCTTTTTCTACTTCAATTGAGTATTTGCTATATTAAATGCGAGCATGGGGATATGCGGGTTGGTAGTGCTTGTGCCTGTAAGCACATTTGAGTACTGTTCAAACTTTAACAGAGTAGTAATTAAATAACAGATTGTTATCTTGTCAGCTATCAAAATATGCCAGAAAGTGTTAATATGTTCTTGTGGCTGCTTTTCATTAAAAAGAATCAACTTTAAGAATGTCAAAACTCAGGAAAATATAGCTTGATGCCTAGATGAAATAAATAGTGAAGCTAACACACAATGAAATAAATCTCAATGTTGCAAACATAATTTACATTCTCTTTCTTTTCTTTAAGTTGCTGCCAAACAAGGAGAATCTGATCCAGAAAGGAAAGAAACAAGGCAGAAAGTAGATGATGACAGAAAACATGAGATTGAAGCTGCTATAGTTCGGATAATGAAATCTAGAAAGAAGATGCAACACAATGTGCTAGTAGCAGAGGTATGATTGTACAGAGTTTGGATATGGGCTCGGGAATTCTTTTTGCTTTTCCTATTAATTCAATATTAAGTTACACATCTCTCACTAACATGATTCTGAAAGGGTTTTGAGAGATGCGGTACTTAACCCATGCTTTTTTTTTTTCTCCCTGTCTATCTGAAGACATCTAAATCCTTACCCTTCACTTTAGGATGTACTCATGGGTGTATCTAGTTTTCCTTCCTCCTGTTAGTGCTATTATGATTTTAAATCCCCTGAAAAGCAGTTGACAACAAAAAACACTGTGCTTAACATGATTATTTTCTGCTTTGATCTTGTTACTGCCTGTTGGGTCCAGGTTTGAGAGATTTGGGCTCTTAGCAGAGAGGGAAATACTCCTTCTGCTCATAACTCCTAAGTTCAGATGGCCTCAGGACAGTACTAATTTTCACTAACTTCAGGATTCTCAGGTTGTGACCGTGCCTCTGTAGAGCTTTGAATCCTACCCAAACACAAGCAAGCAACTTGGGGGACTGTCAGAAGTCTGCAGGCTGCCTCTTAATGCTTCATAGTTGTAGCCAGCTCTGCCTTGATACATTTTTCTGATTATTGTGGTCTGTTAGGATACTTAAAAATCTGACTTGCCTTGTGATCTTATATTATTGGGTTTTATTTTATGTTTTAGGTAACTCAGCAGCTGAAGGCCCGATTCTTACCAAGTCCAGTTGTTATTAAAAAACGTATTGAAGGACTTATTGAGAGAGAATATTTGGCACGAACACCTGAGGATCGCAAAGTATACACTTACGTAGCATAAAATGCGTTCAGAAAATTTGATTTATTCTTGGACTATTCGCATGAACTGGGAAGTTCTTTTAAATCATTAATATTAAGACGACCATCTCTTCTCTTAAATTACAATACATGTTCTAGACCATTCAGATCAAGCCTTTTACTCCTTTTGAGAGTTTTCAACATGAATTGATTGAGCTTCAGGCTTTTCAACGTTATCCCTGTAGAGATCATCCTTACAATTCTTCGGGAAAATGTGAATGTGCCGCGTTTGTTTTCAATACTGTATGAAAACAGAGAAATAAAAACAAATTTAGAAAATACAGCTCATTAAAAAAAATAAAATTGTTGGAATTTCATTTCCCCAGATCTTCAGTGTTGATGTAAATGTGTTTCTGTAGTGTTGCTTAGCACTTCGCGCATTGTATAAGTTGGGTTTAAAAGAAACCACAAGTGGTAAGGCAAAATTCCCACTTATATTGCTCTGCTTCAAATGTTTCTTTAACTAGACATGTTTAATTTAAATACTTGGTAATTTTTTGAAGACCCGAGAAGACAACTTGAGCATGTTTCACTCTTCCAGCTGCACTCACTGTTCCAACAACATGAATCAGGAACTTCTGGGGGCTCAGAAAAGACCATAATAATTTTGGCTTTCCCTTCTGTAATTTGAGTTCTTCTAAATTAAACTCTATATTGATTAGGTTTGTTCTGGTTTCTTTATAGGAAAAAGGACAAGATTTTAGTGTGTATAAACTGTATAATAATTTTTGCTGTTGTACTCACTGCTGATGGTGGATTGTACAGGGCGATGTTTTTATTTCACTAAATGTAGACAAAATAAATTTAAAATAAATGGATTTAGTGTACACAAACAACTAATTGAAGTGTGTTAGAGTACAGGGTTGACAATCTTTTGGAACTAAATACTGTCCCCTGGGGAAATGTACTGGGATTATATTTTGTTAATAAACATCATAGATGGATCTGTAGCCCCAGGGCTTCCCATCATAAGTGCATATTTCAGGAGATTAAAGTGAAGCCAGTGTGCACTATTTGTTTTTAAAAACGCAATTTAAACATGCAATAAAAAATTGTTACTGTAATGAAATTTTTAGTCCTTACCCTGGAACTTTTTTCTTCTTGACAGTATGCTGCAAAAATAGATTAAAAATAGCAGTTTAGTGGCATCATTTTTCTCATAGTTAGAAATTTTCAAGTGTGCATTGTACTGCAGTTTTTATTAAACCGTATTTCTGACATTCCAATGCACATATTACATGGCTTTCCAGCTGTAGCTATTTTTCTGATTTAATTCAAAACAATATTTTTTGTCTTGGTTCACATTACTTTCATGCACAGATCTTGAAAAATATCATTGGGGTGGGCTTTCCAATACATAGAGCTGGAATTGCAACAAAACCAAAAACTTGGTGTACAGCATTGTGGTTCTACCAGAGCCCTTCTTGATGAGCTCTGTTAAACAAGTGCGTGGTGCTGGAGCAATGTACTGTTGTGACTGGAGAGTGTTTTTCATGTGTCACAATGTCACCTCTCTCCAGCCTGTTGAGATACAAATCCTGCGTGTTGTTCAGGAGTAGAATATTTCTTCTAAAGATGGGTGATATATGGAATTAGGGTGATATTTTAGCTTGACTATTTGGAAGCTTTTTTCCTGAAGCTTTACTTAAGTTTACTGCACACCCCCAACACATACATGGTAGTTTTTGAGTCATCAGAGTGGGGGGAGGTGGCTGAGGGACTTTCCTGCCCTTGTCCATCAAGAATTTAGCCCCAGAAGAAATTAGCTGGGCTATCAGCTCTTCTGAAAAGGTGGTTGCTGGCTGAACACCAGTGTCTTTGCATAGTATATGCAAAATTCAGTAGAAATGTGGTCATTGTTTAGCCATAGAACAGTCCCAAATACCGGTTGGAGCTGATCTGGGGGTCTGATTTCTGTTTAAAGTCATCAGAAGCATCAACCTCAAAATGTAGCTCACTCTTCCATGTACCAGTATGAAGGTTTTATTTTTATGCATTATCTTACTCTTCAATAGCTTGAATGTTGTGATACTGCATGTTAATATTTTCCCATGTGCTTTTCGGGGAGAAATGGGTTCAAGTCCTTTACCTTGTGAAGGTTATAGAGACATTGGTGTTGTGGTTGGGGACAGGAGGATTTTGTCCTTTGCATTACCATTGTACTTTTGCTGTGCATCAGTTGAAGCTTCCTGCTCTGCTGGCTTTTGGAATTGTTGAGCCTGAATGTTACATGAATGACTGCATAATTATGTGTTTAAGCGTGGTTTTTTACAAGCTAAGTGGGCAGATACTCTTTGGCAATCTTCAGTAACAAAGAGTGTAGTTTCCATTTTAATAGAATTTTGAAGACACTATTCAGGAGGAAGGGACTTGTGCTGAAGTCACTTTTTAGAAATGTGCCCTTTGCCACTCAACAATGAGGTTGTCACACTGAAGACTTGAAAGATGGAATATGACAACTCCAGTGAGAAAGAGCAAGACATTAGTAGGGATCTGCTCAAGGTGAGTTTGTTCATGTGTTTGTATGTTAGTGGGATTTCATTTACAATCCATAGTAGAATTCTGCTATGCCTTATATGATTTCATTTCTCTTACTCTTAATTTCCACTTAAAACTTTTTTGTAATTTTATTAACATTTCATTAGTAGGATTGTAGTTACATATATGAGTATAATTATTAAGTTTGCAGTAATGTGCAGTTAAATGCAGTAACAAGACTTAAACAAGGAGTTTAATTCTTCAGAATGTTGAAAATTAAAAGTAGGTTTTCAGTTTTATAGCTGTTTGAAGATATGTAGGCATATACTTTCCTTGTGGACAAGTTTAAGAGGATGCAGAGTACCCTTAATTTGCCATCATAACACACTTATTTGCCACAAATAAGATAATCCTATGGATCCCTGCTGGAGTTCTTGCTCTTTTCCATATTAGAGGTATCTTCACAGCTTTGATTTGCTCCTTGTCTCCTAGAATTAACCCATAAAATTTCCCCACTGGCTACAGAACCAATGAATGCTAAGCATGTCTTCTAAGCACCAGTCTGGGATGTTAAGCTGCTCCTTAGTGCAGTGTCTCTCCTTGCCCCCTTTCCTAAAGACAAACTTTGCCCTGTTGACCCTAAAGCTTTCAGTGCAATACAGTGTGTTCTTACTGCTGCTCATTGAGAATTGGCAACTGACTCAGATTTATTTTCCTGTATCTGTGAAAACAGAAGCATTGCACTGATTATGCTGAACGACTCAAGTTTTTTTATTCACATGTATTGTAATCAAATTGTATGGTATAGGTGGTGTGTATATATAGTAAATATAGTAAGTGTTGCAGAGTTGGGTAACCTATGAGCTTTAGCATGTAGTGGGAGTCATGTATCCTGAACTTGGAGTGGATTTTAAGAAACTAACAAGAAAAATACTAATAACACTGTCTAGGCTGAAATCCTGGGCCCTGAGCTCTCTTGTTCCAGCAGTTGGTCTGCAGTTATATGATATGACAGGACTTGGGCTCATTAGTTATTGCCTTCATAAGGAAACATCTATTGTGGAAATCAGGGATGGATTTAGCACTCCCAATATTAGTATTTCCCAAACTCTTGAAAACAGGGTATCCCATGTGCATGTTTCATGTTCTTTGAGTGATTTCTTTTAATAATGAACTAAGATTTTTCAGTTGTATAGAGGCTGTTAATATGAAGTGCTGCATTGGGCAGAATCACACTGAAACTGCAGCTCGTTCCCTGGGTCCATCAGTCAGCAGTGAGCAGCTGGTTGGTGCCCTTGGGATACTCACTGGGTGGCGGTGGCACCAACACACTAAACAAAGTTACTGCTGGATTCTTTAGCACTGAGCTTTTGTAAGATCCCTCTCATGTGTTCACCACAGGTGCTTCTCTCCGGCTGACTGCACAACAGTGTTTCCTGTGAACAGTCCTAGAACAACAGCATGTTGACCAACACCATTGCTGTTGTTTGATTTGTGTCCTAGCCTTAACTGGGTAACAAGCCTGTTGACATCTGTAGGAATTCATCCCAAGCCCCAGGCTGGATGATTTAGTGCTGGGTGCTCTGTGAAGAGAGATCCCAGTTGCTTGTTCACTTGGAAGAATTGCTGCTCATGGCACAAAAGAGTAGAAGATAGGATCCAGGTTCTCAAACCACTCTGCTTCTGCACTTTTAAGCATCTTTAGCTTCTTTGGCATCTTCTGCACTTCAGCAGTAGCAGGTGTGCTCTGAAAGTCCATGGATGTGGTCTCATATCCCGGGAACAAATATGCTTTCTGTCCGGGTAGGCTATGAGGATCATGTTTAGTCTGGTGGGATTTTTACCCTGTTGTTTTTCATTTTAGTTATTTCTTTCTTCTCATTGGGTTAGTATCTGGAGTCTCACTTGTGACCACATATTTATCCTGTATGTGGAAAGCCACAGCATTAGTCCTTGCTCTAAGGAACTTAGATGTAAATATGATAATGTGAATGTCTGTGTTTTTATAACCTTTGACACTGAGCCAAGTGTTTCAAGGACAGCCCAGCTTTTTTTAGGTAAGCACACTCACAAACTGGTGCATGGCAGCATAATATTTCTCCCTCATTCCACACTAAGGCAGTGAGGTTCAGGCAGGTACTTCTGGTTCTTCAGTCTTCTCAAACACAATCTGACCTGCTTTTTCCACAGGTTTTGCCTGCAAAGAAAATCTTGCCCATGTAGTGTGACTGTAACTAAGAGCAATATCTGCCTGGGTCTCCAGGCAGCCTGACAGTCTGCCTCCTTTCAGCAGCTGTTTGTCCTCAAGCAAGAAGCATATTGCTCTTTAGGGGAGATCGGCCTGTTTTACTTCCTTGAGTCCTGGAACTGCTGACCTGGATTAGCTGTGGACAAGACAAGGAAGTTGTCTGGAGAGGTGATAGTTTGCAAGCCACATGCTCCTGTTTGCCTGAATAGAAGCTGCAAGGGAAGGAAGGGGGATCCACCACTAACTGCAACTTCCATCCTCTGCTTGTGAATAGCCTTTTAGCAGTCCTGTTCTTGGGAGGAAAAAAACACAATGGGAAGTCCTGAAGTCCTCAAAGCAATGCTACCTTAGAGCCTTGTGGTGCCTTACTATGGCTCTTGATTTCATGCAGGTTTTCCTGTGCAAAGTTTGCTAGAATATGCCCCAAATCCAGTAACACCTGAGTTTCTTAGACCTTGAGAGCCACTTCTGCTAATACTTGTTTGATGTTTGGATCTTGCTTCTTTTGAAATTCTGTTAAAGATGAGGCTAATAATCTCCTGCAGCTTGTCTGTCACAGCATTTGGTATCAACTTAATTATGCAAATCTGCAGTTCCAACATAATGTGGGGATCCAGGCCAAGACTGGGTTTTTTTAATTAGAATTTGGGGTGTTTTATTCTGTATCTCAGGAAGGTTGTCGTCAGGAAAGAGAGTAATTAGAAGCCTTCACACTGCGTAGGTCAGACTTGTTCCTGAAGCTGGAGCTTGGCCTCGCTGGCGAGTTCATCGTCTCCTGGGGACTTGCTCTTATTAGCACTCGGCAGGGTGCAGTTTCACTCGGCGGCTGCTGCTGGCCTTCCAAGAATTTTGCTTTGAGTTGTCTTCAACAATGCTGAATGTAAGCTGATTAAACAAACACTTCACTGGGCCCTGTAAGTCTCAGTTCTGTTTAGATCTGCCTGTTTGGTTTTTTTTTTCTGGAAGGTTTTTAATTGCGGTGTAATTTATATAAAAATTGCTAGGTTAAGTCTTCCAGAAATGAGTCCCTGAAGCAAGGCACTTAAATTCACACGTAGATAAGCTGACTCCCCCTTTGCCCCACACTGAACTGGATCCCATCAAAGTATGTAAGCATCTGAAGGGAGGGAGGGTGCCAAGAGGATGGACCAGGATCCACTTGGTGATGCCAAGCACCAGGAAAAGGGGCAACAGGCAGACACTGATGCACAGGAAGCTCCACCTGAACATGAGGAAGAACTTCTTTACTGTGCAAGTGACCGTGCGCTGGAACAGGTTGCCCAGAGAGGGTGTGGAGTCTCCCTCACTGGAGATATCCAAGAACCATCTGGATGTAATCGTGTGCTGTGTGCTCTGGGATGGCCCTGCTTGAGCAGGGAGCTTGGACCAGATGACCCAGATGTGGTCCCTTTCAAACTCTTTGAACCCTTTGAACCATTCTGTGATCTCACTTTGTTATTGAATGCTCAGTTCTGATGTAACTCCTGACGGGCTCATGTTTAGTGGATCTTGGTTTGGTTGCATGGAATGTTTTGGGCTTTTTTTTTTAAATATTTTAGACAAACTGAAAACTGAGGAAGAATGGATCTGTCTCAAGTGCCCTGTGTCTAGCTGAGAACACAGCCCAGATTTGGTTGGAGCTGAATACAAAAGCCAGCCAAGGACGTGCAGGGCCTTTTAATAACATATTTGTTACTAATAGGAAGTTTGCCTCTGTGTCTCAGTGTTCTCTCAGCCTTGCAGTTGCCCCAGTCTGTGTTGCTTGAGGGTAACTTCTTCCCTTTACTTTTGTTAATATAGTCACTAAGAGTGCAGGGGAAACATGATTTAATCCCTGACAGCGTGTCCTGTAGTGCCATGAGGATGCCCATTCCCCTGCCCACTGTGGCTGAGAGTCAGGAGGAACCTCTCTCATTTTAGTTTACATATTATCTCCTGTGAGTCTGGAAACTCTGCCTTGTCTGTGCATCTCCCAGCGTAGTGTTTCCCAAGGCAGGAGTCTCAGGTCGCGGTGTCCGGTCGCTGGGAGGAGTTGCAGCCTGTGCGGCCAGGTCGGAGCTGCCGCTCCCAGCTGAGGGTCAGCACTCCCGCAGCCTGGCGAGGTAAGACGGGCTGCAGCCTGCAGCCAGCTCCCCCGGCCCTCTCCTCTTTATAACTGTATTTTCTTTCCTTTTCTTTTTTGCGTGTGCATGCTTGGATCCTGACTTGCAGTGTGTGGCAGAGCTCTTTCTGCATTTTCTGTGTGTGCTGACAGACCTGTGCTGGATTCCTACTGTTTATTAGCTGGTTAAAAGGAAGAGACAAGAATCGCTTGGGAGAGAAGCCTACTGAAATAAATGCAGCAGGTTAGATGGGGTTTTGCCCTTTCAGTCATTGGCTCTTTACTTTCCTCCACAGTGATGATGAACTGGAATCACAAGGTTTGGAGCCAGAGACAAACTTTTTGAAAAGGTTTATTGCAGTCCAGTAAGGCCTTAATCCTCATTTTGTCTCAGTACTGTCTATGCTGTACATAATTGTCATCTAGCAGGTTAATTTAGTAGTTTTGTCCTTGTTATAGGCAGAGCTTGAGATTGGTGTAAAGCAAAAAAAAGGCTTCTTTTAAAAGAAGTTAGGAAGCCAAGTTATGGCATGTTTTTAATGAGGCCTTTTCCCGAGGTGCTTAGGTAATTCATATCCAGTCTCTCTCAAGTCAATTACATTCTAATAATCCTAATAAAGTACCTTCCTTACAGATGTTACTATGCACTTATTAAATCCTGTGATGCATCATCAGTCTTAGTGGTGCGAGCTAGAGCAAAGGGCTCTGAGCAGCACAGAGGACAAGGCACATCTTAAGAATTCATTATGTAAAGGAGTTTTTAATTATTTTGCAGTGCCTTTCCACTGTAGTATTTTAGATATGCAGTATTATCTGAGCCTTCACACAATCAAGTGTTTGTTAGTTGTTTACATTTGGACTTTATTTTGTGCAGAGCTTACCAGTATATGTGTTAGTGCTACATACAAATACTCATATTTGACTTGCTCTCACACCCAGCTGCACTGCCCCAGCAGCTTGTAGTGTGTTCTGCTGTGGTACCAGTCACTGCCATGTGGGAAAGGGGCTCCAATATATTTTTTTTGCATACAATATGAGAATTATCTCCCCTCCCCCCCTCAGCAAAGTGACTTTTCACATAAGATCGCACTGCTATTTTTCTAATCTCTTGAAGAAATCTTTCCTGGCGTGTTCAGTAGGTCACTATGAATAATGTGCTTTTCCGTTTGGCAGCCAAACTGGAACGCTGGGGGAAGGGGAAGCAGAGAGGAAGTCAAGGACTCATTCCATTCAGGGATGGGAGTGAAATCAGCACTTTTGCTGGATCTTGTAAGAAAAGTAAAGCCAGCACTTTGTTCTGATGGCAGTCAACCCTTTTCCACCTTGGTGCCTCTGAGAAAAGCAGAGGACAGAAGGTGTAAATTTATCAGGCTGCAGCAGTGAGAGTCATGGCACCCTGGCTTTATCCCAAGCTGGGATAGGGGCTGGGAGAGCAATAGATTGGAGATAAAGTGAGGGCATGAGAATACCCTTGTCTGAGGCTGAGGAGTATGGATTTGAGCCCTTCCCCATGGACATTTAGACCTCAAAGCAAGTGGAAGAAGAGCAGAATGTTCTTCTGCCAGATGGTGCCTGGGGTGGGTGGTGGGGCTGCCCTCCTCTGAGGGAGAGGATCAGGCAAACGGTGAGGTTCTGTTCAACTTATGCTACTCGTGGTAGGAGCGGTGGCTACTCCTGACCTGGAGCTGCTGGAGAGCTGAGAATCAGGCCTAAAACTGTTCTCCAGGCAGCTCCATCAGACAGAGTTCAGAGGTGAGATTGTTTCCCTGTCCCACTCCAGCACTCAGAGGAAACAGATGGTGGCAGGGTTCGGGATTTAACCCTTTTTGGGAATAAGCTCAGGTTTTTGGCTCTTGTACCATGCAGTGATTCTCGAAATGGTTGGCAGCTCCAGGAGTCATGCTGCTCACCTTCACAGTCGCTGTGGGAGGCACCCGTCCATCTGGAAAACAATTTGGCTTCCCCTGGCTGCAGTGGGAGCTGGAGAGAGACGTGGTATCTGCACTGTTCCCTAACCCCACTGCTCCCGGCTCACCAGCCCTTACTCCTCACAGCTGCTTTGCCAGAGTTCACCTTAGCAGCGCTTTATCACCCTCCCTGCAGGGCTGCAGCTGCTCCCACGGGGTTTGATGCAGCAGATTCGCGCGGGGACGGGGCTGGGAGCTGCGCCAGCCGGCAGTGATGGATGGGGCTGCTCAAGGAAAGCAAGCGGCGCTTGGCCCCGCTCGCTCCCCCTTCGCTGCCATGAGAGGGAGCAGTTGCAGGAGGAGGGTCGGGATCCCCAGCCCCGAGGGAGAAGGGGAATTTAGGGCAGGCACAGGCGCGGCGGTGTATCCACAGCACAGGGGGCATCACCTCACCTGGGGAGGGAGCGACTGTGCAGGTGGGGAAACCTACCCATGGGAGCCTGAAACTGCTTCCAGCTACAAACCAAGCCCTGGTGAACTTTCTTCGTTTGTGTTTTCTTGTACAGGCAAAATTCCCCTTCCCATGTAGGAAGGCAGATGACTGCCTGCCCCTGCCCTCTAGCAAAGAGCTGATGAATCATTTCCGTTTCCATATTTTAGTGAAATTGTGTTGTTCAGACCTCATCTAGAACGTTTTAATGTTCTGAGCACTTGCACTCTTCTCTTCACTCTCTTCCTGCAATTGTCTGAAGGCTGCATTTTTTGTGTGTCCCTCCCAACAGTAGTTGTTACTTGCTTGAAGTGCTGCAGGTGGGTGAAAATTCGGTTTTGTCCTCATTTTCTAGAAAGTCTTTTTTGGTTTTATTGTACATGGGTATCAGTGCAGTTTTTAAAGCATGAGTGTGAGTTTCTACCAGTGAGAAGGATTTCCATAAAGGAAACCAAGGCACTGCTGCTTGTACCTTTAGACCTTGGAGATTTTGTTCAGTTGAATATAAAGATAGGGTCATACTAAAAAAATAGTTCAGAGTTTTGAATAACAGAGTTATTAATGCTGGGATTTCTGCTTAGTGAACCACTGCTTTGTGTGCCTGGCTGTTTCAGAGGGAATTTGTCATGTCAGCAGAGAGAGATGTGCTGCTCTTAAATAGTTGGAGCTGGATACATCATCAGAGGCCCCAGTTTTGATTTAAATACCGGTGCTGGTGGGAGCAGTTGTGTATGGGAAATGGGGGTTGGCTTGATTTGTATGTGTTGCTCCTGGGCTGGCAAATAAGGAGATGACGGGACAGTGTGATTTATTGTCCAGATACTAGAAGAGGCCTGGAAAGAGGTGTATTTTCAGCATTCCTAGTGTAGCTTAAACAGTAAGCTAAATTAAGTACAAATAAGTAAACCCAAAGAGCAAGGAAAAAACCTTCGACTTTGCTTAAGGCTGCTGATTACATGGGCATCTTAGCATACAAAAAAAGGAGGAAAAAGAAGCAAACAGTGCACTGTAAGGGGGAAAACCTGGTACCCAGCTTCTATGGGCTATCTACAATAACCAGCACCTGATTTCGAATTAGGTGGCAAGCTGCCTGTGTTGTGAAGGGCGTAACTAGAAATCAAGGTTTTTCCCCAAAGCTCCTCTTTCCTGAGGCTGATTCATATCTGCCCTTATTGTTATCTGTTGTGTTCACATGGTTGGGGTTTTTTTCTTTTGTTAGTCTGCTTTCCTTCCTTGTTTTTAAAGAATAGCTTATCTGTATGGCCCAGAAGGGCGTGTCTCGCAGAGATCACAAGGTTTTTACAATGAGCCAGAGCCAACCTGCTGACTCCCAGAGAATATGCTGAGGGGTTTCAGACATGAGTGCCACATCGCCTGTGATGTGACTGTACCGGGGTGCACACCGGTGGGACTCAGCCGGATCCAGAGTGTCTGCTTCCACTGCCGACAACAAATCCACCTACAGCACCACCTTGTCTTGGGAAAGCTCTTGTGTTTCAGTGCTGTTCAGCCCCGCTGCCCTGTGCTGTGAGGGACAGCGGGACACAGAGCTGTTTCTGGACACTCTGGTCACACGTACACAGGGGCCAGAGCTCTAGTCCTTGGAGTGAGAAATGAGCTTTCAGCCAAGCTGATGTGATGTGAGTGAGCTGGGACTGCTCACTGAAAGCCTTGTCACTCTTCACCTGCCACCTTGTGCACATTCACTGTGCTTAGCCATGTATTTCATCAGGTCATTGCAAAGCCTGTAGAAGTCTGAATTCACTCTCTTCAAGTCTTAGAGTGTACTTTTGTCGCAATAGTAGAAGGAGAGGGAAGGTACCAATTTGTCTGTTTTTATTTTATTTGTCAGGAGCCTTTGCAATGGATAACAGAACAGAGTCTCTGATGACTGTGCATCTTCTTGCCCATTTGGGACACTCATTTGTTCTGCAGCAAACTCTGGATAGGCTTTTGGAGTGGATCTGCCTGGACATTCGTCTTTTCCTGGTGTCTGAGAGAATTACTCCACTGAAATACTATGAGAGATATCGCAAGAGAAGCTACGGCTTTCCCGGAATATCTGTTCTGCTTTTTCTACACGAAGACTTGGGAGAAGAACGAATTTTCCAGGTCCATGAGCAATTCCAGTGTCCACCCTGGCGTTACCAGTGTGCCCAGATTGCTAATGGGCAAAGCCACCCCTATGCCCCAGCTCAACAGCACTTCTATGCCCTGGATGACCAGCTGCCTGTGTGGGGCATCAGGCGGGTGCACTGTGGCCCCGAAATCCTGCGTGTCACCCTCTACTGCAGTTTTGATAACTATGAGGATGCAGTGAGGCTCTACGAGATGATCCTACGGAAAGAAGCAACTATGCAGGAGAGTAACTTCTCTGTCTTTGTGCTGCATGCGACCCAACACGTGGCCGTGCAGCTCTGCCTGAAGCAGCTGCCCATCGGGGTGGCTGCTGAGCCCAGGGAGTCGTCAGCCTTGCAGTTCAAGGTGCAAGAAATAGGGCAGCTGGTGCCCCTCCTGCCTAACCAGTGTGTTCCTATCAGCAGCACCAGGTGGCAAACACAGGACTATGAAGGAAATACAATTCTGCTTCAGGTATGTGTCCGTGGTGCTCTGATGGGAGGGTTTGTTTGTTTTTCTGAGAACAGCAAGACTGGTTCAAAAGAAAAATGAGGATTTTGCTTGTTCGTGTTTTCTTTTGAACTTGTGAATGCAGTAATGGTGTCTGTCAGTGCAGTGATGCTGTTGATAAATACAAGCACTGAGCCTTGAAATGTTTTTATACTGTTAAATTAACATCATTACTGCTTGCCTGAAATGGAGAGTATTAATGTTTTTTTAGAGCAGGCTAGTTTAACATCTTCCCTTCCCTGCCTCAAACAAATGATCGTAGCAGCTTAGTCTTTTTCTGATAAGTCATTGCAGTATAAATGTTTTTGAAAGCAGATTTTTGGCATTCAAACCCGAAATTTTCTAAGTGTAGTGTTGATAAAACATTGCTTGCAATAGATATTGTGAGCTCATGACTGAGTTGCAGTTGGTCAAAAGTGCTGAAGAGATGTATCATAGGAAATCTCTCCCTTTTCTGTTCAAGTGTGTGGCCCAGGGGTTATATGAATACAAATAAATAAAAAAGACAGTGTGTGCTGAGATGATGTGTAGTGAGAATTATACATGTGAGTAGGAGGGCAGTTTAGCTCAGTGTGCTTTCTTTCACTCGTAACAACCTCTCCCACCTGTGGTTATTTTTTCTTGTAATTTGGATTTTAAATTATTTGCCCATGCTGTGCTTTTGTTTTTTTCCTTCCAGGACTCATCTATTACAGATGAAGTTAATTTCTCTGTTCAGCCTATTTTTAGGCTACTCTGAACACTAATCATCAGGGCAGTTCTTGCTGCCTCATTCAGTATCACTTTATAAACTGGTTTGTCCGCCTCTTGGACTGGACAAGGCCCTGGGAATCTTCACGTAGCTTTGAAGTTAGTCCTGCCTGGAGCAGGAAACTGGGCCAGGTGACCTCCAGAGGTCCCTTACTAAATTACTGTGGGTTTTCCTGCTATAGATACAAGGTCTTTAAGCTGACAGATGTACATGAATTCACTGGCAGGAAATTTGGAAGCTTTTTTTGGGATGTAGCCATACTGCACTGTGCCCCTTGCAAAGGAAGGTGTAATCCACCGGAACTTTGAGGATGTATCTCGTGTCCATGCCCCACCCAGCAGGCTGACAGCCCGGCATGTGACACTTTATTCTGCTACCCTTTGGTTCATACTGTAAATATTTATTCTAAGTACCTGCAATTTACCTCCCCTGCCTCTAATTTCTGTCACATTGCAAACCAAATCCAAGGGTCTGCTCAGGAACTGCACATGGAGTTGTTAGGGCCCCCTGAAGCCAGCTGTGGTAACTGGCACTGACTCTCCTTTTCAAGTGTTTATGTAGGTTTCCCATAAAAGCATGTGAATTTTTTGTATCCACAAGGTACTTTGGCAAGGACTTCCCCAGGTCTGCTGCCACCTGCCTTTAGTTGCAACTGGCTCCAGCTGCCATCATTTGATGGCCTTTTCTTCTTTCATTATACGAGGTCTATCAGTTTCTCCAGGTCGCTCATGGTGTTTTAAGTATTTTATCCTCTCCCTCCCAAACCGATTTTTGTCCAAGGCTTAAAATTCCCAGCGTATATTATTGTTTCTTTAGTGTGCTTGCAATTACCCTTGTTGTCCATTTCTGATCATTTCCAGCTCCATAATGGTCTGTTGTGTGCTGCAGATGGTCCTGCTCCATGCATAACAATATTCTCCATTGTGTTAGGAATAATTCTGAAGATTTCATTTGCTTTCTAGACTGCTGTCAGGCACTGAACTGATGCTAACACGGTGCTGTCTCTCACAGAGATGAGACCCCAGTTACAGTCAGCTTATGACCCAGAATTTTGTATGTGAAGCTGGGCTTAGTTTTCTCCATGTGCATCACATTTTCTACTTTGTTTCATCTGCCATTGCTCAGGCTTGCAAGACTCCTGTGCTGTTCCAGTGGGGCTCTGACTGTGACCTCAGCACAGTGAGGATGCCTGAGAACATAATCACTTGGTCAGGCTACAACTATATGTTAACAGGGTTCTCTCTAAATTTTCTTCAACAGGTTCAAAACAGCTCCAAGCCCCTTCAAACAAACCTTGGGCTTTCCCATCAGCATAACAATGCAGGCAGTGGAAAAATCCTGCAGGACTTTGCCCCAGCCCCTCTCCCTGTAAAGCAGGGAAATCCTTGGCGGAGAAGCCAGGAGGTCAGAGCTATGAAGGGTAAAACGAAATCTGACCAAAGTGAAGTCCTTGCTCCTGAGCAAGCCGGCGGTGACCTCCACAGGCACTTCTGCCCTTCTCACAGTGTTCCAGCAGCTCGTTCCCGGTGGGAAGCCACGTCCCTCTGCAGGCAGGTGAGCAGCAAGATGCAGGCTCCTGCCCAGGAGAGCCGCCTTCGCCGCCGGGCGACAGAGACCAACGTGGACACCGGGCTCGCCGTGGCAAATCCCCAGAGCAGTCGCTGCCCACTGACTCACTTCTCCAGGGCCCTGAGGAGCAGCCTCCTGCAGCTGCCAGCCCCCACGGATGGGGCCAGCAGTGCCTTGCCCTCCCAGGACAGGACCCAGCTGCTGTTTGCTGCAGCCAAAAGGAGTAAAGGAGCAGGGCAAAGAGCTTTGGTCTCCCACTCACCAACACCACGAGCCAGTCCTGCAAGCAGAGCGGAGGATGAGGAGGAGGAATTCTTTATTTGACTGAAAACAAATATGCCAGATGGGACTTGTCCTTCCCAAATGACAGCAGAGCACGTTTGGGTGTGCTGTGCCTCCTCGTGCTGTGGCTGCTGCTGCTCAGTGTACCTCTGCAGCTGTGACACCTCAGTGGTGGGTTCACCAGGCTAGGCACTAACTTTCCATGGAGAGATGTTAATGAGGCTGCAGGCAAAGCAGGAAAAATAACACTGTATTTACAGAAAGTTTTGGGTTTTTTTTTCATGCAGAATAGATTAGGGGATTACTGTGCAATGAATAGGAATAAGCCATATGACTCATAGAGCTGTTCTAAGATGCTAAAAACTAGCCAGTGACATCTTCAGATGGGGTTTGAAGGTGCAGTTTCCCTAAGCTGCCCAAGCAGCTGGATGCCCCCAGCCATGGGGACTCACCCTGCCTTGCCAGGACATACTGGTAGAGTAGTGACATGGTCAGAGTGGTTATGCTGATTTTCCTCTGTGTTCCTTCTCACTTCCCCTGTTGTTGGTATTTGAAATCTATCAGTGTTGTCAATTTTATGCAGTATGTGAAACATAGGAATGTTCTGTTAAATATTTTTCAAGGAGAACATTTGTAGTGAGACCTTTTCCCCAAATTAGCACAATACACACAAAAAGCACTTGCAGAGAAGTGCCAATAAGACCTGCTGTTGCCTATTCACATGATACTTAACAAAATAAACCCAGCAACAGGCCAGGCTTTTAGATCAGTATGCAGTTATCAGCAGGTAGTCCCAACTGGGTTTTAATTATCAGAAGACAAGAGAAATTAAGAATCTTGGAGGGAATTGCTGAGTGCTGGAGAGTAAAAAGGAGAGAAGAAATGAAGTAATGTTTCAGCAACATATGCTGAAAAAACTCCCAACTTGATCAGTGGCTTTCTTTTCTCAAGTAGGATTAAGTAAATCTCAAGGGGAAAGAAATGGGAAAAAATATTATGGAGAAGTGAAATTATTCAAAGAAAAGCCACATCTGATCATCTCTTCCAAACAATAGAGAGGTATTTTCTCCTTTAAATATGTCTGAATTCTGCTTTACACAAAAATGTGAGCTTGTTTGGAGAGTGCCTTCTCATCACTTTTTCTTAGCCCAGAACTCAAGTTTGACAGGCGATGGCTTCTTGTGGCCTGAGGAGAAGCAGAGGGTGATGGGCACCCTTCCTGCAAAGGGGGTTCCACACAACTTTATGTGTATTTACATATACATATACACGTGCCAGCTGAGGACAGCCCAGGCTCCACTGCTTGGCTTCCTTACCTGCCTCTTTGCTGCTGGTAGGCTGGGCAGCCCTGTGGGGCTGGAGACTGATGCCATTGCTGGGTGTTAGCTCAGGGGTTAGAAGTTCGAAGGCACAGCCAAGTTGGTCTGAAGAGCTGCGGGGGATAGAAGGCAGTCCCTGCTCCAGGGCTTGCATGCCCTCCCAGCTGTTCCTGCCCTGCAAGTGATGCTCAAGTACCCTTCAATTCAGGGACCAAAATCTGCAGAACAGGACATTTAGTTCACTGGACACTTACAAACACGCCCTTCATGTTTTCATGAGCTCTGTAAAAATTTTGGATTTTAAAATAAATCATACTGTGGTATTTTACATCTATGAGGGTGATTATTTAATCTTATCTAGCATGCTAGATACATAAAAAAACGGATTTTTCAGAGCTGGAGAAAATGCCTGACCAACCAGGGAAGCAGCCAGGAGGGGATCTTGCAGGTGCGCTGGCTCTCTGGACGCGCTGTGATGTGTGTGAGGGAGGGCTGGGAGGGGCAGGGAGAGAGAAGGGAGATCAGAGCAGGGGAGTGTTCTCTAAACATGGGGTTACAGCCCTGGCAGTGAGCATGGACAGGGTAGTCATGAACTCAGAAATAAAGCCAGAAGTGGGATTCCTGTGAGAAATGGCTTTCAAGAGGTATTTCGTGGCCTCTTTACTCCATCATGCCAAAAGTACTTCAGGGTGACTGTTCAGCATAATTTTACTTTACCTAAGAGAGAGTGTTTAACAGATAGAAGGTCAGAATCTAGCCTGGGGAAAATACTCCATCATTTAAAACAAAAGAGAGGACAGTGATATGAGTTTGACCTGCCTGCAATAGAACACAAAAGATAAGAGTTTCAAGCTAAAGAAAACTGCTCTGAAAACACTGCTTTTAACAGGTAGTTTATGACATCCATGTATCTTAAATGCAGGATAAACCTAGTACAAATGCTGTATTACACAGGCTGGTGTGTAAGGTGTCAAAGGACACAGTTTTTCCACAGATGGCTTCAGTAGTGGAAGGCAAAGATCCACATTTTCCAGACTGTTCATCTGTCTACAGACTATTTTATACCTCTTCCTTGCATACTGTGCCATTTCTTTCAGGCTTTTAGAAGAAGGCTAATAAGGAGTGCGGGTTGGCTGCAGCTCTGTGTCTCAAACACTGTGCAAGGAGCTTCCAGGTAAGCAGGCAGAGTGAGAGGATGCACGAGGTGTGTGGGGCTGGCAAGGCGGGCAGAGGTTTCAGCAGGGGCTTCCCATCCTGCCTGCTGATCCCAGCAAAGCACACTGGGGAAAACAGCCCTGCTGGGAAACTGAAGAGGGAGTTTGAGAAGTTAGGGCTTAGAGCTATGATGGCATCACAACCCTGAATAAAGGGAAACATGGTGGGTTTTTACCTTTTGTATGTGTATGCTTGATATAAATGATTCAGTCTGGTGGAAATGACTCTGACCTGGCTGTGACCATCAGGGTAATGGTGCTGTGGATACCGAGGTGCTGATTCCTCTAATGGCACCTTGATGGACAGCAGCCAAAATTTTAATTTTGAGGTGTACATTTTTTTGAGGGTGGAGGCCCCCTGTGTTGTGTCAGGCAGTGTCACACCTGGGAGTGGGAGCATGATCCCAGGTCTCCTGTGAGCTCTGCTGTTGGGTGACCCCATGGCCAGGAGGGAGCAGAGATGCTGCCATGGCTGTGCTCACAAGGGATGATGGTGAATAGTCCCAGTCCGAAGGGAAAGGCTTTTCCCCTGGGCTGGTTGCACAGTCTGGGCGATGGAGGGAGGAGATCAGTTCTTGCTGGAGCAGGGTGTGTGCAGAGAGAGGGAGCCATGGGCAGTGGAGGTCACGGGAAGCAGGAGAGTTTGATTTGGGGTCACCTTAACACAATCTGCAGAGGTCAGTACTGTTGTTTTTTTTTCTTTGAGCCTCTGGCTACAAAAACTGTGGGTTTTGTCTCCTCTGAAGCAAGCACAGTGAGGGGCGAGTTGCTGAGGAGGTGGGAACACTCCCTGATGCCTGGATAGGAGCACAAAGGCAGGGAGGGAGTGCTCCCTGCTCGTGGCATGGTGCCATGGTACAGGCAGGCACCCAGGAAACCACTGGAGTCAGCAGTGAGACATCAGCCTCTAATGTTAAGAAGAAACTGGCAGGCTTGATTCTTTCGGGGAAGAAAATGCTGAATGCACTCTTCTTTCCTGAGTTCTGGGCCAAATTGATCTTTCATGAATGCCTTTGTAAATCCTGAGGTAGTCGTGTAAGCACAGCCAAGCTTCCCAGATTTACACTGGTGGGTCTGGAGTGGGAGTTTTCCTTCTCTCAGCTGAGGCACGATAGTTTCATCTGTGTTGGTGCTGTGCTCTGTATACAGGACAAACAAAGTTTACAGCCACTTGATAGAGGAAAATACATTGCATGCATCAGAAATCCTGCATTTGTAATGGGGACACGAAGCAGAAATTCTCATTAGCTGAAGGGAGTGTGGCAGCTCCAGCCCCTGTGCTGTGGTGTGCACCCACCAGAGAGCACCCACTGCCCGGGTAGCCCTGCCGAAACCTGCAGGGAGGGACGCAGGTGGGACTGCTGGGTCCCACTGCTCACCTGCCCAGGGCTGCAGCAGTGATGGTCGCTTTCCTCTATCGTCCCATCACCTCTTGGTCTTTGCAGAGTTTGCCAGACCACTACTATTACTATTACTATTATTACTATTACTATCGATTGCTATTACTATTGCTGTTTGTCCGCTTGCTGTTGTTCCCGTGCGGCCGTGGCTCCCGAGCCGCCCGCCGGGCCGTGTTCGGGGTGGGTTCCCGGGGTGCGGGGGATGCGGGGGATGCGGGGGATGCGGGGCCCGGCACCCCGTCCCTGTCGCAGCAGCTCCGCCTGGTGCCCGCAAGCGGCATCTTTGGTCCTGCGGCTCCGCAGCCTCAACAGGGAGGTGGGACCCGCCTGCAGCCACCCCGGCCGGGGGTCTATGCGCCCCCTCCTCCTCAGGCTTTGCCTTTCTGCAGCATCGGGTCTCCGAGCCCAGCCGCGGTTGAGCAACTTACAGAGTTTCTTGTAAGGCTCTTCAGCCCCAGTCCCCATCCTTGCACTAATTGAGGCTTTTAATCCTCACTTTCATTAACGTTAAATTAACCTGATAGATAAGAAAGCAATAGAGGTGCTAATAACAAAGAAAACCAATTTATGTCTCATTCATTCATTTTCTCTGACAGCAAACTAGTTAATTAAGAAGATCTGTCATGTAAGTGGCAGGGGGAAATAGAGTTCTTTAGTGTGTTTTACTGTTTTGTTGGCAGCTTCAGTCATTGATGCTCTGTGATGTCACCTGCAGTTGTTACTGTGTGTCTGCTCTCTGTACAGAAAGGTTAAGATATGCTACTGACATGATTCTTACAAAGATGTTTTGCTAAAAAAATGCAATGACTTCTCCCTTTTCTCCAAAGGTTCACTCTTGGATTGTCATGAGTTAACCCTGTTCGTGTTTATGGAGGCAATGGTCCATTGTGTGATGGGCAGGAAGTGGGACTTTTGCGTTGGTGGGGAAGAGCAGGAGGATTTACAGAGTGCTCCAGGTCGTGGCTGCACTCTGTGCCTTCCTTCGAAAGTGGATCATGAAGCTCAAAGGCCCTAAGGCTTTGCTTTTCTCTGATAATGAGGCATAGGGAACTTCTGCTGAAGCCAAAGTGAAGCCAAGGAGAGGTCTGGACTGTGAGAGGGAGACAGAGGGCTGGGGGCTCCCCGTGACACCCTCTATGTGTAGCACACATCCTTCTCTCCTCTCCCACTCCCCCCCATTGTGCCATGTGGTTTGGCAATCCGGAGGATTCTCTACAGCCCCTTTTGCCCACACTGCTGCAGACACTGCTCGAGGGAGGAAGGGCCACTGCCCTTCCGCAGCCTTGAACTCCCTCCCCATCCCTCCTGACACCTCCTGCAGACAGATCTGGCTGTGCAGCAGCTGTTTGGGCCTGCATGGCAAAGATGTAAGGTCTTGCTGACGGATTTTGCTGAGTAAATCTCCAAATATTAGTCATGTCAGTCTGACAGACCAGCTGGTGTGGGACATGCAGGAGCATAGTAGGAGTACACACGTGCCAGGTCTAGTGGCTCAGCTGGTGCAGAGCTACCCAACCTGTGCCTGTTCCTAGTGGAGTTCTGCTTTTGTCCCCTTCTCCAGTAAGCATTTTTATGCAAGACTTCCCAGGACCATTTTTTTGTTCTCAGGGAAGTGAAAACTCATTTTTCCTTCAGTCTTCCAGGCCCTAATGTGGTAAGTGTAGAAGGCATATCCCTGTCTCAGGATGCTGATTGCTTAGGGGCATCAGGGAACACGGGAGGGGGACTCGACAGCAGGAGCTTCCTGAGGATGGAGTAGGATGTACAGCAATGCCCTGAGTGCCCCATTTGGGCCTCGGTAAGAAACCTGGAGTATGATGTGCTTTCATTCAGCTAAGTGGCTGCTGGCTGTGGGGTATCTCCCAGAACAGGGCTGGCTGACCCCTGCAGTGGCTCAGTGCAGTGGAGGTGCTCTACTGCTTTGTAACTCCTGTGACAAACACACCATAGATAGAAATGTAATGTGAGAGAACAAAATGCCTTTAGCAAGACCTGCCTGCCACCTGCAGTATATTCCTCAGGGTGATAACTCTGTCAGGGCCCTCTTCTGCCAAAGGCAGGTGTACCTGCAGCCTGGGCTTCAGCAGCAAGCTGGATCTGTCCCATTCTCAGTGTCACCTCTTCCCAATCAGCTGTATTTTCAGGAAATCCTCCTCATTTTCAGTGCCATATCCCAAGCTGAACATCCCAAATACTTAGTACCTCAATGAAAAGAAGTATCAGAAATATTCCCCTGCATGCAAAGCATAACAGCAGAAATACAGAATAACAAAATACAACAGCCATTACAATAAGATTTATTTCCCATTCCCATGTATTGGTCTTCCTTAGGCACAGAGGATGCACCAAATCCACTTATCCTATTTTTTACAAGAGAAACAAGGATCACACCCAAGTTTGTGAAAGTATCTAGAAGAAAAAATCAGTGTGTTGGGAAACAGTCAGTATGGGCCTGTTGTCCTGGGCACTACCAGGAGGCAGTCACATCTTCCACAGAATTTCTCAACCTCCCCTTTCAGCAGACTCCTCCCGTCACCACAACTGCATTGCAGTTTGCTGTGCTGTGCTTCTAATGTTTAATTCTCATCAATTGAGAGAGGTTTTGAGAGGTTTCCATCTCCCATGGAGCACTTGCATTAATATTCCAGTTCAGGATCTCAGTTCTGCTGCTGATTACAGGCAAGGACAGATCCGATTCCTATTGGGGTAAATTAATATTCTTTAAGAGTCCCAAAAGCTTTCTTCTCCCCTATCACCTGGCTTCAGGCACTGGCAGCCTGGCTATGCTGGGAGGTGATTAGGTTTGTAAATTTGTTCCTGCAGACACTCGGTGACACCATTAGTTTTCTCATCTCACTCGTGCAGCTGAAATTGTGACAGCCTCACTTCTTTAATTGGGATCATCTCAAGTAGCATCTCGGCATCAGAAGAAGCCTCATAGGGTGCAGGCCTGGGCAGGCACAGAGCTGGCAAGAGCCACTGGGTCTGTTTAGCTGTCACAGCTGGTGAAGATTGATCCTCTCTTTCCAAAACTGGAAGATAGGATGTGGGATCCCCTGACAGCTGACCGGAGATGGAAGATGTCCCTTGCTTTGAAGTAACCCCCTGCCCTCCATTGGCAGAACTGGGTTTCAGCACCTTGGTGTGGAGAAACAGGAGAAAGTCCTTCCTCCTCCTCCTCCTCCTCCTCCTCCTCCTCCTCCTCCTCTGGTTTTAGGATTGGCTCACTGCTGCTCCCTTGAGAGTGGCAGGAGAGATGAAGAAATGATGAGGCATCCAAAGCATTCCAGCCCTTCTTCCACTGTGTCCCTTTTGTCACTGGCTGTGATGTGCTGTAGCTGCAATTGTCCCTGGTGGGTGTGTTGATGGGGAAAGCTGTCCTCTCTCTGTACTTGGCATCTCGGGTGGGAAGGGACGTAGTTGAAGCTGTGACTCCTCAATGACTGGGCCACCTTTGTCTCTCTCTTCATATCATGGCAGTGAGTGCTTGTGCTGGGCAAGGGGGACCAAAGGTCTCTGCAGAGCTCCATAGAGCCCTGAGTCATCCTTGGTCTCTACAGGCAGGAGAACACCCAGCCAGCACTGCAGCACCTTGGGGAGAGGGCTCATGTGCTATGCTGGTCTGCCCTCATGCTGCCCAAGAGAGAGCATATCAGAGCACCTCTTTTTGGCCCCAGATTTGCATCCCAGCATCACCACTTCTCCTTCCCTGTTCCCTCCCCACTGTCCTGCAGGTGATGCTCATCAGATCTCAAGGTTAGTGTGCAGGAGAAGGGGCTGACAGGACCTGTGGTGTGGGGCAGGAGCGGGGAGTGGCTCTATAACTCTGCCATGGGCAAAGGGCAGTGCCAGGCAACTGCTGCACTGTTCCCAGGAGGAAGGAATGGGATTGACCTATATGAGGGGAACTCACCCTGAAATCCCAGTGTTTGCTTGAGCCTTCAGTAAGGAAAAACCTTGGGGTAAGCAGCAGCCTTTGTAGTGTCCTTCTTGATCTATGGAAGAATTGTTCTAGGGCCTGAGAATTACTGGCTGCTGGGATGTGTGACTGCAGCCTAAAGTGATGCTATATTTATATGAAACAAAATACTAAACTGCAGCCTAATCTCTCCTTGGATCTCATAGTTTATCCATTCCCATCCATGCTCATGGCCTTCATAGGAGCGACTGGATGAGGTCCCTGGGCCATAAATGCTTGTGCATGATCTGTTCTCTGAGGTGGCTGAGTCCCATCCTGCTGCCCTCCCCGAGGTCTGTCCCTGGAAGCCCCTGCTCAGAGCTGCAGCTGGAGCCTCCCTGTGCCATCTGCCCCCTGAGTTCATCATCTGCAGGGAAGTCAAGGCTGCTCTGGAGGAAAAAGAGAAGTGGTTTGGAAGGCTGGGAGTGGCGGAGGCTGCAGAGGGCAGCCTCATGGTGCTGGGAGAGCTGCTGGAGACGGGTTCCTCTGGGGATACAGCTGCCAGTAAATTGGGCCAAGCACTCTGGGTCTCATGGGTGCAGCGTGTGCTGGCTAGCTCATGGATCCTGCCAGCAGCGTGGGTCAGTCCTCAGTGCACAGCTGCTGTCATTAAACTCTGGCTTGTTTCCATGGGCTGATCTTGCACCTCACCATGGATGGCAGGCTTTCCTCCTCTTCCTTTATTGTTGCTGGGAAGCGAAGCTGGGAGAGCATGTGTCAGGGTCAGAGCAGCCAGGACATGGTAGTGGTTGTTCAGCTGCCCTGGGTTTTGGCCATAAGCCTGCCTGCCTTGGATGCCCCTCCTCAGCTGGGTACTGTGGCTGATCAAATGCTGCTGCCTGTTGTACTCTGCATGCCAGGCCCTCCTCTCCAGCAGCAGTCCCAGCCAGGAGCACAAACACCACAGGCCCCAGGAAGGGAGCATGGCCATGCTCTGCTCTGCCTCCCGTGCGAGCAGCTGCCCTCTCCTGCCTGGCAAAGCATCAATGACTGTGTGATTAATTCACTCACAGGTGTTGGAGAGACACCTGAGCCATCGTGTTCACATGTTGCTTTTTGAACCTGAATCTTCACAGTGGATGATTGGAGTGGAAGTGTGGTTTGTGTTTTTACTTTTGCTTTACCAGAATTGGCTTCAAATTCCCCAGGGATTCTCAATTAAAACAAAAAAAGACCAACAAAAAAAAGGAGATTACATTAAAGGAAACTCCCAGGACAACACAAGAGACGTAATTCTGAGTGTGCAGTGAGTACAAAGGAAACGTTTTGGCCATCCCAGCAGCTGGAAGTTTTATTTCCAGTCTGGCAGTGGATCTAAGCAGGCAGATCATGTTCCTGTCCTGCCCTTGTTTTTTGGCCATGCTAGATAGAAGCATCCTCATAGGATGACCACGTGTTGGGAACAGCACCAAGAGCAGCTTCCTTTGAATGCAACACTGTGGAAATTGGTAATGGTCACTGGGGTGGATGCAAGTAACTCAGATGAAGTAAATGACTGCTAGGAAATCTCGTGCTTAGATGAAATACAAAATTTCATGGCATTGATATTCTATTTCCTAGGGGCTTCCTTACCCACTGGGCAGAGTGATTGTTGTGTGGCCTATGTGGCTTCCTGCCAGTCCAGCCAGTTCTTAAAACTGTTGCTGTACTCCTCAGAAGTGAGTTGAGTCGTTGAAAGGTGGCTGATCAGATTAGTTCTGGCACCACCAGAAATGTCTCAGTGGATCTGATGCAGAATGGCACTGCCTGGGCTCTGCTGAGGTTCCCACTGGCTTCTCACTGGCCTCAGTGGGGTGGTTTGGCCACAAGCTGGTTTCATTCATAGATTCAGTGGCTTCACACTGAGGAGTGCACTGGGCTCCCAGCCTGGTAGCCAGCTCCCCAAAATCTACAGCCCCAACCTCGGACAGACTATGATGGTTTCCAGGCTGTTCGTGTTAGCTGTGAGACCAGAGCAAAGGGGTAGGATGAGAACAGAGGTTCCCTGACAATTTCACTGTGGTTTTTCATCTTGTTTTAATTCAGAGCTACTGGACTTTGTGGAGGGAACAGCTGATTCAGAAATGCCTTATGGTGATGTTTACCAGATATTCTTTTTAGATGGGAAAGTCATTCTGTGTCATGAGAAATTTCACAAATGTTAGCTTTATTTGCAAGCTGGAGTGAAACCAGATTTCAGGAGGTTTAGACTTCTTACAGACTTGGAGGTTTGGCCACCCTGAGGTGCAGCTCTTTGAACCTGCTCAAGCTGCTCAGCCACCTTGTTCTGCATCACGTGGCACAAGGTGAGAACAGACATGTGCTGTAGGAAGCCAGGCCTTTTCTGGTAGGGAAGAACAAACCTTTCACTTCTTTTGGATGTTTTTGATTGAACAATTGTCTCAGTGGAGACTTCTATTTTTCAGTTTCATTGTTCAACTCTCGTAATAAGCACTGTTGTATTTGCAAGTTCTAAGTGATGACAGGCCAAAAGCCTCCCCAGCATTTAATTTCTTCCTTTGTCAGTGTGCTGGCTTTGCCTGCCTTCATCAGCACCAAGGGCTTTCTCTGCCTTGCTCTGCTTGCCATGTAACAGAGCTGTGGACAAGCCCCCCTACCTTGTACTGTGCTGGATATGGATATGTGGTCCCTGTGCCCCCTACACACCAGGGATCCCTCAGTCCATGTTTTAAGCCATGTTGCATTCTGAAATTGCATTTACTTTGCAACTTGCTGGCATTAGTAATGTGGATGCTCAGTGCAGGCATCCTGAACAACCTTCATGCTCCTTCTGTGCCCTGTGTTGTGTTTGGTTCCTGGGTTTTGTTTGTTACAAGAGAATTGCTGCCAAGGCATAGGTGGGAGAGGAGGTGTGTGGGTGTCAGAGGTGCAGTAACTTGGCTCAGGCAGGCTCAGGCAGAGGGGTTGTCAGGAGCAGGGATGGTGGTGGGAGGACATGGCAGGGGCTGAAGTTGGTCCCTCTTCATGCACCAGGGCAGGCTGGCCATGAGGAACAGCTCCTGCCCCTTCCTGTTGTCCACAGGTGCTGCTGGCACAGTCTGTCTCTGCTGAATCTCTCTGGGGGAGTGCAGCACACACAAACCCAGCAGCAGCCAGTGTGACCCGAGAGGCAGCACACACAGTAGCTGGGAGCAGATTGATCCTGGGATTCAGGTTTCAGAGTGGGAGCTGCCAAGCCAGGGGCTGATGTCAGGCTGGCAGCCACCCGCAATACCAGGCAGCGCCGTGCACAGGCTGGGCTACTTCAGCTCACGAAGGATGCGGGAAGCTGTGTACCAAAGAAAACATTGAGCATTTAGCCTAAAAAATAAAAGGGAGGAGAGAAAGGAAGGAAGGAAGGAAGGAAGACCCATAAAATGCTTTTCTCTATCTTGCAGATTCACAGCCCTCGCTCCACTTACCTGGCTGCTGGGTTTTATTTTCAGCTGTTTGATTCATGAGAGTGTGTCTCAGAGCCTGTGGAAGTGTGTGGACCACTTCCATCCCTCCAGTGACTCATGCCATCCATGGTGAGCCAGCCAGGTAGTGCTTCCATGGCTGTGCTCCCCAGGGAGGGTGGGGGCTGCCTGCACCCCTGGGCTGCTGTACCACTGCCCGGTGAGGTGCCCCTGAGATTTGCTGCAGCTGGATCACACACAAGTTAGCAAAAACAGACCAGGAAGGGATTTTTTTCATGCTTAATCTGAGCTTTTCTTGATTCCAGTGTAGCTGTGAGGTTTGATGGACTCCTGTGTTTTCCATGTTCTGCTGTGCTTTTATGGCAGGAGCAAAGATGAGCCTCAGAGCAGGCTTGTCATTAAAACCTGGGTTTGAATTGTTTGTGAGGGAAGCTGTATTGACAGTGAAAATACTTGAGAAGTGTTGAAAGGCCAAGGTTGAATGGAGATCTTCTCCCTCCACACTCGCCATGGAGAGCCTGGACCTCTGAGAGACAGGTGAAGACAGCAGTGGTGGCCACCCCCACACAGCCAGCCCATGGTGCAGGGAATGGGTGGCTTCCTGGAGACTTGTCTGATTTCTCAGTTGTTCTTACAGGCAGGATTTGTCTGCAAGAGAATCTATCATGGTTTTGATTCAGTACACAGTTACTGCTTGAAGGGTGATTATTTGAGAGCATTTGTTCTATATGTTTTTCTTTTGTGCTCTGTCTTGCTTGACCTACGCCCAGCAATGCACATTGGCAGCCTCAGCCTATCCATCCATTATCATTAATGCTCCAGCATGTGGTTTTACTTTACAGAGAACTGAATGGTGTTGCTGATGGTAATGGGAAAGGAGATGTTATGGGCATGCAACAGCCCCTTTTAATGTCAACATCTTGGACGGTTTTTAAAAGCCAAAGCAGTCACCCATTGTATGTTCTAAATGTTATTTGCCTGTAATCTTAAATTGTAATAATAATAATAACAATAACCTTGCCGATGCAGCAGTTGTATGGGAGAAACACTGAAAATTTACCCAAAACTTTGCCAAGCTTGACGTGATTTTTTTCTTCTTTTTCCTTTTTCAAGATTGAAAGTCATTTCTCCAACAGTTGGTAGCAGTTCCAGCTGCATCATGTCAGCAGAGCACAGGATCAGGCTCCAGAGGCAGCACAGCTCTGTGCAATATCCTTTTGCAAAGCATGTAGGAGGCAGCACAGTAATTTCCCCAGAAATGTGGGAAACGAAGCCCTCAATGTGATTGTCCTTTAGTCCAGCAAGGTGTCAGAAGAGTGGTCCCGTCCCCTCCCAGTCCAGGTGTGCCCAGCTCTTGCATGTCTGCAGATTGCAGAGCTTGGCCTTGAGCTCAGCCTTTCCTCAGAAGGCCCTCATTCATCCAGCGTGGAGACCGCACAGCTGTTCACCCGGCTGGGCAGGATGCAACGCACCAGCCTGCTCCAAAGGGGCAGGTTAAACATGGGTGACCTCTGTGGGACCGTGGAGGTCTCGCCTGCGTAAATGCAATTTAATGCCTTGGAGGCGAGCGGGCGCGTGGGTGTGAGGGCAGGAGCGTGAGAGCCGGCGGGGCTGCAGAGCAGACCCCGGGCTCCAGCCACCCCTGGGACGCTGGGATGCCACACAAAATTAATGGGATTGTCATAGGCGCAGCCGCCCCGTCACGGTTGAGGAGCTGCTCTCGTCCCCAGCCCCTCTCCCGGGGCTTGCAGCCTCTCCAGGAAATTACCCTGTAGAGTGTCATTTCTCATGCTTATTCTGAGCCTAATGGTGTGTAGTTGGTTTGGGTTTTTTGGAAGTTGGATGAAAGTCAATTCATTTGAGTTTAAAAATTCAGTCAATCAGATGTGGTTGGCTGCATTGCTTTTTCTTTCACCTCATGCTTCATAGACATTTTGGTTGTCGGCATTATGAGTACAAGGGCTGAAGATCTAAACCTCTCCACTGGGTAGGAAAATAGTATTATTCCCATTTTATTCAGAGGGAAATGAAAATAAAGGGATTTTGTGCAGCTTGCCTAACATCACAGGGAGAGTCCCTTTAATAAAAAACAGATCTCTCATCTCTTAATCTTACAGATTAACTGCAACAACATCCTTCTTCCTTAATCCTCCTTTCATACACTTCAAAACTTGTCACTAACAGTTTGTTTTTGTTGGGCATGGTCTTGATAAGTGATTTCTTTGAACAATAGCCAATTCACTAGCTATTGTTCAGCGGTAATGAGCTGGCTTAACATAAATTCAACAGCATGCCAAAACTTTACACCTGAGCAGGCATCCAGAGGTTGGAACTCTGATATTTGAAAAAAACCCTGAACATTATTGTTCAGAAAGAAGGACAAGCAGGAATTAGGAAGAGGATGAATACAGATGTATTGCATACATACAAACTGCTGTGATCTCAGGTACTCAGGCTGGTTTCTCTGTTTTCGTGTGCTGTACCATCACTCTCTGTTTCAGTTTTTATAATTCCTCTTTGTCAGAGATGTGTTGAGACAATGATGTTGCCTTTAATTGGGGGTGTTGGAGGCTGAGAAAGGCTCTGTGAAGACTAGTCAGTGACAGGTGGAAGGGAAGGAAATCTCAGCATCTGTAGGAGGAGAAGGGGCTTTTGGATGACAGTGAAGAAGTTCTTCTTGCTTGGAGCAGTGATGAACTGTTCAGTGCATCTTTCTTCCATCTAAAGTAGAAGTTGGAAGGCCAGCTAGGCTCCAGTTAAGGCACTTCTTGGTGAATCTGGGCATTCAGAGACAACAGGGTATCTCAGAGGAAAGTGAGTAGTGGGATCAGAAATTATTCATGAACATGTTCCTTATCTGTTTACATGTGTTAATTGAACTATTACTGTTTTTTTCCCCCCACTTGTCTTTGGAGGTGCTTATTACAACAGGTTGCTGGAAGATCCTGTGGATAGGATGATACTACCAGGAGCACTGATTGTGCTTGGAAATTAAGTTCTAGCAGCACTCAGTTTCTGCACTTACCCTAGTCAAGAAGTGCCTCTTCCAGTTGTGTAGTGTACAATGACTTGGATTCTAAGGAGGTAGATCCTAAGGTATCTATCTTTGCTGTGCTCATCTCGTGTGGGTTTAGGTTGCTCAGCAAATGTATTGTTGATGTGGGGTTTTTTTGAAAGTCATACAACTGCAGTAGCTTTGCCTCATCTTTCAGGTGCTCTGGTGCTGAGGAAGCCCCACATCCACCCAGGGGTGTGCAGGTGGGAGTGCTCATTCCCAGGCTGTTCCCTAACTGCTGGGGGCAGAAAAAGATGCTGGTCCGGCAGCGCTGGGTATTGGGAATATTGAGGCCATCCCTGCTCACATATTGCCCTGCAGAGTTGTGTGTGCTGGTTCTGCAAAGCATGACTGTGACTGATTCTGTTTGTTGCTCACTATAACTTTCTCCTGGGGTCATAGATTAGGTAGTTTTGGTTTGCTCTTTTCCCAGTGTGGTTTTAATTAGTAGTTGACCTCCTCACTGCTGGTTCTCTTCTGCACTTGCTGCATTGTAGTCGTTTTGCTCTGGGCTGTTTTCTGAGAAAAACTAGGACATACTCAGTGCCTCTAGTAGATGTTATGCCTGGAAGGTGGCCCAGTGCTGTAAGAAATGCTCCTGAGGAGTAATGGAAGCCAAGAACTAAAAAGTTGTCATAGTGTTCCAGTTAAAACATGGGAGTACCTCATGCCATTTTGAAGTGGCTTAGCCTGTGTCATCACCAAAGGAAGGTGGGTCTGGAGTACTGCTGTTCTCAGGAGACCACTGGTTGTGTAATCACTCACATTAGGGTTTTTCAGCGATAGCCTAAAGTCACCCCTTCTCTCTTGCCTATGCCCTTTGCTAGTCTAGCTAGTCTAGTCCTCTGTAGGACTTGGGTGGGAAGGACATGAGTGCAGGCTCTGTATTTATGGAGAGACAAGGCTTTGCCCAGCTTTTTCTAGTGGGTGTAGTTTTAGCTGTAATATTCTGCTCTGCTTCTTGCCTGTGGTTGTTTAAATCTCTTCCATGTGTGTTTCCCAGAGTGATAAGATCTTAGTGGCACAATCTCAGCAACAACAACTGAATTTGGCCCATCACCTTTCAGGAGCCTCCGCTGCCAGCAGCAGCCAGTGGTTCCTGCTGTTCCTTGTGGAGGAGCTCCCCAGGAGAGCTGCCTGCAGTGGAGTGCTCCGCAGGGATTGCACTCAAGCAGGAAAGCTGGAACAGGCCCTCCATGCAGGCAGACAGCTGAGTGATGGAAATGTTAAATGAGGTATCGTTGCACCTTTTAAACCCTCCTCTGGGTTATGTAGAAGGTCAAATGATTTGTAGAAGGTAAACAAATACTGCTTTGTTCAGCCCACAGTCAGAGAGTAATGGCCATTACCTCCAAATCAGAGTCATGGGATATACAGCAACATAGGGCAAGGGCAAGAGAACCTTGGGTGGAGATATCTGGTTTAATTGGGGTTTGCTGTAAGTGACATTTTTGCCTAAATCTGCCGAGCTTCAGTGTTCTTTTGTCAGTGTGACCTCTCTTGGCAAGAACTGGCTCTTCTGCTGTATGTTTGTGAAGTTCTTCATTTAATGGGGCTGTGACTTGCTGGTGATGTTGCTCTGTGATGGGGGAATACTGAAATTTTAGTGTCTAGTGCTGAACAGGTATAAACTTGGTATTTTGTCATTCCTACTGAATTATTCTTAGAATGTTGTTGAATAAAATACTAAATTGTCAGCATGACTTAACTTTTACTGTATTTACGCATTGAAGCTAATCTACAGACAGTGGTGAGCCTTGCACTGTGCTATGGAAATGCTTCTATTCTCTGTCTTATGCTCTTTTAAACAAAGCAACCTATAAACTATTTACCTAGAGGCATAAAAGCCCCCCTATACGTTGATGCATATCCCAACTTTATAACACTGCATATCGTGACTTTATAATTTGCTTATTATCCATTTGAAGAAAGGATCTTGGGAACTCACGAACATGGTCAGAATCATCTTTATCCAATTTACTATACAGTTTTGCTTGACTATGCAGATGTTTTCTGTGTGTTCAGCAAAAGAGGGGTCAAACCCTGTACATGGGCCTACTATTTCTGGCAAAAACCATGGTCTTTTTAGTCCTTTTTATTCTGAGAGCTTATTTTGATTTATTAACCTGATTGTTTGAACACAGAGAAACAATCTGGAGCTGTGACCTTCATTCAGGAACGTGCACGCTCAAGCATTTCTGTTCTGAATCCCTTCAAGCTCAGTGCAAAATGTGTGAAGGACCTTGGTGTGCACAAAAAGGCTCTTAAGAGACAGAGATAAGCCTATGCCTGTCCTCTGTGAGGTTTGGGTGTGGTTGGCTCTTCTGGTCTGTGTGGGATAGTGAGACCTGCACCATGCAGTTCCCCAAACAAGGCCTGATGGAGGGCTCTGCTGGTATCTATAGACCTCCCCACAGTTCAGGAATCCATGGTCAGTGTCACGTAGGGCTCTCTGCTCTGGAGAAATGTTGACATGGGCTGAGCTCACCTGGAGACCATGACAGGGCAGGTACACACTGGCCACCAGTGGGGTTTCTGTCTTACTGAGAACAGCTGGGGTTTGGGGCTGTCACCTCATGCAGCTACATTAAATAATCTCTCTGTCTCCAAGCAAGAGAAATCTCTTCTTCCTGTGTGCTTTGGGAATGTGTGGTGGCACAGCCATCAGTATAGCTCCCATTTTCCATTTGTCCTGTGGCAGTATTTGAGGGGTCCCCAGCGTGGGAACTGCACAGACAGCACAGAGACGGGCACTGTCCCCTCGAGCCTGCAGGGAAAGCATCTCCGGTGAGTGGCAGGATGAATAATGCTCTGAACATTTTCTGTGGAGCCCCGCAGCGTGTGTGACGAGGCAGCAGTCATCTGGGTCGTGAGACCTCCCTTCCTGTTACTCACAGAGTTACTGACTAATTCACACGTTTCTGGACAACGTTTTTCCAGCTTGGCTGCCTCAAAGAAGGCACCTCTGACGAAAGCAGCTGGGTTTCAGGGGCTGTTAGGGAGTCCCTGCTGCCAGAGTCAAATACGCAATTGCTGTCCTATGTTTTCTTTATAAGTGCAAACTCTGTAAGCGTTATCATTGTGACTGGAACTGGGTATTGTTTTGGATCCCATGGAGCTGCAAACAGCCCGGACTGATCAGGATCAGCGGCAGGAGGGTCCCCAGCCCGTGGTGGAGCTGTCTCTGTGGGATGGATTGCAGTGCCACTGCTGCTGACAAAGTCAAGGACGTGGTAGGTGTCTGGGGAGGTGTCTGCTGGATGCGATTAGTGCTTCTTCTGCAAAATGGGTGTTGGAAAAGGAAACCGACGGAAACAATAGCAGAACCTAATAAACAGCCTTGTATACAACAAGCTTGTACATTGTCCGTTTTGTAAGAAATGGCATTTGTTCAGGGCCAGTATCATAAACGCCCACCTCGGAGTGCTGCTCTCCACGCTGACGATGACCAGATGTTTAGTCAAATCTGACTAACCTCTGTTTCACCAGTTCAGGCTTTTCCTGTGCTCCGGGCCAAACTCAAAGCTCACGCCTATGATGGAGGGCCTCTGTGGGACACGGGGGCTTCGAGAGGTTTTCAAAGCCCCGAGGTTGTTTGTATAAATATTGGAAAGCTGTTTTCAAGCTCTGTGTGTTTTGAATGCTGTTCACTTCTGGGCTTTGAAAGTGTGTCAGATACAGGCACTGGTAAAAACCCAGTGTTGTGAGTGACACTGGAGTGAAACCTGGGGATAGGGAAGGAGAGAATTAAACCAACTTAGCTCACACTGCTTGTGTTACATCTTGAATACATTTCTCTCCCTCTCTTCTCCAGAGAAATCTCAGTGGGCACCACTGTGTTTCAGACATTAGCCAATGATATTGTGTGCTGACTTAAGGAAAATTAAATTTTGGCCCTTTGTGCTCTTTCCCAAGGCATGTGTTTTAACTATATTTTCACTTGATTTGTGATTTGCCATAGTTTTGGCTTGATCCTCATGTGGCTTTCTTAGCTCAGGAAAGCCCTTTTCTTCATGAAAGCTGTCTCCAAGACAAGGTCCGTGGGCCTGTGGGTGAAGTCCAGAGAGGCAGCAGAGAGTCTTGTGGATGTCCTTCTCATTTCAAACCAAGAAGAGTGGCCCTGGCTGGCCAGAGGCACGGGGATAATTGTTGTCTTTGATGTGAAAATGAGTTATCATGCAGGTAAGTGTTTTCAAAAATTCTTTTTCACCCAGCAATGCTCTGGCTGGTGAAGTGGCTCTGAAGGAAGATCTGTTACAGTCTGGTCTGTCAAATGGCCAGGACTGAGCAATCCTCAGCTGGATTGAGACTGAAGAGGTCTGGACAGACATTGCCTTTCATGCCTCAGTTGCCCTGTAGTCAGCAGTAAAGCCCAATTAGCTTGGTCCCACAGCTTGTCAGGGAAATTTCTCTTTTAACCCATAAATGGAGGGCATCTGTCAGATTTATTCTGTTTCCACGTATCCTGTGGTGGTTCCCGGGGCCTCTTTGAAGTGTTAGTATGCCTTGGTGTCCCTTTGACAATTGTTCAACATGTAGGTGCCTCCTGGACTTGTGCACTGAAACCCCAGGATGTTTTAGTACAAAAGTTCAACGCTTAGAATTTCCCTGAATCCCCTAATACACATCCTTATCTAGAAAACCTTCAAATATTTCCACTTTATTTCTTCCCCTGGCCACCCCATTCTCCTCTTTTGCCCCATCATAACCAGACTCAGCAGAGTCAGGGAAGGCTTTTTTTGTAAGTGTACCTGAATTATTCTTCACCTCTCTATAGGGAGTCTTTAAACTCTCAGGTACTGCATATGCACACCACACAGTACCATAAATTACTTCCTTTTCTATTAAGCTCTGAAAGAGACAATTTTGGGGTGAGATTTGTGCGCTTTTTTGAACTTCCATCTGTTTTCTAGAATTGCAACCTGCATAGCTACAGCACATTTCCAACACAGGAGAGCGACACACAGGAACTTGAATTGTGATAAGCAGAACCCTCAGCTGCTCCACGTGTTTATCCTTGTAGATGAAGATCAGAACAATGAAGCTGGCTAGTGTCTCCAGGTAAGCTAAGGAGAAGGTTTAGCAGGTCAATAAATAGCTGTCTGGGAGACAAACTTGGGGTGGAGATCTTCATGGTCAAGAATGAATCACAAACTTGTGGACTACCTGGTGTCCTTGTCTAAGAAAACAAACAATTTGTTGCCAATCTGGATAAACAGTGGATTTTTTGATCAGGACTTGTTCTAAGCCAATGATGACAGCATGTCTCATCCCAGTTTGTTATAAGAAATTTTACATTTGCTTGAACCCTCTTAATAGTCTGCCTACTCTTCTGCTAGGAACAGAAATGATAGTAAATACTTTGTACAATTTCCCCCCACCGCTATTTCATATAACAGTGCCTGCACTGATGGCTTGCACTGGTGTGTCCCAAGTCCAAACCATAGAAGCAATGTGCTGCTGTTGACAGACGTGCCAGCAGGATTTAAAAGGCTGGCTGTTGCTCTCCTGGCAAGCTCTTTTGAGTCCCTTGGTCTCTCTGTACAGCCACATCCCTGAAAGGCCAAGTGATGCCTCTCAGACATGGAGGGCTGTACCAGGCAGCAAGGACCCAAGAGGATCAGAACTGTGGCATCTGCCACCTTCCCTGACATATCCAGGGTGGTGTACAAGCTGCTGTCACACACAGCTCTTCATTTCTGTCTGTGTGTCTATCCTAAGAAGAAGGTTGCCTGTCTTAGTAGTGACTGTAAAAATTAGGAAATGGTGGTGTTTTATAGCTTGGCAGGCATGGAAGCTGGGGCTTGACTGCTGTGCCATAAGGGGACAGCATGTCCTCCCTTTCACTGTTTAAAATAGGTGGATTTGAACACTGTAACAGATTAAGGTACTGTGGGTGTTTAAACTTACAGGATGATTGATCACCTCTTGGGGAGAGGCAGATGGTACAGTGATGAGTTCCAGATCCTTTCAATTGAGCATCTCCAGGGAAAGTGCTGTGGACCAGGATGGAGGGATGGCATTCTTAATTTATTTTATTTTTTAAAAAATAAATGTAGGATTTAAAATGTAATCCTCTTGGCTCATAAACAGTAACTCTAAAAATTGACTCCATTTAAAATAAGCTGACTGAGCCACTCTAGGATGTGAGCCAGGTGAAAGGGCCTTGGTTCACAGCCCCACAAAGGCTTTATGAAGGCTTGGAGTGGGTTGGACTTTGTGCCATAGTCTCACCTCAGTGCTACTGCATGACTCCTGAAGACAGCCCAGCTCTCCTCCCAGCTATGTGGCCTTACATGATGACCACTGCCAGTTCCTGGGCTCTGTCAACAGCACCTGCATTAATGCCCCTGTTTGAATCATCCTACTTAGAGACTTTTGACCCCTGGAGTAGGAATGTGCTTTCTGACCCACCTAAAATATTCCAGTGGCTGTACTGGAGCCATTAGTCCAGTGACCCCATAGCAGGGCTGATGCTCGGTGAACTGCCATTGATCTTCATCAGTGAAAAGCAATGAGCAACTAATGAGCAGAGCTCAGCAGCTTCCCCGACACATCCCAGCTCACTGCTAGCCTTGGCTCTCTGAGGAGGGGGAGGATTGATTAGAAGGAATCATTTGCCTTCTTGCTTCCTGGCATAGCTTTTAACACTCCTCAGCATGTGTGCTGTGTGGCCAGCAGGCTTCCCTTCATCAGAAGCAGGTTCTCCCCAGTCATCCCCTGGGGTTCAGTGCAGAAGCATTTGTCTCCCTGTCAGGAGCTGCATCTCCATGTTCCTCTTGGTCCCCACCATTTCATGGGTAGGCTGGAAAATCACACATTGGCTTCAATTGACAAACCATTATCTGTATGGGCATTCGAGGAGCCAGTTAGTTTTTTGAAGGCAGTTTCTGGGCTTTAGGGTGATGTGAAGTTTCCCTGTAAGCCAGTTGGCAGCAGTGCCTGTGTAAAAGCCCGTGCTGTGTCACTCTTCCTTGGAGTGCTCTCCCAGCTCTGTGCCTGTTTGGGCTGTCTGGCTTGACTTCTGCAATTAGTGAAAGGTTATTGTAGGTTTAAAATGTTGCCTGCTTTGGCAGTATCTCCAGTCCCTTAAGGCAAGGATGCCTGTTTATTGTTATAGCACTGCCTAAGCACAACACAGAAAGGTCCCTGTAGAAAAGACCATTTCAGTGAAGTAGCGTTTTTGTTTTTATTTAATGAAGTCTTGGCTGGCCTCTGAAACTTAAATGCCATTGGAAACTAGTACTAGTTTACTTTTTTCTCCATAAATCACATCTCAGAGCTTTTGTTATTCTGCTCTCATCCTGTCGTATCTTCCCAGCGCTGATAAAGAGCACTTAGCTGCTGTCCCGGATCCCCAAGGGGTGAGCAGAGCTGCGGGGGCTGCTGGCAGGTTTCCCAGAGGCCAAGTGAGCCCCTGCTTTGGCCGCAGGCATCCCTTGGGATGGGCACTGCTGCCGGCTGAGCCCACGGCCAGCCCGGTTTGCCAGTGCCAGCAGCACCACCCACCCCTGGGAATGATTTCTCTAGTTGTGCCACGCAGACCTGCTTGCAAACCGAGTTCTGCAGCGCCGTATCGGGCTGGGATAAAGGATGGTAAGTACCAAAATGACTTTCCACTAGCTCCTGTGGCCTGCCACGCAGCCTGCTCACGGCACCTGGGGTGTCTGCCTCTGCTGAGTGGTCTGCTGGGAGCCACTGCCTTCCAGACCTTTGGGGACAGCTCCTCTGGGACTCAGTCCTTTTAAGACCAAACACCCCACTCCAAAAGGAAAAATTCCCATTGTGGGATGGGCTTGCATATGAATTAAAATAAGCAAATGCCCTGAAATCTATTTTGGGCGGATCTTCAGAGGAACTGGAATATCCAGTTCAGTATGAAAATCCCTGCATCCCTCAGCATGAAGCTAGAGATGGGTGGGAAGCGAAAGCCTGTCTTTCGGGATATTTCAAGGGTTTGAATACCTGTGCATTTTTATATGTCAGAGCAACACCACATATACGTATAAAATATATGGGTTGTTTGTTTCTTTTCCCTCCAACACACATCTTTGAAGCTTTCCCAACACTCCACTATGGCCGTGCAGAGGAGGAGCCAGCCTAGCCTTCCTGTGTACCTTTGCTTCACACACTTTGATGTGAAGATGCAAAATGACAGGAAATTTCAGTCCTCCTCCCCCTTGTACCTGGCTGGGCACAGGCAGCAATTCTACTGCTGGGAGGGAAGAATTGTGCTTTGCTGGGCCCCAAAGTGTTTAGTCATTTCGGATTAACCCTGGATCATCATGATAATGTGGAAATAATACTGAGGACTTTCTAATTTTCCAGCTCACTATAGAAGACACTGATGCTGCATTCTCATCCTTCCCTTCTATCAACCAGCAGGGCAATCACAGGTGAAATGGAAATATCTGTGTAGAGGTAACGCCTGCCTGCACAGCCTGTGTGCTGCCTGCCTGCCTGCCAGCAGGAGCTACTGAGGGTTTTTCAGTGATCTGGCACATGATGAACTGGAATGATTTCTGATTTCAATCCTGACCCCCCTCCCCCCACATCATGCATGCATAATTTAGCAAGAATAATGAGCCAGCTCATCATGTCTGCTATGATACACCAGCTGATGAAGTGGCCTATCATCTCTACAGCTAACAGCGCATCCTGTGCGAGCTGTGGTTTGAATGACTTGGCTTTTACTGGAGCTCTGAAACTTCTGAGTGGATTTATTTTGCTTTTCTCCTCGCATTTGATGTGAATTTCATGCTAATGCATTTCAACTCTCTTGATGTTCCTGTCATTATTCCAACTTTCACATCTTTGTCAGTAAGGAGCAAATCAGGTCCCTAAAACTTCACAGGAGTTATGGTTTCAAAGCAATTGTTTGTAAACACATTACTCAAGGAAGACTATTAGCAGAATATTCATGGTGTAGGTTTATCTTCCAGAAGGAAAAAATTAGGCTTAAATATCTGTGTACTTTATCTGCCCCCCTTTTGGGGTTCTGTAACTACTATATAAGATTCTAATATTATATAAAATTCATTTTTTTGGAAGGAAGATGTGAAATATCTGCCTAAATTCTGAATTGTACTCATTTTTTTCCTGTCCTGTTAAATGGCAACTGTGGGAATGATCTTTTTTGAGGGTGAGGTTTTAATAGCAGTGTACATTATACCAATGTTTTTCTAAATCCATGAAGCGGAATTTACACTTAAATTATCATTTGATTAAAAGTGGAATTATGTGAGCTTACAGTAATGATTTTTCTGTAAGGATAATTTCTCTCTCACTTCTCTGAAGGAAAGCTGGGAGGAACCCTCCTGTAATAATCAGGGTCACAGTGTTATTGTAAACTTCCTATCATTTTGAAAAGATCTTGGGACAATATATATTGGAAAAACAGTGCTGATACATGTCTGTAGGGTTACAGTGCCTCCATTGCCCTTCCCTATGGTGGGCTGCAAAAATCTCTAGACTTTTTTATTGGTAAAGGTGAGGCTGAATATTGTGATTGTAAAAGATTTTTATAGGAGTTTAAAGATTTTTAAGTCTCTCTACCAGCACTCCACTGGGCAGGAGTTCCCTGCAGCCCTCTGCTTGACAAAGTCCCACCACTCCACTGCTTTCTCTGTGCCTTTTGAGGAACATGCCTACCTTTGGCTGCAGCCTGGAATGGGACAGGATGCTATGGAGCATCTCGAGCCACTTGAACAAGAAGCAGCTGCTCTGCCTTCTTTGGTCTCTCTGGTCTCAGAGGTAAGCTTTCTGTCTCCCAGCTCTGTTCAGATGCCATCTTCAGAGTTTCTTCCCTCCCTGAGAAGACCCTGTAGGTAAACACCTCTGGCATTTCCCCACTTAGTGATACACACATGCCTTGCATGCCCCAGGTTACCAAAGCAGAGCTTCACTGCTTTGTGCTGGGGATTATGGGGTCTTTTGCCACTCTGCAGGCTGTGCCTGAAACTCCACCAGGTATCTGTGTCCTGCACATGGTTAATTGTCCAGTTGGCATTTCAGAGGCAGCTGGGACCGTGTACCCTTGCAGCTTTTCATCCACAGCCCACTGACTTGTGCTAGGGGTGTGGCTGGTTGCAAACGTAGCAGCTTCTCTGGAAATAATTTGACAGGTTATGTCCTTTGAGAATTATGATTGTGCCATGGAGTTTGTAATAAATTAATTTTGATACAAATATTGTTTGATTGGGGAAGTAAACAAAATGTTTTTTGGGGTAGTTATGTCAGTGTTAAACTGCTTTCCCACCTTAATACCCCATAAATAAAAATCTGACAACATATTCTCTGTTTAGAACCATACACAGACTGTTGCACAACATCCTTGCTTACTGCAGATGAGCTTTATTTCCGATGATTTTTGACTTCCACAGTTGAAGCATGAGCATCCAGGAACTCCCTGCCTTCCAGGGAGTCAGCAGCTCCTCCCAGTTTTGTGTCATCTGCAACCTTGCTTAATATCCCCTCCAGTCCTGCATCCAAGTCATTCATGAAGATGTTGAAGAGCACAGGGCCTAAGATGGAGCCCTGTGGAACCCCACTAGTGACAGGTGACCAGTCTGATGTCACCCCATTCACTGTCACCCTCCGTGCTCGACCCATGAGCCAATTGCTCACCCTCCACATGATGTGTTTATCCAGCTGTGTGCTGGACAGTTTGTCCAGAAGGATCCTGTGACAGACAGTATTGAAAGCTTTGCTGAAATCCAAAAGATTACAACAACCAGCTTCCCTTGGTCAAAAGAAGGTTACGTTGGGTTACCTAGTCATAAAAGGAAATCAGTTTGGATAACCATGACTTTCCTCTAATGAAGATGTGCTGGCTGTGACTCATGGCAGCATTGTCTTTCAGTTGTTTTTCAATATCTCCCAGAATAATCTTCATAACTTTTCCAGACACTGAAGTGAGACTCACAGGCCTGTAGTTTCCAGGGTCCTCCTTCTTGCCCTTCTTGAAAATCAGGACAATGTTCACCAGCTTCCAGTCAGCTGCGACCTCTCCAGGTTTCAAAAACTGCTCAAAAATCATCGAGAGAGGTTTTGAAATGACATCAGCAGCCCCCTGAGGATACTAGGATGAATCCTATCAGGTCCCATAGATTTGTAGCTGGAGCAGCAGATCCCACATAAGTTCAGGGTCATCTGGGAGTTGATGATTCTTGCAATCATGGTCCTCCAGCTCAGGGCACTGAGACCCCCTTGGTCCATCACCCATGTTGAAGACAGAGGCAAAGAATGCATTAAACACCTCTGCCTTGTCTCCATCCCTGTTTGTGAACTGACCATCCTCATTCTGTAAAAGGTCAGTGATACTTCTATACTGCCTATTGCCATTAATGTATTTGAAAAAACTCTTTTTATTTTCCCCCACATTCCTGTCCAGGTTCAATGCACAAGAGACCTCTTCATGAGTCCTGAGCTACAGCAGTCAGCAATGTGGGAGACTGGAAATCTGCCACCCATCAGGGCCATGACAGGAACCTAATTGCCCTGATGCTTTAGGGCGAACGCTTTCCAGATTTAAACTGGGGTATCCCCTGGATTAAATCACGTGCATGGAGCTGCTTTTGCAGGCAGGCAGCAGGCTCTGCTCAGAGTAAGTCTGTCTGTGTAGAGCTCCCTAAGTCTGTTAGTGAAATTATTTCCATACTCAGCATAAAAGCACTGAAGCGCTGTGAGCACACTCGGGCTTTGGAAGCAGCCCTAGGACCTCATACAGGCTGTGACCTTGGATGCCACTGGCAGTTGCAGCTCATTTTTTGTGCTCCAAGTAAATGCCAGAAGAACTGAGGGACATGGACAAAGTGCAGGAGGATACCAAAATGACCTGCCATCACCTTCATGGTGAAGCCTGACGCAAGCAGCTTCTCCTGCTGTGCTTGCAGGAGAATACAGCCCTGAGGAAGGGCCAGGTTCCTCCCTTTGCTCGCTGCTGGGCTGCTTGCCTGCAGATTTTGAACATCCTTCAAGTAAGAGTTGAACAAAGGTCCCTCCCTGCTCCAAAGCTCCCAATTCGTCTCTGCCGGCAGCACGCTGCTCCTGAGGGGAGCCGGCGATGCCAAGTCCAGCAGAGCTCGCTCCGTGCAGATGGAAAGTCCGACGGGGGAGTGAGCACGTGCTCTGTGCCTCACTTTCCAGCCCCGAGCCAAGGCCCTTCAGCTGCCAGCGCCGGGCAGAAGCCAGAGAGAGCCTGTGGCTCAGGAGAGGCTGAGCTGAGTTTCCACGAGAGGGTCCAGCAGGCTCTCCTCCAGCTCCAGGCTCCACAGAGGCTCCTCAGCTCGCACTTCCCTTCCCAGGGTGTTGCTCAGGCACAAACAGTCTGACATGCAGTTTATATGCTCCGTATATTTTGTTTGTTCCCACCGTCCTCTAGAGGACTGGGATAAGCAGCAACAGAAGGCTCCCAGTGTTTCTCCTGTAGGGATGGGGTGCATCCCTCAGATGCCACGGGCAGCTGCCAAGGCAGCCAGTTTCAGAAAACAGCTCTGTCTTTGGGGAGATTTGCAGTGGGGATAGCTCTGTTCAACCCTCTTCATCCCAGCTGATATTGCTGTGCTGTTTTCCTTCTTAACTGTGCATCCTTATCTTCTTCTCCTAACCCTGTGTCCCTCCCCATTTCATCCCCAATCCCACATCGGTGTGGCTGGGTCTCTCTCTGCGGTGGCACAGGACATGATCCAAAACAGAGGCAGATACTCACAGACACACCAAAGGCTGCTGAGACCACCCCTCCATGATGTCAAAGCACTGCTCCACATCTGGACAAATTCTTTGTCAGATTTTCACTGAGTCAAAATGAGGATTCTTCTTTTTCCTTCCCATTTCTGATGCGAACATTTCCACTAAAATCTTCTTAGAAAAACTCAGCCTCAGGGAAACACCTGGCTTGGAAAAACAAAGAAAAAAATCTCAAGGTGATTGATTTCAGTTGTGCAGCTTTACAAGCACCTGGAAGGGAAGGTTTGGATGCAAAAAGCAGGAGGCAGGTGGTGGCTGCAGCTACCTGGGAGGCCTGAGAGTGGGGAGGGAGCTGGCTGGGTGCAGGGGGTTGGATGCACCACCACGCAGGGCCACCAGCCAGAGCATGCTGCCTGCATGGCAGCTTGGCTCCAACTTCCTCAGGACTTAGATTAAAGTAAAATGCTATCAAGTTTCCCTTTATAATTCTTGCTTTTCAGGGGGCATACACAAATAAGCATTTAGCACATAGCACGGAACTTGTAGTGCCTTTTGAACGATTTCTTTAATACCAAGCCTGACTGGAAGTAGGTCAACTGAAAAACGAGTAAATTACAATTGCAAAAATGCATTAGGAACTGCGGTGTGCATAAATCTAACTGCCATTTAGCAGAGGTCATAACAAATTAGAAATTAAAGTTTTAGATAGAAAAGTTTTCCAGGCTGCGGTTGGTGAAGCAGCCTCTGCCTCTGGGCTCTTTGCCCGCCGCAGTGTTGCTCTTCCACCACACTTGGACAGCTACAAGAGCAGCTCACAACATGGCTTCGTGTGTCAGACCTCCCATCCTTTCTGCTTTTAAGGTTAGATTATTCCTTAAAACCTTGTTTCTTGGTGCACTCTTTATAAAAACGACTGATGTTTCTACCACTAGCAAAGGGACAGGGAGCGCAGACACCCTTCTGACAGCCAAAACCTGCAGCTTAGGTCAGTGAGGTTTTTGGGCATCACCCTTTTTTTTTTTAAGTTGGAAGCCTTTTGAAATCCTTCCAACCTTGACATTGAAAAGCCAAATTCTCAAACTTGCAAATCTTGCTCTTTTTCTTTATAATGGAGAGGTGGGGCATGGGAAGGTGTTCAGAGTAAATACAGTTTCAGCAATGAAAATGCAAGCAATTTTCTATTTTCTTTTCAGAGGAAAAAAGACAAAACACCCCACAGACCCAGACTTTCAAAGCTATAATCTGAATATGCCTAGCCAGAAACACTAGCAAATCTGTTTCTTTTAGAGTATTCTTTAGTCTCCAGTTAACGTTTTAAATACTAAGTCTCCAACAAAATAAAAGCAGTTTAATATAAATATGTTGGATGAGTTGTGATGACAAATACTTTGAAATAAGCATTTTGAAGAGTAATTAGTGTTTTCCTGTTCTCAAGCTTATAGTTTCTGGGCCAAGCACCTTCAAACTGCAGAAAATACAGATTTTTTCCTCCTCTCTATCTCCTCCCACCTAAACTGAACGTTGTTCTCTTTCCCCAGTGTGGTTCCTGTTCTGCTGTCTGCCAGGCATGCCTCCTCCTCCAAACACAGACAAAACTTGAAATGTATTTAAAAATAAATGCTTGTTATGCCCTGGCACTCATGCTCATCCTGCTCTCAGATTTCTCTGAAGGGTAAGAAGCACTTGAGGTTTTTTTAAAGGTAGCAAAATGCCAGTAGTCAAGAAAATAGTTTTAAAATGTGCTTCCCTCTAAACACCTCTCCAGGTACCTATTTGCCTGATGGTGTATGCTCTCAGATGCCCAGGGAGGGAAAATCTTTCAGCACTGCTGCTGACATCAGTGACATAAGCAAGTTTAAAGCACAGCTTTAAATCAGTGCTTGTCTGTGTTATGGATATACCACTAAGCACAGTCACTGGGAAGTCCCAAGTATGGCCATGGGCAGTTGGGAAGGAAGATTTTTCATTGCTACCTAAGTTCATGTTATATTCCTTTCACCAATGGTAATGGTATGTAAGCCTGGAAAACTTCTGTTTAACTCTCTGCTGCTGCTAGAGCTTCTTTGTGCTTTCATGGGGGAGAATTCACCCTGGTACCACAGCAGGCAACATGAAACACCCACATTGCTGCATTATATCCTCTTGTACAGCAGAATCTCACTTTGAAATGGTAAGAGGCTTCTTACTTGTCTGTCTGTATCTCCCTCTCCCTTTCCTCAGCTGCTCTGCCGTGAGTTTGCCATCCTCCTTCTCACTGCATCAATTTCCACCACAGGGCTGTGGGGTGATGCCACCACCAAATTCTTCTTTCTGACTGAGAGGAAAGTATTTAGCTGAGTTTTGCTCATAATGTCCTAAAAGAGGAGCAAGTATGAAAACTGAAAAGGTATTGACAAATGCAGCTGGGCTTCTGCACGTAGCATCCCTATGGCCCTGAAAAGCAGGAGCCACTTGCTTTGCCAGAGTGATGGTTTGTGTGCTCTGGAGTCCTGAGTGACTAGTGTATGATAGTCAGCACTGGAGTGAGGAAAGTCCATTCAGTTACAGAGATGAATATCCCATCAGCTCCTGGAACTGCTGTCCTGTGTAACTGGGATCTGAATGAGGCAACAATGCCTTGTAATGAAGTTCAGCTGCTTATCAACAAACACCCTCTGGCACCTGTTTCCTTATGCCAGCTGCATTTTTGGCAGTGGCCTCTGCTGTTCCTGTCCTTGGGACCTTGGTCTGAACTTCCAAAACACCTTCTTGGTCCTGAACCTAGGGTTTGCATTTGTTTATTTTACAGCTCCAGGGAAAACGCCATGGGAGAGGAGGCATCCTGCACAGTTGCATTGTAGGGACAATTTGATTTCTTTCACTCTCCACAAAATCATTAAAAAGACAGCCAAAATAACTCTGCTTCAGGTTAAATTTTAAATGCAAGGAAGGAATTACAGTTGTAGACAGCTAGCAGTTTAATTTTAAATCTTTTATTAGATAGTATGCAGTATTTTGATATCTGCTCTTGTTCTCACGCCAAAACATGTATATACTACTGAGGCAAAGAAGGAAGAGGTAAGACTGTGTCATGATGCAGAAGTACCTCTGCATCCTCAACAACACCAGTAGGAGCTGAGGCCTGACTGATGATCCATTCGTGAGCAAATGCAACAAATTTCCAGTGGGACTGGAACAGAGGCACACAGAGATGGGCATGAGCCAGGGGCTGCAGATCAAATCATATGCCACCAACGGGGTTTCATCCTTGCTTGCCATTGAGGTTTTCAGCCTTGTTAGTGGAAACAGCACTGAGCATTACAAGTGTGTAGGATCCCATGAAGAAAGAATCCCTCTGCTCAGGAGCTCTGCTGAGGCCTGAGCTGCAGGAGGCTTTGGCCAATTTATGGAGAGAGGAAAATGAATGGGAATATTCTCTGATTTGCCAAGGCTTTGACACAGGAATCCTTCACAGGTCTGTAGCTCTTTGGCAGAGTACAGAGAACCTTCAATCCATATACATATTGCAGCAGATGGCCATGTCTGTGCATTCAAGGCATCTTTCAAAATCACTGCTATGATGTGACTTTAAACTGATCCTTCTCATGCTCCCATGTCTTGGCATGGTGAGTCCTGCCTGTATAACAGAACAGAATCAGCCTGGGAAGAATTGAGATAATGTGGAATGAAAAAGCATCTTTTCTTGAATACAGCAGAATACCTGTCTAGAAAGATAAGAGTTTCTGCTGCAACCAACAGGGTCAGGCCTGCATACCGCTAACCTTTAGCTTTTAAAACTGTGACTCTCCATTTGGCAGCTGTAGAGCATCACAGCCCCACTGACTGCCACAGAGCTCTGCAGAGTCGGAGCATTTATGTGTCGTTTTGCTGCAGAAGGTGAGGGCGAGCACTGTGGAGGTACCAGGAGTGGGTGATGCTCAGTAAGGATGACAGCCCTGTCCCTTGCCTCACTTCCCAGCTCTGCTCTGAGCAGTGTGGGCTGGCCTGGACAGCTTCCTTGGGAAACATAAACCTTTCCTCTAAACAGGGGTTAGGGCAGGGTGGTGCAGTGCTGATCACAGTTTGGATAAGTAGTGATCTCTGTTTGCCTTTTTATTCTTAGCAATCACCACTTGCAGCCCATTCACCACTTCAAAGAGGAAGCACAGACAGGCATGAAACCCATGGGAACACCTTTCTTTTTTGCTGTGTGCGAGTTGCTAATTACTGTTACATGTTTTGTCACTTGGATTGAACATAATCAGAAATTAGAGCCAAGCAAAATCAGGATAATGAATACATGACTACAAGCAAAATACGTGGAATATTTGGGTTTGTGTTCTTTTTTTGCACAGGTATTTCAACAGCAATTTATCATCTTCAGTTAATAACTATTAGCAGAGAATGAAGTAGTGATTGTTAATGATGGGTAAATTACTGTCCAAGCTGGTGAATCCCACATGTTTTTGTTACCTATTAAAATTTATCTGTTGTATATTTCTCCACAGGAGACTGAGAGAGAACTAGCCCTTCAGATGCAGGTTACCAACCATCTTGTGTCTATTATCAGCAGAGAGTCGGCTCTACTTAAAATCTAACTTCTTCCATATGTCACTTCCAGATGATCCAAAGAGAAGTGCTTACAGATGCCTGAGCTGAGGAGAACAGCAAGGGAAAGGGCATTACATGCGTCCATCTCATTAGGAAGTTTTGTCATGCTGCCAAACCCCCAAAACGTTTGAGTTTCCAAACCCAGTTTCTCTTGCTCTCTAAATCAGCTCAGTGTGCTGTGCAGAAAAGCAGTCTGAGGGGCAGTGTCCTTGACGGAGCTAGTACAGCTCGCTTATTTGTAATTGAAAATAATGAACCAGATGTTCTGAATATAAGGGGAAACTCAAAACTCTGCTGCTGCGGGGCCAGATCTGTGACTGGTGGAGTGGGACCCCGTGTTGTTTGGGGTGCTTTTCTCCCCTGGAGCTGCTTGCTGTCCCCCTCTCCTCCCTGCACATTGTCCTTGGGCTGCAGTAGGGCTGGGCATTTGTGTTCCAAACCTTTCCCCACCCCATCCTGTGCTGCATTACGGCTGACCCTAATCCCAGCAGCAGCCAGTGACTCAGTCCTTCTGTGGGGCAGCTCCTTCTGCCCCCTTCCCTCTCCCTGCCTGACCTCCCATGCACTCAGATGTGCTATTGAATTTTGGTTTATTTTATATGCTTATTTGGAGTCAGAAGAAGCGTAAGCGGAAAAATAGCTGCTGTGAGTAGTTACCTGACTTGTCCTCTTCTGTGTGGCTTGGCTGCTGCCCCGACTCCCCGGAGCAGCGCTCAGCAGTGCCCAAGCCTCCCAAGCTCTGGCATTTGGTCTGAGAGAGGTTTTCGTGTGGTAATGTGCTCAATGGCTCTCAGTCTAAGTACTGAAAAGTGCAAAACACTCTGGAAAAACTGCTGGCCCTTGGGACTTAACCCTTTCGTGATCATGTAACAAGCAGCTAATAGCTGGGAAAACTTCAATGTTTCCTCCTTCACCACTGACTTAAAAGACAAGCTAAATCTAACTTCCCAGCCTTGTTTAGAAAGTCTCTGTAGACAACTTTTCTTGTTTGCATAAGATACTGCTGTTTACTTCACTCTTTTTACTCTATTTCAGATTTAATATCCTAGAATGTATTGATTTACAATTTGAGACATTAGACAGTTACCAATTTTCAGTCCTTGCAAGAATTAATCTATGAATACACTGTCCCATATACACTTTCAGTGAGACTTGCTGCATTAATTTGCTGAGTGATGTGTTGTACATAAATCTCACTGCAAATGGTATCTCAGGTGGCAGTATCTCCTGTTTACAGTATGAAAGAGGTCCACAAACTTGTGTCACCAAGTAAAAGTGACAGAAGAGCTGAAAAGTAACCTCTCTCCTGCTAACCTCTGACAACAAGCCAGGTGATGGCTGGGGCATTCACAGTGTGGCTGGGGAGAACAGGCTGCCCAGGCTTGTTACCTCCCTGTGCATCACTGGGCAATGGTAGTGGGGGCACCTCAAGCATGGAGGCTATGCCAGAACCAAAACATTTGTGAGAATTTCAAGACCCAAACAGCATTATGAATTTTGGTACATAGTTTCAATGCATGAAGTATAATAGAAAAACATTGTAAGTTCCAACACGCATAGAGGGTGTGCATTCCAGTGACACCTTAGATCTACTGTGTGAAAATCCACAAGCTCCTCTGTGAACTTCAGCTGACCTTTTGTCCTTCCTCTAGCAATCAAGGATACAGTTTAATTTTTTTTGGACAGTACCATGTCACTGATGGGCCCTTCATAAATACAGCTAAATTCATTCTGGCAGGCTTCATCTCCAATTTTACGATGTGGTTTTCTGTGGCAGATGACTCTACATTTTCTCCTAACTGTTTTAACAACGGTGTCCAGCATGAATCAGGTTTATTCTACCAATTGTACATGTTGTGCATTCAAAATAGCCAACTCTGGTGTCTGGAGGGCTGTATAGTGCTCCTGAGTGAGCAGGTGAGGTGCTTTAATCTGAGGTTTCTATTATGAAGATGATGCAATCAATCCATCTGACTTCTTAATACCTATGTGTGGGTTTTTTCCCCTCTGTGACTAGAAGTGACTCATTGTAACTTCCCTGAATTGCTCTGGAGAAGCATCCTGCTTATCTGTGATGTTTGTCCTGCTTCTGTTCCCATCACAGGGTGAGTGATGGGCCTGTACCTGCCCAGTTTATCCTTAGTCTGGCTTGAGACACAAGCAACAGTGTAGAGCTGCTGTGACCTCCCAGGGGACAATCCTGTGCCAGCATCAGCACTGCAGAGCTGTTGGAAGAGGTGCTGCATTTGTGGTCGATTTCTTGGTACTCACAGAGCCAAAAGTTTTACTTTTTTTTTTTACTGTGTTCTACTTTCCTCTCTGCACACTCTCCTTTTGCAAGCAGAAATGTTCAGAAACAGCTGGAGCTGCTGGGTGAGAAGGAAACCATATCAGCAATTGATTTGAATGGGAATAACAGACAGTTATTGATGGGAGGTCAAGGCTATGGTACGTCATGTCTAACTAGCTGTTTATCTTCTCTAGTTCTTTCTGAATATTTCCTCACTCTTTTTTTTTTTTTTTTTAATGAAAATGGAAAATCTGGGGGTGGTTCTTTCCTTTCTGCTTGTAATCTCTTGGTTTAGTTAAACCCACAAAAATGCTGAGAGAAATTGCTTAATCCCACAGAAGTTTGTCATCATCTTTCGGCTCGATATAAATTTTTGTTTGATTTTTGAGGAAACAGTTGTTTAGTGTCTTCCAGGCGGTGAGAGAAGATGGTATCTGTGTTATGAAAAGTCATTGAATAAGTACAACTAACATTGCAAAATCAATGTTCTGCACGTTCAGATTTCAGGCGTAGGTCAAGGAAATGTCCCAGAGAGTCAGACTCAGCAGGCTCCATGTGCTATGCACGGGCTAGCACAGGTTTCACCACACTTGATGACTCAGAGTGCGTGTCTGTGAGGGTCCTGCTTTCTGCTCTGTTAGGCTTTTATATATCAAAGCTCCTGCTCTTAGTGCAAAGATTAGCTTCCAGGTTTCATGGCACTAGTGCAGCCTCCTCCAAAGAAGATATTGTGTTCTCCCTTGTTGCTTCTTATAAAATCACCTTTCTCTGAAAATACATATTGTGTTCTGGGTGATTACAGGTTTGCCAATTATCTGTCTATGCACTTTGCAGGACAATACATGTAGCAGAGTAAAATAGGTTTACACATGTATATAGGTCATGACTTCCTTGAAGAGTTGTTGGTAAGAACCCCATTTTGGCCAAAATGTCTGTGATTCAGCATCCGTCACTGATCCCTGAAAGTCATTATCATACCTGTCAAGTGTTCAAGTTTTTCCCAACTCACAAGTTTTCTAAACTGCTCTTGTGTATACAACCTTCTAATTAGATCTTTCTTACAAGTCTATACTAATTTATTAAAAGGACAGTCTGTACTAACTGAATAAGCACCATATTGCTTTGCCTTCCATCCTTCCAAAAGACCTGCTTTTAACTGTGGCAGATATTTGGGGTCAAGTCATCACCTAATCTAGAAAAATTAGATGATTGGATGATCTTGTCCATAGCACTTATCTCCTTATGCCTGTACTTCAGACTCACAGCTGACACTGAACTGAGCTTGCTGTTGAATTCTCTATCTAGCAGCCTGAAAACATCTGGTCTCTTGTGACCAAACTGAATAAGCAGCAAAACTCAGGAGCTTTTTTTGGTTGGGGGGGGGGTCGAGTGGATTTTATTTGTTTACAAGTTTTAGTGGAAATTCTGAGAAACTTCTGTACCTTTCATGCTCTGAATATGATCATGGACCTTCTTTGGTATAGCAGAACACCAGTGTGCTTACAGTTTTCTTGTGCTTTTTCTCAGTTGAAGCTCTGACAACAGTAAGGCAGCATGATGTAGTGTGTCAGGCTGGGAAGACACCTCCTGACTGGAAAGCCTGTGTCTCTTGGTGGCAGAGGCTGTGCAGATTTCTCAAGTTGAGCTGGCTGGGAGGTTGCCCTCACAACTTCCCGAGATAAATATGTGGTTTCAGTTAAACATAGTGGGTTGTTTTTTTCTTTTTTTTTTACAGAAAGAAAAATCCCACACTTGTTTTGGAGGAGTAGGGGAATTCAATTCTCCATCAAGGAAATCAGGAGGAGACGTTTCCTCTGGGAAATGTTGATGAAATGCTGATACTTGTCTGCTTTTACAACAGTGGCTCTGAGCCAGCATTGTGGCTGCACCTCAGTAGCTGAACAGTCCTGTGTCTGACTCATGGTGGGTCAGGTGCTGCCCTGAAGAGCATGGAGCCTCTGAGACCAGTTTCACAGGCACTCATCTGAGCAGGTACGTGTGGCTGATTCCCCACAAGGAATGTTTGAGCCAGGAATGTTCTGAGTCCCATGCTCCAAGGGAGGTTGCAAAATATGACCTCTTGTGTTACACTTTAGTACAAAGCCAAATGGAATTTTGAATGGGAAGAACTAGTGATTCTTGAACCATCACCCGTGGCCCACCTTAAGGTCTGGTAAGTCAGGATTATTGGTACAGATACAGAGTGGCCCTAAAGAGAGCCAAAGGCTGAGCCAAAATATTTTCCAAGCATTGCAATAGAAGTGGCCAGGGCAGATTGTTCTTCTTCTGTCATCAGCTCTGCCTTAATGAAAGCACTGCTGTTTTAAATGAAGAGTGAACAAATGCATTTGAAAGATAGAGCAGTTCAATAAGTTGGCTGAGGACAGCAGCACAGCTCTGACTTGACCTCGTGCAGAGTGTTCCCACCTTGCAGAGCATTACAGCAATAAGCTGAATTTAGTCACCACCTCTGTGCATACTCCCATGGACATGGTCCTGCCTGGGTCTCTCGGCTGGTGGCAGTCCCCAGCCAAGGAGGAAAGTACCTCTCCTGCACCGTGGGGCTGCATGGCTGGGCAATAGGGCCATGGGGGAAGTGAGAAACAAGAGCTAAACTTTGGGTGGAAGAGTGTAGGAATCAGAATATCACTGGATTGCTCGGAAAGGTGTGGGATCAGCTACTGGAATCCCACCTTGTTCTCGTGTGACAGGGCTGCTGCTGTGCAGGTAAAGATTGAGCTTTTCTGCCAATGCTAAAAGCGTGAAATGACTCTTCATTGTCATCCTGTAGTTCTTCTGGGCTGTTTTTCTGCTGGCTGTGAGTGTTGTGAGGTTTCAGCAGGGGCTTGGCAGTACTGAGGTGTTATAAAACAACCTCAGAGGGTGTTCCCCTACAGTTTGGAAGAGCTGCTTTACAACATACAGTTGGATTATTTTGCCTTAGTAGGAATCTTACACCTGGGTGTAAAGATAAACAGAAATTGATAACAGAATTGATCCAGTGGGCAAAAAGAAAGCTCCCAGTATCACCCCATTCATGCTCCACTTGGAGGTATGAAGTTTTACACAGCAAATGAAGCAAGTTCCCATATGGAGGGTTAACATAAAGTTGAAGCCATACTGACTTCTCTTGAAAATTCCTTAAGAAGACCAGTTGCAGCCAGCTTTTAAAACTAACTTCACTTACAGCATCTTACAAAATCATGTGATAGATGAGGAACATATGTCCCTTTTGCCTGTATTATTCTGCCCTATTTCAGCTCCTTTCTCTCACAAAGTCCATCATTTGCAGCATGTCTTAGGTTTATCTAAGGGCTCCTCCCCAAATCTACACTGTTTCCACCCTAGTTATGTGTGGAGAAAGTTCAACAGAGCAAAAAGAAGTGAGCATAAGAAAAGATTGATCTCAATTTCTGATCAGTTGGGGTTTGGCTTGCTTTTATAACTGAGTTAAAGCAGTCCCACCTTGTGCAAACTCTTGTGAAAAAAATGCAGCCATCATTAAATGCCATAGTCAGGAAACACGCACTACAAGGCTGATGGTGGTGATGGTAAAAGGCTGGCAGACCACAACACCAGGGAGTCCTACTCCCTGCCCTGGCAGTATCTGTCTCACACCACGTGTAAAGCCAGGATGCTGTGGGGCAAAAGCTAAGGCAAATGTTCTTCTGGGGGCTCTGGTGTCTGAGGCTGAGAGGCTGAGAACAAAACACAAGATGAAACCACTGAGTCATCTGCCCTGGAAACAGTGTGCACCGTCACTGGCTTCTGGAAATTGTTATAGCTGTTAATTTCCCAGGACAATCCCTCAGAGAAGTTCCAGTGCCATGAAGGAAGCATTTGCTGTAAATTTAGGCAGAAGATGAATTGCCTGTGTTTCTAATCAGCAGGACCAGAGGGATGACTTGGATGACCAGCCCATGGACCCCAGGGTCTGGTGCAGGGGCAGTGTAGCAGGGAAAGAGATGATCTCCTGTCTGGGGACAGGTGCTGCAGCTTGACCAGGCCATTAGTACACTGTCTCTGTGGTGTCCTCACAGCCTTCTGGCAGTCTGTGTATACCTGATGATAAGAAAGCAGCAGTTCTACTCCCCCACACCCCTTCTGATAATCAGATAGAGAACTGAAACACAGAGCTGCTGGCATCAATTTTTGGTAGGTTCCAGCTGTGCCCCTGAGGCAGAGCATCTGTCTCTGGGTATGAGCAATGAATTTCAGACTGGGCTCACCCAAAGCTATGCTCCTGTTACGAGAGCACGGATAAACTCCAAGGCTTTGTGCACCAAGGAGATCTTTAGCAGGAAGCAAATGAAGGGGAAACTAAACTCAGGTGAAAAATCCCACTGTGATCCCAGATCCAGGGTTAGCTGTGCCCTAACACTGAATAGGAGGAAGAAGGAATAATTTCTTCAGGTCTCTTCGTGTCTGTTAAATAATTAATGTCTCTCTAGTTTAAGCCTGAGCACCTGGAAAGCCCTGGATTGCATATAGGTCAAAGAAAACATACTTTTGCTATTAAAAACACTCTCATTTTATCTTGTCAGCCCATGAATTTCTTGCAGACCATGGTAATGTTCGCAAAAGGGAATTTCTCATTTCTCTCTTCTCCTTGCATGCAACTATTTAGTTGGCCAAAGATAAGGGAAAGTCTCTGGAGAATACCTGACCTCACTGGAGAGTAATGTCCTGTTCTGGGTATGGAGGGTAAAAAACCTCTTTTAGCTGATTGCAGAGTTTCTGAGCCAACAATAGGCAAGACAGATGCCACTGTGGGAAGGAGAGAACTGCTCTGTTGAGGGGACAGGAAGAAAATCTCACGCTACTGCCAGTAACACAGGGGCAGAAATATCAAAAGAACTTGGTGAATCAACCCTTTCAAAGTGAGGTGTTCAGAATTAGATATGTAGTGCAGCAATTGGATTTCCAAATGCTTTGGAATGAATGACAGCCCTGTTTTTCATTAGCCTTTCTCTGTGTGACTAGCCTTTGACAAACAAATTGGAAAGCTGTAGCTGGAGACTAGCCAGAGCAGTGAGGTGAGGCAGGTGGAGGCATCTGAGCCAGAGCAGCAACCAGGCAGAAGGGAAGAAGGGCCTGCAGGGTACACCATCATCAATGCTGGAAGGGAAGAAACCTGCAGCCTCTCCATAAGGAGCACCACCTTGGGCAGGTGTGATGCTGTGTCACCACAGTGACCTTGGGAGATGGATGTAGTGATGAAGGAGGGAAGGGGTTGGACCAAGAACTGCTAATGTACTATGAATAGACTTGGGCTGTAAAAACAAACTGCTAAGACTAGATTTTGCTTGGTTTGAACAAAATATTCCCATTCCATCTACATTTCTGGTAACAGCTGGGCCATCTGCAGGTTCCGTGGCAGGTTGTGTTTACCAGCATCCTCCCGTCGCCTGTCTACTCCCACCTGTGTTTATGGCAGAAGAGAGTGATGTTAAAGAAGAGATCCAACCTTTAAAAGCATCCAACTGTGTGTCTCCAGGTCTCTTACTCCCAGGTCTCCAATGGGAATATTTTTTCTAGGTTTTTCAGGTGTACAGCTGTTTCAGATAGCCCTTGCTACCCTAGCGGTTAATTTAGCAAGCAAAAGAGAGCTACTCGCTCCCCCATCCTGTGGAAAATTGGCACAGGGGGTTCTCAGTGTCACTCTGGGGCTGGGAAGAAGCTACATTTCTTTGGGTTGTTTTCTCCTGCAGTATTTCAGCTGGGAACAGCTTCGACCTGCTATCTTAAACAGAGAGGACCTGTGGTTTTCCTGCATGATTGATGAAAAGCAAAATCTGCATGTCATCCCTGGGGTGGGTGGGGGAGCTGTGGCAGCAGTCAGAAGAGAGAAACCCAGATTTTCCCACTTACACAGAAAACAGAGCTAATTACAGGCAAGGGCAAGGTAGGGGTGGGAAGCATGCTGTGCTGCTGCACCCCAGCAAGACCTGACGTGCCAGGGAGGGGTAAGGCTTTCCAGGCAAGAGTCCAGTGCCATCCTGAGGTCTGCTCCCCACTGGAGCCCTCAGAGCCCGCTGGGGACCAGCTGGGAGAGGGTCAGAGCCCACCGGTGTGCCATCCTGCCCATGCTGCTCCCCCGGACTGTGGGCAGAGCCCATGGCTCAGGAACAGCTGCAGCACAGAGTTACTGCAGGGATTAGGAGAACTCACCATGGTTCAGGCTGCCTGCTGCTGTCAAGGAGGAGGAATAAAGGGACATGGTTCTTGCCTCCAAAAATGTGAACCTTTATAATTTTAGGGGGTTTTACATGATTAATAGAGCTGTTCCTACCTTTATTCCTACAAGGTCAAACCATTTGTTTTCATGAGGTATGCTAATGTAATCTATTTTTATTTCTTTCTCAGCCATCTCAAAAAAAAAAAAAGAGTTCTAAGAGGTTTGTTTGGGAAAGTGTTGCAGATGTATTTCTACGTGACATATTTATGCACACTGTCACTGATCTGAATTCAGATCAGTGATAGTGCACTACAGTAATAACTGATAGGTTGTAATGTTTATAAACGTTGCTTTGAGATTTAAATTTAAGAGACAAGCATAGGAAATAGATCTTATCACAATACACTGTAACCAAATAGAGTCCCAATAAAGAGGAATAAAGAAAACAAATTTTGTATCTGGGCATTTACATTCTCCCAGATGTTAGGTGCCATCTGCCAGGATTTTTTAGCTTTAAAGTAAGCTGCATTTATAACACCTATAAAGCCAGTGATTTCTTCCCCTCCTCTCTCCTGCCCACGCTTTTGCAAGGGAAGGATACACGTGATAGTAACTTGGGGTGAAAATTTTCTGCCGGTGCATGTGGAGAGCAGCACGACATATTCTGGGGGACTTGGCTTCATGAGTAGGACTGCAAGGAGTGAGAAGCTGGATTGTCTCCAGCAGCGAGCAGGAGAGCCGTGGTTCCAGCTGCCCATCACAGGTGCTATGGGAAGGTGAAGGTTTGTCTCCCCGGGCATTCTGCTGCTGGGCTACTCAGAGCACCAGTGCTCCTGGGGAGCACTTCAGTAGGGGAGGAGGTTTCTGTCTTCCAGAGCATTCATATTTTGGATGCACCCAGTTTACTGTGGCAAAAAATCTGCTAACTGTTGTTATTGTTTTAAAGAGATCCATACAGGTGTTGCATGTATTCATGTGCAGTTCACAGGTACTAGTTACTCAATATTTTCAACTCTGGCCTTAATGCTCCATACTTGTTACACCAAGAGTATTTTCAGATTCCCTAGAACTCAGGTATTAATTGGGAAAAAAAGGATGGTATTTATTGAAATATTGAAGATTCTTATCTAGTTTTGGTTTCGTTCGGAATCCCAGGGATTCCACACAAAGATGAGATTTATTAGAGGCTTGAATGCTCAGTTGTGTGCATTATTTCCATATGATTGGGAGCACATTCAAAACTGGAGAACTGGATATTCACATGGTCCAAGAACTGAAAGGTACAACTAGCACTGGGTTATTTTTTTCCCCTCTGAGTTATGCTGACAGCAGCCATGACATTAAGGCTGAAAAGTTTATTTACTATATAAAGGCCATATTTTCCCTTCTTATCCTAGCTTTTCTTGGCTTTCATTGCTTGGCAGTATCCCCGCAACCACTAACACCCAGAGGCGTGGTATTAAACTGGGATGAAAAATGAACATGCAGAAGAATACTGGAGATTTAAGTGGGTATGGTTCTAAGAAAACCAGTGGAAAATATGTTTACTCCAAGCATCTGTAGCACCTAATTGAAGCAGTGATATTTTCTGTAAGAACATAGGGAATGCTTTTCTGCTTTCTCTTTGGCTTTGAATTTCACTTTGAATTGATGTGACATAATTCATGGAATTATTTTCTCACAGCTGCAATTGAAACTTTCTGCCAATAGGCAAGGATGTGTTAATGGGAATGAAAAAGCTTACATTCAGTTCAGTTTTTGTGTTTTCTGGAGTTTTTTTAGGAACTGTTTCTTCCTCCCAATTTATTAAGATCTAGTACACAGTAAACACTATTACTTTTGAACTATTAATGTTGCTATAAATTTGAATGGCTAGAAAAGGGTGGCAGATTGTGATCAAATGGGAGTTGATCTACAGCTGCGTGTGAAATCATCGCCGATACTAAATGTGACAGAGAATGAAACACATATTAATGTGCCCACAAAGGATGATGTAGTGCTCCTGGGCCAGCAGTATTGGCATCGTCAAATGAATTCCTGTGAATCAGATTTAGAAGAATACAAAAGAACCTGTATCACCTTTAGGGCATCTGCAAGCGCTGCTGGTTGGTGCTTAGTTGTTTATTCATAATACTTTTCTCAGGCATCTCTAATTTGAAGGCTGAGTTCCCCTCCAGTGGATTTGCCAGGACTGGTGAGGGATGGGCAACCAGCCACTGACTCTGGCAGCTTCTCCCGGTCGAGGGAAGGCTCCTGTCATGGTGGTGTCCCCCTGGAAGAGGTGGTGGGGGTGTGGGAAGGCCCTCTGTGGGGAGCCTGTCGGAGCACACCTCTGTGTGTGTACCAAAGCTGCCATTAAACATAGATAAACCCAGGTTCAGCAGTTTAGCTCACTGGGGTCTGTCACTCCAGTGTCATTACAACACAAATAAAGAAAAGGCACTGTGCATGCTTAAATACAGAGGCAGGGATGGCCTTTTCTTTCCTGCATTCCAGTCCCTTTTTTGAGGCAGGGGGGGTCCTGCAGCAGCCATCTGTTCTAAAAGCTACAGATTTAAGCAGCCAAATCTTTTTTGACTGTATCAATCTGCATTTGTACAGATCATTAATCTTCCCAGGCACACATCACAAAATGCAGGTAGTTAGTAAGCCCCTGGTGTACTCACAATGCCCAGGGGGCCACAGCAGTCTCAAACAGGCAGGGGACTCCTCCAGCCTCTGCCCTCTTGGGAGCTTCATGGCCAGCGGGCTCACCCATGCTCAGGTATCCCTCAGCATCAGCTCATCACCTTTCTGCTCCATTCTCTGACCCACCAAGGAAGCACCACTCCTGCCAGAGCTGCTGAGGGCCCTGCTGACAGCCTGGTGCTTCACCTGGATGTGCCCACAGTCACTGGGAAGGGCCAAGCCTGGAGACCTGCCTGCTGAGCCACTGGTGCCTGCCCCAGCCACCTGCCAAAGGAGAGAAAATGGGTTCCCACACCTCACTCATCAGTCCAGCCCTCTGTTCCCTTGCCTTTTATCACATATGCTTAAACAGGAGCTGTTTCAAAAATGTACCTTTCTTTTTTTTTTCCTCCAAAATACAGCTTTACATTTTTCAGAGACCTTTGAAGATGTAAATTGAACAAGAAAAAATTTAAAGCTCTTTTTAATCAGCATCACAGCCCTGGTTTGTGCCATATGGAGGAGCAGAGGAACAAATTGGAGCTGAGAGTGGGATGGGGTGGGTGATGCACCAAACAGACTCATCAGCAAGTTGCACCAGTGGAGGTAAGCCCAAACAGGGGGACTTACTGGGCACTGTAGTGTACATGGTCATGGCCAGCACAACAGAGCACAATAGGGTGGCCATCAGGGTGGCTGGAAAAAAATAGATTTTCTCATTTAATCAACTGTATCATTTTGCAGTCATGTTTTGGAGATTAACAATGAACAGAAGAGGCTACTGCTGCAAGTGTTTCAGAGACAGGGACTTCATCCTGCAAAAGGGTTATTGACAGCCCCAGCTGAAAACAGGAGGACAGTGTTCAGGCTGCACAAGCAGAGCCAGCTATGGGCTTTGAGAAGAGGTAGTTTCATGAATGTATCTGTGGGGAAAATGTTCAGAGTAGAAACAGCCCCAGTTGCTGCTGGAATGGGAGCTGCAGGCAGTGCTGTGCCAGGAGGTGCCTGACTCTCACAAGCCTCTGTGGAACAACAGAAATGTAATACCCACCTCACTATGGGGACCAGCATCCAAACATTTCCCCAGTGAACAGTTGAAAGGAAAGCTAATGTCCCTTCATGGACAAAGCTTTGCTACTCTTCTTTTGGCCAGCTGTCAGCCTGAGTGCTGGACACAGTCTTGGGTATGGGGTTCCATGCCCAGGGGGAGGTGATTCTACTGCAGGGTCACAGCACTTCACAGGGCGGGAAGGGCTTTAGGGGTTTGCTCAGTCTGGCAGGGGTGTTGTGACAAGAGGGGATGGGCTGGCTCCCCCTGCTCCCCATCCCTGCCAGTGTCACTCCAAAGGTTTTTTTGTGGGATAGCTTTCAGCTAAATGAGGACGGAGCCTGACATGCTGAGCAGCCTGTGGTAGCCAAATCCCTGGCACAGGGCTGCTTGTGAGACAGTGCACAGTGTAGCCACAGCAGGGGTGGGAGCAGAACCTCCTGCTCACCTGCACACCTATTCTCTCACTTCCCATAAGCTTCATTCCAGGATTAGTCCCTGGGTACAGACACGGCTCCTTAAAGCACTGGGGTAGAATTCAGCTCTGTGGGGTCTTCATTGGTGTGCACACAGAGCAGGCAAGGGGGAAGAGCTGTGGTACCTGACACAAAGAAAATCAGAGGTACAAAGGAAGTTCAGATTTTACCTCCAGCATCCCACACATTCAAAACAGATTTGGATTCCCTTCTCCATCTTAAAAGCTCTTCCAGCCCTGCCTGACTTCAAGCACAGAAAGAACTTTGATTCTGCCACTTTTTTCCACCTTTCAGCCGTATTGGTGGGGTTTTTTTCCCCTCAGTAAGATTATTCTGAATGCAAACTGATGGGCTGAGAAGGACAGAGCTCTTCCCCAGCTCCCACCTACGCCTGCAGAGGAGACCTGTGCCTCCCACCCTTGTCACCATGAGACTGGCTGCTGGGAAGCTCCCTGTAGGTGACAGCTCTTCTGGGGGCAGCTGGCCTTTCACAGCTCTGCAAATACCCAGACACTGACAGGGATTTCTAAAAATGGCATGGAAAATGTATTTTTACTATTGCAAGTACCATCAACGTTCTTTGAGACCTCTGGGCTGGGCTGCAAAGGAAGTGCACAATGTTGGGCACTAAAATAGAAAATATTTATTTAAAGAAGTAAAATGTTCTAATGTCTTCTCTCTTCTGGTAAGTGAAAATTAATGGCAGTTCAGTGCTGTGCTGAAACAAGTGGAGTGAGATTGTGGGAGAGCTCTTTTTAGTCAGAAATATACTACACTTTAATTGTCACCCACTCGTTTGCTTTTTAATGTGAACAAGGCTTCAGCACCTGCTACCCACACCCACATCTGCTCTGGAGTGGCCCCAGCCAAGGACCTCCAGCTTGCTCACAGGCAGGTTTTTACACAACTACAAAGTCACTGCTCAAGGAGCCGAGTAGCCCCTCCTGTGTCTGTGACTGTAGGCTGGAAAAAGGGCTCCATGCTTTCAAAAGTGGCAAGCTAGCAAAGGAAATGTGGGAACCCCCTGTTTTGCTTGTTTCCCATGAGACATTACTAGGTTATAATACCCTCCCCAGTTCCTGTGGCAAGGACATGCGTGCACAGCAACAGCCAACACATGCTGTAATGGAAGGGGATCAAGTTTTGGGTTCTTCCTTCCCCAAATCCATGGTTGTTTTTGAAAGCGGAAGGGCTGCCCTGTATTTCAGGGTTTCCCAGAATCCTCTGCAGTAGCCTAATCCTGCTGCCACTGATATTTGCTGGGAAAATGTCCAACTGATGCTGGTGATTTCTGGAAGTTAGGTCCAAATATCCAAGTGATGTCCTGCTCGGGAGAAGGGCTGGACACCCCAGCAGTGTTACTGATGGGACTTCCAGAGCCATTAGATCACAAAGCTTCCAAGAGCCACCTCTGGTTCTCTACATTACATTGTATGGATATGCAGATTTACCTTGTTTTTTTGCAATTTACTGCCAGGGAAATAGAATAATATTCCTTTCCTTCACCTTTGTATTGGCGTTCAATCACCGTCCTTAGCCATGCACAGAGACCTGCCTCCTGGAGCTGGAGCTGCACCTGGGACACACCATAATGCAGAATAATAACTCGATGCTAATGAGCTCTGTGTGTTCACTCAGGATCAGACCTGCCATCCTCCTTCCCAATGAAATTACTGCGGGTCTGCTCATGCTGCTTTTCCAAGCATATGCTAAGATTTGCAATCAGTTTGAGCAATTCTTAGTTTTGATTCAAGAAAGGTGAAGCCAGGACAACTAAGCAGAGACGAATGTGCTTAAGCTGGGAAAAAAAGAGGGGAAAAAAAAACCTAGGGCTCTCTTTAATTTGCAGTTTATCTGCAGTTTAATGGAGTAAACACAGTCATGCTGAAGATGCCTAAATGCAGCTTGGAGAGCCACTGAAATCTAGGTCAGGGTTTCAGTTCTGCCTGGGGATCTCATTACATGAATCAGGGAGACTCTGTGCTGCTCCAGGAGCCAGGTGGAGGACACTTCTGAACCAGTATAATGAAACCAGGTAGGCTTCTGCACAATCAACATCAGCTCTGCTGCAGGCTGATAAACAAGCACATAGGCCATTGCTGTGCTGGAATTGCTAAATTATTACTGAATCCCACCAGTCAGTCATGGCAAAGGCCTTTGACCCTCCAGTGGCTTCAGTCTGCAATTGTGCTCCAAGGAGCACCTCAAGCACTTGCCAGCAGTAACCAACTTGCCTTCCAGGTGCTTGGAGGGAAGTATACAGCTGTCAATCTGATAGTTGTTAGCAAAACACATAATTTGGGGGGAAAGAAAAAAAAAAAACAAAAACACTTGCATTGATCTGAGTTTGTTTGCTTTGCCATCCCAGTATATGACTGCTGCAGAGCATGAATCTATTCCATATTTGAGACCCAGTATGTGTTTGTGTTTTAAGCTAGTCTTCCAAGCAAAACATGTGAAAAGAGAACATTTAAACAGGAAGGGTTTGATATTTTTTTTCCCTCATAAATTTCTTTAGGTCTTGTTGCTGCTAATTACTGGAGATCTCAGCACAAGAGCTTTTCTTTCTAGCAAACCAGCTTCTCAAGTTTCCTGCCCTTCAGTTAATCAGCTATAATCTCCAGCTCTGTTTGTTTATTTAACTTTTTAAAAAGTTAATTGACTGTTTGTGACATGAGTCTGCCTGAGAGTAGGAAAGCAGGGTTTGTTTGTGTGTACCCACAGTGCAGACAGTGGGTGGGCTCTGGCAGTGCCCACCACTTGCCACTGTGGCCTCTGGGTGTCCCTCCCCTGATGCCCAGTGCCCACCAGTGCACTCAGTGGGTGAGTTCAGCCCGCCCTGCTGGCTCAGTCCCGCTGTGCCTGCCCCGGTGCCTTCCAGGGAGGCTGTTTTCCCTGGACACAGGCAGTGGTTGGCAGGTAGGGCACAGGCAGCTGCCAGGGCTGATGACTTGCAGCCTTGCCCAACCGAGGCAGAATCCCAAGCAGAGAGGGTGGTTAGCATCAAGTAAGGCAGGGACATGGATGGGAGCCACTGCAAGCCTGATCCTCTGATTCCTCCAGTGGGGCTAGAAAAGCAGATTAGAAAATAAAAATTTGAGGAGCTTTATAGCTCTGTATTCTCTGTTAATTGCAGAAAGATGTTTGTGGTGACAGCAGTGGGCTTGTGTCCTGTCTTGCTCCACTGTCCCCACATCCCCTCCCTGGTACAGACATGCCCTTTGGAAGGCCAGGCACCTATTCCTCACTGTGAACTCATGGCACAGGACAGTAGGTGCACCCACAGCCCCTTGTTCCCCCGTGCCATGGACAGACTTCCCAAGAGGCAAACCAGCACATTGGGGCATCAGGGCTGCTCTGCAGCCAGTACTGTTCTTGCCCACTGTGCCTTCCACCTCTGTATCACAGAGGTCTCTCCCCTGTGTGTGCTCCCAGCAGCTGCTGCCACCCCAAGCAGGGTGAGCAGGAGGGCTGGGCTGTCACCGATGGTCTGTTGGACACTCTGAGCAAGATTAGGAGGTGGCTTTTCTCAAAATCAGTATTTAGCTGATTTTGAGGGTTTTTGTGGGGGTTTTTAGACCTTGTGCTTTTTTTGCCTTGACCATGCAAGAATAACTAAGCAACACTGATTTTAACTTTTTTTGGTTTTCACCCATTAAAATGGGTTCCTAGATCAAATCAGACTTTGGCCCCCTTATAGCTTTCCGTGGCATCAGATGGCTGTAGGCTCAAAGGCAGTGGAGAAATCCTCCTGCCTAAGGGGAATTTCTGAAAGGATGGATCTGCTATGAAGTATCTTAGTCAAGCTCATGCATGCATATTATCACTACAAAAGAGACTTGTTTTTTGGCAACTGTGTGCTCCTGGGATTGTGTTTTGGCCTTGGAGGAACAGGCTGTAGTGCAAAGACTCTTCAAAAGGTCCCAGTTGAATTTGTGGTATGACAAAACTACCCCTTAACCTCAGGCCATGAGGTATGAGGTACTCTCTGTTCCTAGAGCACCTTGAGACACTGTACACAGTTCTATAAAAGTGCAAAATGGGGCTGCTGTATTACCCCTTGTAGTTCAGGAGGTTTTGGAGGAATTGGTTCACCATTTGTTACCAAAAAAACTCTTCCCTAAAGCTATGGCTGCCCCATCTTCTTTTGCAGCAGGCTCTTTATTTTTGTGCTTGTAACATTGCAGTTTATTTCCGTGGCAACAACTATAATGAGATAATTTGCATCTATAATCACTTCATTGTTACTAGAAAAGGTAAAACTGTGCTGATCTTTTTGAAAAAATTATCTGAGTCCAACTGAAATTGCAAAGTATAAAAACATATTAAAAATTAAGTTAATTTCTGGGGCATTAAATCATGACATATTGAGCTGAGCATATGACTTTTATCCTCTCACTGCTGTACTGAGGGGCAAGCCTGCATAAACCAGCTGGAGAGCTGAGACTGGGGATGAGGGAACACACAAGAACTCTCATTTGTATTTTACTTAAACTTTGCCAGTGTTGTTCTGTTTTCCCTTCCTTGAGGACTGCAATTACTCATGTACTATTTTCCTTCGCTCTACTAAGTGATGCACAAATTGTTTCTGCATTCCAGGTTAGTTTCTGACGTCCCTCTCTTCTGTTTGCATGAGGATAATGAAGATGCTGCCCTGCTCATCAGGAAATGAGTAGGCTGCCTGACTCCAGCCCGAGCTGAAGGAGACAAGTCACATCTAGGTCAGTGGAATTGCTATGGCTTACCACCAGCCCTGAATCAGGGTTTGACCCAGCATTGCCAGTTGTTCAGTGGTTTTGCACATTTTATCTTTCACCTGTGTCCAAAATCTCAGTGCTGTCCTTCACTGACAAGTTCAGGATGCAGCATGGGCTCTGCTGGGACAAACATTGCATGAAGTCACTCAAAAATTAAGGTCAAAATGCATTTTTCTTGGTTCACATTCCAAAACCAGACACAGGGTGCCTTTCCTAGTCCTGTCTCCTGTGGCTTTTCCTTGCTGTAAATACATAGCAAAAGTTTTTTATTTTCTTGCAGATACACACACAGAGACTGCTTGTATGATGAGACACGCCTACAACGGGTGTGTAGGACTTCACACTTGTCTGGTCTTCAATACCATGTCTTGATTCAAATGATCCTCTGTTGATGAGTTGATTAAATCTATTTTAGCTGAAAACTTAGCAAAAGTCAGGCTACTGGTAATATAAAATGAACTAAGAAATACACTGTCCATATCCTTTGAGCTAAGAAATATACAGTCCACCTTTCACCATGAGTGAAAGGTATCCCTGCCCATGGCAGGAGGGTTGGAACCAGGTGATAAGAAACCTGGCACTAAGAAAAGAGAGCAGGCTATCAGAGAGCTCAATTTGACTGATGTAGAAATGTCAGATGATATGATTTTCCATGCATCACTGACTGCATAACAGGTTGAGAAGTTAGATTTCTCGGAGAAAGGCAAGACCCACATGAGCCATCAGAACCCACTCATGGTCATGAGCACTTCAGCCTCAGTTGAAGCAACTGGGCAAGCAAGTATCGCTTTTCTTTGTTGTGTGTGATGTGGGTTGAGAGTTAGAATTACAAAACAAACCTCCTTGCCTGCTGCTTTGTCTCATCTCATTTTCATAGGCCGAAAAGAACAAAAAAACCCACATCCAATAATGCAAGTGTGGGCTTGCCTCAGCCCTGTGTTCTCTTGCCAAAGGGTGGTGAGAGGTCTCTTCCCAGCCCCTGAACGCTCCTAGGACGTGCAGGACCTACATCTCAGCTGGCCTGGGTCTGCCTCTTCTTCCTGTGTGTTGTACTTGCCCCTGGTGCTCACCTTTATTGGTACATGGACTTGGTAAGTAGTTTGTGGCTACATATAGACGATCTGCAATCTGATAATTAATTTATGGTCTTAATTAGAATAGGGATCTGAAGAATTGGCTCTCTTTTAAATGTCCTGCTTTTCCTGTTGCATGATATTGCAGTCTCTTAGCAGCTATTGGAGTCACCACGTGATGTGTTCCTTGTGGCTGTCTGTGTTTATTTCTTTTGCTTCACATTCAGAGTATTATCAATATTGATTCTCAAGACAGTTGGTCTGTTGTTTCTGGAGACATGCAAATTGAGCCACTTTCCATTTAATATTAACTGAAACTCCCTGGGACATTATCATCTGCATGGCAACCAGGAGCCCATCTGTGCCTAACATCAATACTACAAAGTGAAGGAGCCCGGTTTTCACAGGATAAATACACACTGTGACAATCCTTATCAGTTCTGAATGAGGGCTTGGTGGGAAAAACCATCCTGTCCCTGACACCAGCTGCAGGTCACATCCTATTTGAGCTGTGAGTAATGAACAGCAGTGATTCACTCCCCAGCCAGTCTCGTAAAAGTCCACTCCTTATTCTCAGAGATAAATAGGACTGATATTTTTATAGACAAGTGTTGTTGTTGGTAAGTCCATTCTAGGTCAGTTTAAACCAACATGTGTAACCCCTCCTGGCTGACTCCCAGCTCCGTGCAAACTGGCAGATCCACTGTAGTACTGGAAAGGTGTTTTGAAGGGGACATGCTGGACAAGCCACATCATCAGAATTGGGAATTGGGTACAAAACTGCACCAAATATCAAAACTCAGGAGGGCTGGGCTCTACTCTAAGCAAAAATAAGAGTGTCAGGTGCTTGCCAGTGAGGAGGAAGCCTTGTCATCTGAGCCACAGAGACAATCTTCCCATCTTCTGATGCTCTTCTGCGAAGGGGTGACATCAGTGTGGGTTCCCTGTTTGGGGCTTTGCTTTCCCTCAGATTAATGGTGCTTTTCTGCTTACCAGAAACCAGGACAGTATTAATTTATCTGTGCCTTAAATATTCTTTTTCTGTCTTTCTACATATATGACTGCTTTCATGCTTTAATGTAGTATTTTCCATTAAGCAGTTCTATGCAGTACAACAAAAATAAACACTCTTATAAAAACATGCGTAAGATTAAACTATCAAACTCACTCAAAGTATACAGTTCATAAATTAAAAGTGCTTATACTCATACTTTATTATTGATTGCTGAGTTGATACAAGTAGGAGAACTTGCCCTTAGGAATCAAAAATGACAGTTCCTTAAGCTTGTCTTTGTCAGGAAGCCAAAAAGACAACATTACATGGAAATGTCACCATTTGTTCATGTCAAATATAGTTTATTCAATTAGATATTTTATAACTCTGCTGAGTTATACAAAGGAGGTTAATATTTTTTATTGTTTTTCTTCATGCTGTGCCGCTAACACACACAGAGATAACTTAGCCTAGTAAAATATACAGTGTAATTTGGTAATGTGTTTATTGGATTCCAGTAAAAGACTGTGAGAAATTATTCAAGACTTTTGCTTCTTCAACTGAAATTCTTTCTTTCTCTTTCTTTCTTTTTCTTTCTCTCTCTTTCTCTCTCTTTCTTTCTTTTTCTTTCTTTTTCTTGCTTGGTTTGGTTGTTTTGTTTTGGTTTGGGGTTTTTTTAATTTGCTTTGGGGGTTTTGGGGGGTTTTCAGAGTTTTTTTGTTGTTTTGGGGTTTTTTTAATAGTCTTGCAAGGTTTTTGTTTTTCTGGAAATGCTTCAAAGAAAAAATTGCCTGAAATAGACTTGTTTTTTTTCCCCTCAGAGTCAGGAAAGAAAGACTTTCTGGAAAACAAGGTTTTTAGATATACTCATGTTTTCAGAAATTTGTCTATGGTTGTGAAACATATCTGACATCTTGCAGGATGATAAATACAAGAGGAACCTAAGTTTACAGTAACTTGCTATTTGAAACTGTCTTACGGAGGGTACAGATCATTTCTGGTTTTATGGATACGATTTAAACTTGCAAAAAAAATATTCCTTTTTCCTTGTGGAGTTGGTTTTCTGCCCAGCTGAAGGCTGGAGCTCCACTCAGCTCTGGAGGTCAGATAAACGTCACCACTGGTGCAACAAAGAGAGATGGGAGTACACAGACAGTGCAAGGGAAAGAACCAGTGACATCAACTTCAGGCTCACGTAACCAGTGCTGGAACTTCAGCTGAAGCAGCTGGATAAAGCTATGGGCACGCTCCCAAGTTTTACTGAGGCAGTGGTACCATGCCCTGTATAATGGCCTTGCCACGGATGTAAAGGAAAAGGAGAAGCAAGGCTGTTTAGCTGACTTTGGGCTCAGAACCACCTATGTGGTTCATGGCTGCTTCTTAAAAGTACCCGTAAGCACTTTCACTATGTGAATCTACAGGAGGTGACGTTCCTTGAAAGAACAACACCCTTCCTGGAAAAATTGCAGCTGTTCAGAAAAGGTGAAAGTTGATCACTGCCACCCTCTTCCTTTTGTGTAATTTGATTAGCTCATCCTCTGATGCAGCAGGAGTGCTATCCCCACAGTGCTGGTTTTAAGGCTTTTTTGAAGTCTTATGCTGTATTAGGAACTGCTATCATGTTTGAACTCAATTGAGGACATGAAACCAACTACAATTTGGCAAGCCATAGAGACTGGAGCTAATTTTTCTTCTCTGTTAATTTACCTGCCTGTGGATTTTTGTGCTGCCCAGGATTTAGTCTCAGCTTGCTCAGGAGATGCTAAACATGTTTGTCTGGAACTGTGCCGGCTGCTGGCCCATGGGCAGCAGCAGCAGCAGCATGTCATTGGTCTGGTTGCTCCTCCCCACAGCAGGCACAGCTGCTGTGCTGGAACATGGACAGACCCCAAGGCCAAGGCTTCCCATGACCCCCACATCCCTGAGTACATGGGAGGAGCATTGAAGGGTCTCTCCCCGTGGGTACAGCTTTGGGCTGCCCTGTCTGGTGAGGAGCTAGTGGGGCTGATGTGCAGAAACTCCTCCCTAAGCCTACGGGTAAACAAAGGAGCAGAAGTGCTGGAAATGATGGTGTGCTGTGGCACACAGTTTGTGGAGTGGCCTCTGGGTGGGACACTGCAAACTGTGATGACTAAGAGTGGCCTGGAAGCTAAATCCAGTGTAACTAAGGGTGTAGATTGATGAAATGCTTAATCCAATTTAAATGCAAGGTGATTCCAACAGAGGTGGCCTTTCCACATCCCACATGTGCATTCCTACCCTCTCCCTTATGTCACCTCTGGGTGTCCTCCAGCTGTAGGCTGACTCGGATCACCCACTACAAAGCAGCCAATGTCCTATGCATTGTAAATTTGGTTTGTGTCAGGCCACAGCTATGCATATGAGAATCTGACCCAGAAGGTCCCATGTGGTAGGGCAGAGGGAGAAATGCTGGTCTCTTTGGTAGCCTTCAGTTAGAGTACAGGAAACTGTACTACACAGAACCCAATTTGAATAATGCTCAGGGCTGAACTGGATTCAGCAGCTCAGAAGACTAGAAAACAGAAAACTATTGGAAACTCCTTTTAGCTACTTCATGTAGGAAGCACACAAAACCTGAAGCCTTGCACCAAGCTCCAGCAAGCAGGACTGTAGACAGAGGAACTTTCTTTTGGAAACATCACTTGGAAGAAACCAGCCAGCCAAAAGTGGTTTGATAGGGCTCACTGGTACATTTATATTGGTCAACAGTTGAGAGACCAATAAGGAGCTCTGGTTTCCAGATAAGTGCCCTCTCTTGCATTCACTTTATTACTGGTCACAGCTCTCTTCCATTCCCTTTATTACTTCTTGCTCCATTTTCAGGACAGGGATGTGCCAGGGTTTGAACAGGTCTGGTGGCTGCACAGTCCTGTGAAGGAACACAACCACGACACTGGAATCCAGACTAACCCTTTCATTGCTTTCTACCTATGCTTTGATTTTAAACACAGCTTTTCCATTCCAGATATAAACACTTCCTGTGTTTATCACCTCTGTTTTCTGTAAATGGATGTTTCTTTCAGAAAAGAAGTGGAAGATCAGCATTCTGCCAGGGTAAATTCCCAGGGCATGAGATTGCTTCTCACAACCCTGTGGTAATTACTTCTTCCAGTCTTGTCAGTTGAGTGAACTTGCAGAGTGGGAACAAAAGGTGTTATAGCTTTTCTGACAGGAGCAGTGGCTCAGGAAAGTTTTGGCAAGACACAAGTGGGAGCTGAAAGTGAGGGACAGGAGAAGACTTTGAGGCTTAATCTGTGATGGAAAAACCAAAAAAACAGACAAACAAAGAAACCAAATCACAAACCTCAGAGAAATCAGAAGATAAAAGTAGGGATAAAAGCAGGAAAAAACATGTGAGTTCTTCTTCCAGCTTCCCTGTCCTGCTGCTATTCTCTCTGTGCTCGGTGTTGGTATGTTGCTGCTCTACACTCTCTTGCAGGATTGCTGTGAATCCCACCCATCACATGGCTCACAGAGTGGGTGCCACAAGGGATGTTTGCTGACACACACAACTAAAGACTGCCCAGGTGGGTACCCACCTCAGGCAAGCCCCTTGCATTCCCAGAAGTGCCATGCCTACCAGCCCAGCCCCAGGCAGTCAAACCAATGTGCACACAGGATTTGTGAGGCTTGTGCGCAGCAGAAGAGGGACTTCCACTTGCCAGGATGTCGTGGGTGAAAGTGAGATGATGGAGAGAGACTTGGGGGCTCACCCAGTGCTCAGATAACACAATTTCCCATGTAGGCCTGTGCTCTCTACAAGAGCTCCTCTGTCACAGCTCAGGGATGCACAGCCTGGTCCTGCACAGCCTACAGTGGCACAGCTCCACCCCAGAGCTGCAAATGAAGCTGTTCCCAGTCTCACAGGAGGACAGAGAGGGGAACAAATTACTAGTACAGAGCACGAGACCTGGAAAGGGTCTGCACAGGTACCAAGCAGTGCTGGACTCCAGACTCTGCAAATTTTATAGTCAAAGCCATCATCACATAAGGTAAATACATAAAAATAAATTAATTTAGGTGGCCTGCTTCACACAGTAATGTCCTGCATGTACCATTGCTGAAGCCTTTAATGAGTTCCTTCTACAGTAAATTCTGATCTTTTTTATTATTATTTTTAATTCTGTACCGTTCCAGAAATGTCATCCTATTTCCCGCTGTCACACAAAGTGCCTGAGGCTGTGATTGAAAAATCTTATGAAAAGACTCATATTCTGTTTCTAATCTGTCATTTCTGTCTTTAGAGTGCCTGCTAGTTTCTTTTTGCCTGCATGACATATCTATTTTGATCTAACCTCTTCCTCTCCTCCCCTGTTGCAGTACCTCTGTCTGCAGGGTCGCTTTCTCCTTCACAAGTTGTTAATGTGAAAAAACTACACTGCCCCATGCTTGGGTAGGTCAGCTTCAAGCACTCCTGAATCCACAGCTTCAGCTGGTGTTTACGGTGGCTAACAATGAAAAGTGTTTTTACACTGAGGATAATGGTGTATTTGCACTGTAAGATAAACCTTAGATGTAAAAATCATTATTTATTTAATAAGTACATCAAAGAATACCACTGGAGAAGGGAATTTCAAAGTTTCCCAGAATAATCAGATTTCTGCTATTATGTGAGGTATTTTTTTCTCCTGTCTCTATAATAATGAGTAATAATAGTTCTCAGAAATCATTGAAAGCATTACTAGATTGAGCTAAAAAGAAAAGAAATAAAAAGAAGGAATTAAGTATTTCCTTAGAAGCTAAAAATCTAGTAAGCGATAGGACTGCAGAGCTAATGAGAGAAAGAAAAGTCTGGCTTGGAGCAGACTACAGCACTTCCGAAACCTGAGAAAGATTTTCTTTTAGGAAGGAGGAGAAATACCATTGGGAAAGCTCGTTGCTTGATTTCCTACAGGACTTGCCTTAATTAAATGCATATTTAAATAAGCAGGAGCTCAGTAGTGGAAGTATCCTATAGCATCATTGTGCATTGTGCTCCCGTGGTACAGAAGCAGCACTGAGGGCAGCCCTGTCCCCAGCATTGCATATTCTAGGTAGAGAGTGCCACAGAAAAGACATCCTTTGTGGCTCTCCCCTTACAGATTTGTCTGAACGACTTTCTAAAGCCTCTGATGACTGACTGTGAAACAAGGCCCCAGTTGATTAAGAAACCGAATGGCTTGGCAGAAGAATGAGGTCCTCAGTTTAAATTCAGGCTAGTTTCCGTTTTCTTAGTCCTTTCCATGGCTCACAGAGAAATCCCTCACAATTTTTTAACCCTTTGCTCTGCCTGGCTGAGCCCTGGAAAGATGTGGGCTGTGTGGGTCACCATGAGCTTTCTTTGTTGGCAGCACCTCACTGCTGGACTGACCCTGTGCCCGCCCGGAGCCCCAGCGTGGCAGGAGAAGGCTCATCTGGCAGGGCTTGTGGAAGAGCTGGGTCCACTCTCCTGATGGGCAGGACGGAGGAACCGAGAGGAAAACGGAGGTATCCAGCAGGTGAAGGATATATCTTCCAGCAGGGAGAATTAAGGTCCACGTGACACAGTTCCTGGCAGGGAAGGAAGTGTGGTGGTCTCTGTCACCCCCAGGCCCATATGCACCACACTGGCCCTGCCCACGTCTCATGAAAGCCAGGGTGGAGAGCTCCCTGCTGTGAGTGTGACGTTTGGTGAGCAGGCATTTGTGTTTGGCACTAACACACTCAGCTATTGCCCCAGCCCAGGCACGGTTGTGGCCACAGAACTAGCAGGTTTTGACAACATCTGTGAAGAGTTTCTTCATCCTGAAAGCATAGGGTTGGTTTGCTATTCCCATGATAGGCACATTGTTTGCATGCTGTTGGGAAGGAAGAACAGTTTCTAAGTTGGTAGGGCAATGATCAAGGTCTCATTGGACATGGCTTCTTGTCTCACAGCTGTCAAGAGTCTGCCCAATGGCCTCCAGCAAATCACTTCATCTCCTCCTGGCTCAGTTTAGCTATTGTGAAACTGAAATACAGGTGCTGACCCTTGGTAAATTCACACAGTGACTTCCATCAGCAGAGGGCATGGGAGGTTATACCAATATTATTATTACAGCATGCATAAAGAGAACAATAGTCAGAAATGGAACAAAACCAGATGAAGTGTGGGGGGGAAAAGATGGAGTTTAGACTGGAAAAGAACATTTTATAGCAGTGACACCAAGCAGGAAAAATACTTAGGTGAAAGCATGTCCTGTTGCCTAAGAGTAAACAGTGCTGTCTCTGTATATTAGGAGACATGGGTGACCTTAATGTCTGTGTCTGATGTCTTCACCAGGCAGATTTCTGGACAATGATGTGTGTATTGCTAAGCTCTTCCCAGCCTTTGGTTTCATTGCTTGGCATTCTCAGACAGTGCTCCACAGTCCTCTGTAGGCAGCTGTGGCTTGCATGGCCCATGGCCCAGGTCACTGGTGGCTGCTCCTGCTGCCCCAGCTCCCCTGCCTGAACTAATGAGCCCTGCAATGATGCTCACACAGACACGTGGCTTTCGCTGGCTCAGAGCATGGCCACAGCTCGCTCAGGCATGCCAGCACGGTGCCTGTCAGGCTCCAGATGGGAGCCAGTTTGCCAAATGTTTCAAACCTGGCTGGTGAAGAGTGGTGACACCCCAAAAGGCAGCTCTGGCCAGGACATCACCCTGGCAGAGACGGCCAGTGCCCTCACCAAGATGACAGGGGGCTGTACACAGCACAGGCTGGGCTGGGCTGGGGAGGGATCACTGAGTTTAGACTCCCAGAGGCATTGCACTGATTGAGGCTGCTCAGAAGAGTAGTGCCTCATCTGACAGGGCAGGAGACAATTTATCCTTCTGTAGCTCACCCAGAATTGCTCCCTCTGACACCACAAGTACATCCCTTCTTGTGGGTACGGGATGTGCAGTGATCTGTATTCTCAGCTCACACAAGGTATACTTTTTTCCATTTTCCTCATAGTACTTTCAACTGCTATCAGATACAAAGGTATATTTTCCTTTGTCCTAAATACCATATTAAGAAAAAAAAGAAAAAAAACAAAAACCCCAACCAACCAACCTGTGGTTCAAGTGGTGCAAAGTATATGACCGAAAGCTTTTCAGAGATAATAATCTGCAGGTGTGTTCCAGCCCTGGACGGTGATGGATCTGCTGCACAGAGTCCTTCCAACAAAGAAAGGGGCTCCTTCTTGTGGGATGTGAAACACAGCAGGAATAAAAAGCTCGAAAGAGTATTGATCTATGTACAGATGGCAAAGATAGGGTCAGTTTAATTTTAAAATCAATACAGACACTTGTAATGATTCCTAATTGCGGGAACCAAGACTCTTACATCTTTTGTTATTAGGGCTGGTGAAGTCAGGACAGAGAACTCCAGTGGGAGGTTAGTACAGCTCTAATTATGCCACGGGACAGGAGAGAAGGGCCAGAGCTTCAGAGTATAGTTCCCCACCAGAAGTATTTTTACTGTGTCAGGAGGAGTAAAAAGGAGGCTTATCCTCAATGCAGTACTGTACTTTTGGGAGGATAATAGTAACAACAATAGCATATAAGCTGTCATAAGGAAAATTTTTCTGGACTGACTCCAAGGAACAGAGACTGGACCAAAAAAGACCTGCAAGAACATTGGTGATAAATATAATATCTTCTTGAACCAAGAAAGTGAAATAGAAAGACTGGAAAGTGCAGTATTTTGTATGAGTTTTGTGGTATTTTTGTGGAAAACTGACTAACAAGCACATGATGTGCAGTTTGGTGGAGTGGGGGGAAAGTGCTGGGACAGAAACCTGAGCTTTCAGAGAAATTAATTTCACTGACATTAAAACAAACTCAGTTCACACATTTGTAGGAGAAAGACTCAAGTGCCAGATTTCTAATGAGAAGGTAGCCCTGACCAAGCCATGGCCAGCAAGAAGACATGGCAATGGTTTAAAAAAATGGCAACATATTGAGGAAAATCTACATGGAATATGTTGGCTCCAACTGCAATATTGAGACAGCTGTTGAATTGCAGGCTGAAAAAGCATAAAATATTGGGAGATGGTAACACAGGTTTCAAATCTGAATTACTTGTATGACAAGCAGAAGAGAAACTCATTAGGCAGCTGAAAATGTCACAGAACTAATTGCTTCATTTTGTTAGCTACCCTCTGTTGCATGCACATCAAAAACCACTCCAAAAGATGAGGAATATTCAACTTTTTAGAAGCAGTAGTAGATTCTGTGACATCTGAACACCTCCATGCTTCAATTTTTCTGCTGTCTGGCACCACAGTAAAGAAATGTCACTATTCCTATTTTACAGACAGGGAGGCAGATGAGAACAAATGAAGTAAGTTTCTAAAGGTTGCACTGAGAGTTTTTTGGCAGGTCAGGAACTGAACCCAAATCCCCAAAGAATAAGCAAAATGTTTAGCCACTGCATTTCTTTTTTTTCTTTTTTTTTCTTTTTTTTCTTTTTTTCCTTTTTTCTTTTTTTCTTTATTTTTTTTTTTGAGTTGTGAAATGGGTCATTGTTAATAATGCAGAATTCTTTTCTCCTTTGACAGATTTAAGGGTTTTCATGTGCCACCTCCTTGTTCTCTCAACTTTTTATATGGAGCATGCACTGCATATTTGGTTGAAAGCCAAGTGTGCCTCAATTCCCCATCTGCTCTTTTTATGTTGCAACTTATCTCCTATCCCACCTCTGCATTGTCTTTTCTAAGTGTATCTCTAATCTCAAGCAGCATTTAGCAAACTGAGATACCAATGTCACAAGGGGTGACTGCAACAACAGTGCTCCTCATGATCTCCATAGTGCATCTATGGAAAACTTGAGCAGCCCTAGGAACAGATCACTAGGTGTCTGAGATTATTTTCAAGAACCTTCACTAAGTATTCACCAGGAATAGGGAGACAGCTGTTAACACTCCAGAAATACCAAGTGAAGGTTTGAATGCCAATCCAGAAAAGGAGTTGAAAATATAGGAGATGATTTATCAAGGGCATATTGGAGAAGTGTGAATAGAGATGGTGCTGTCATGATGTATCTCACAGTGCCTGATATTGGAATGACTGCTTGAAGATTTCCAGTTAGACACAGCAAAATTCATGATAATTGCCAGTGTTGAGGGGGTCTGTGTTAAATGGGCACCAAAAAGCAAAACGTGAAGAGCCTGAGGACAAGAAAATTTGTTGAGGACAATGGAATTTGGGTGGTTTGGTTTATGGATTTTTAAATTTTTTTTAGTTTTGGATTTGTAATTTTTTTTAATGTTCTGAGAGAGATTACCAGAGAGAATTAAGAAGAAAATTCACTTTATCACCATCCCACTATTTGCTAGCAGTGGCAGTTCTCCCCCTCTCTAGATCCAGAAATCAAAGGAAGGAGAGGACAGAGTTCTGGGGACAGAGCACTGTGTGTTGCATGGCCATGTGTGTGGTGGGGACTGAAGGAAGAGCATCTGCTGCTTTCGTTTCCCCCAGTTCTTCTCAGTTGGCTTCAGAGGCAGCTGGGAGATAGCCAGTCATACAAAGGGAATAACTTAATCCAAATAACAGGAATTGGTAATAAAGTATAAAGGATACTTGCCAAGAGGGTAGTACAACCGAAGAAATGTTTTAGCCTGAGGTGCGATCACACCTAAGGTGTGAGGCGTGAATTGCTGAATGCAGCCTGTTTAGGAAAGATGGATGCAAAATGGAAGGAGCTGCTGGCACTGCCTGAGCAATACACGAGCTTGGGTTTATCTGCGTTACTTGGAATTGGCTTTTAACTTCTGCTGCTCTATTATCTGCACTGTTTTGACAGTAACTTAATAAAAGTAGGAGCCAACTGCTCTGAGGGGTCTGTATGTCCAAGCTGGGTGTGCAGTCCAAGTCCAGCCTGGTGTGTAGCTGGCCATGTGGGTGCACAGATGCCCCTTTTGTGCACACAGTTGCTGTGCCAGTGCCAAGAGATGTGGAGTGAGCAGTTTGTGCAGGCACATAAGCAAACAGGTAACTTGAAAATCAAGTCTTGAAAGTATTAGAGTTATTACCAGAAATGTAATTCACTTTGAATCTGTTTAATAATAGCATGTTAGAATGAGCCAATCCTAATGATTATGAAAACCTGTAAGGTTCTCTTCATTTTGAATACAGTGTATGGATACTAGGCTCTGATTCTCTGCCTTTGATCCTTGGGTAGTTATTTATTTCTATGCAAACTGGACTCTGAATGCTGCTGAAGTGGAATTCATTTGCCCTGTGTTGCTCTGCTAATGTGAACAAGACCACTTCTGAAAGGTGAGAGAGCTCTGTTTGGTGGCTGCCCAACACTGGTTCTACATGTGTGTGAAAAGTTGGGGTCACTCACTGTATTTGACTGAAATACTCAGGCTTAGTATTAATATATATATACCTACATATATCAATTTCAACTATGAATGGAAGTAATATCCAGTAGGCAGTTCTCTGCTCTTGATGACAGTGACCACTCAGTACAAATGATGTAATACTAGATTGCTCAACTCTTGACATGAAAAAAAGCTCATAAAAATTTGGTATGTGAAGATTTATTGAGAGAAACCATGGCAAGCTACCAGGAACTCTTCTGTGAGAGAAATAACCACCCTAAGAAAGCAAAGTCCAGAGCACCTCTGAGGACTGGGCTAGCCAGGAATGACAGTGAAAAATGGTTGGTCTAGAAGCACAGACAATCTGAAATGCTCTTGGAAGAAGTGGATAGATGGATGCTAGTGCTCTGAGCTGTCTCAAAGCTACTTTAGACCTAATACCTGGCTTTTCTCTTACAAAGTACTAAACCCAATGGTTTGATATATGCCATTTATTTAACAGAAATGATTGTTCAGCCTGAGCAAATACCAATCACAGGGGGCAGGCATAAAGGCACCAGGTGAGACTGCTACCTTTGGACTAGTGTATGAACCAAGTGGGAAACTCCTAAGAAAAGCCACGGTTGCTTTATGCAGCTCATTGCCATCTGGAGTCCCTTCCTGGACCTTCCTGGTAACAGGCAAATTGCCAAAAATAGCTTCCTCTGATACCATAGAGCATGAGAACTGACAATGTAGGGCCAGTGCAACATAAGGTGTACACCTTCTGTTGCTTCAAACACACCTTTTGCATCCCTTCCCCCTCCAGGCACAGTTAGAAGAATCCTGTATGAGGGGACTTATCTGCAGTTATTTGAACTGGGCAGATGTTTTACATGGTCCTCCTTGACCTCTGAGCCACAGAGTGCACCAAATGAACTATAGATATTGGCTGTGTCATGGCGTTGGTGACTAGAAGGAGGTACATCCACATTCTACTACAGAAATACAGGACTTGGTGCCACCTATCCAGGAACTCATGAAATTAAAAACCCTAATCCATGTACTTATGACCTTTGAGTAGCTGACTGTGGAGATAAGCTGAAATGAGCCATCATTTCTGCGGTGGTCCTTTCTCCTCGAGCACTGACAGCTTTCCTGAGTGCTGTCATCTCAAGGGAAGGCACTGGGGCTACTACATCAATCATTTCTGAAGTGTTGTCAAGCCTGATGGGGCAAGAGCAAGCCTGAGCTGGGGATGCTGCTGCTGCCTTTGTGTGAGCTTTCTGACTTAACAGCTTACCCACTGGGCCCAAACAGTGCGACTGGAAAACAAAGCAGCAAAATCCTAGCTGACAAAAGTGGATGGAGGCAAGCCAGGACTAGAACAACAACAACAACAACAAAACAAAAAACAAAACAAAACAAAAAAAAGCTGCAAATAAAATATACACCATCTCAGCCCAGTTAAAGGTAAAGAAAAAGATTCTTTTGTGGCTAGGGCAACTCCTTGCAATGACGGGCAAAGAGTGGGCTTGGACCTTGATTTATGTCGCCTCTTATGACACGGAAGAACAGTGGGGAAGGCAGAGCTGTTTATCCAGCACAGAAAGAAAAAAAAGAAAAAGTCATGTTTGTTTTTCATTTAGAAGGAGGTGACGTGAGACAACCTCTGGTTCATGGTGTCCTGTCTTGTCTAAGGAGTAGCTTTGATATCTTGTCTGCTGGGCTCTGTGTGTTTGAGGTGAAAAGGTGCTGACCCAGGAAAGACCTTGAGAGATGGACTTTGGTGCAGAGCTGAGGTTTTCTTAGGCAAGTCCATGAGCCCACCAGCTTACATGTGGTTTCAGAATGCAGACAGTGTACACAGCTTGGAGACTGAAACATATCCCAAGCACTGTTATGATAGCTGTGGAAATGGAAGTCACTGTCTGTGGAGCTACAGCAAGATGGATCACTGTGGCAGCATCCTCTGTTCAGGAAGGGGCACTCTTGGTGCTTGAGCATCTGCCAGAGGTTCAGACTCCTGAGGAAAACGTGGTTCATCACAGCTGTTCAGCCCCACAGGATGACTTCAGTGTGCTAAATTGCTTCTAGAGGGAGCCATTGGCTGGTGCAAATGTCTAGTCTCCTAACTTCTGGCATGGTGAAAGGTGCCCAGCCTGGGACAGGCTTTCCCAGTGGTGCTAGGATTCATGGACGGATCTGTCTGCTGAAGCCTCAGAAAGAGCTGGAGCTTGTGTTGATGCAGCAGGGAAGGGGACTGGCAGAGGCAGGGGCCGGCCTCAGCCATCTGGCCAAGGTTCGACCTGGCAGTGCCACCAAAAGGGATGGAAATAAATGACGTGGTGGGAAGTTGTGGCACAGGATAACCACAGGGTAATGCATGGGCTGCATCTGCCCACAACACCCACATACCATGGAAATGGCACTGCTGATCCCTGGGAAATGGTTTGGCATCCTGCCTGTGTCCTGCTTCCTTCATTTTTATCTTGTGGTACCACTCCCTGAGAGCACTGACTGAGAAGATGGAGATATTTAAGCTTCAGTTAGGGCTTAGTTAAGTTTAGCTACAGTGGTATCTAAACCACTTAACCCAGAAAGGGTTTTGGCTATAACTTTCACCCTCTTCTTAATCTAGAAACTTATGTTTTTACTTACTAGGAGCAGCAAGAAGCAAAAGGGCCCTGTAGGCTCAAGGGCATAGACATTGTGCAGGGAAGGAAAGGTCACCACACTGACCCCTTGCAAGGCTGCAACATCTTCCTTTGGTCTCACCATCACTGATGCACAGCTGAAGGTTTCAGGCAAAAAAGCCTCACTTAGGCCACAGTCTGCAGCTGTGTAAGAGTGAATTGAGGGAAGGCAAATCCTGCTCAAAAGTCTGTCTAGCTGTTTGTACTAAGGCAATGTCTTTTGTGATTAAAGGTGCTTGCTCTGCCTTTGGTAGTTGTAAAAAACTTTTTCCTGAACCTTATTGTTTTCTCCCATAGTGCTGCTTGGCTTTCCCTTTTAAATTAAAAAATAAAAATTAAAAAAAAATAAATCAATGTCATACATGCTTTTATATATAGTCACCATGTATTGAAAATATATCAAAGCTTTCCCACAGACTGATGGTGGGTAGTTGATGTTTTAGTCCTAATATACAGTAGCAACTAATCTAAAGAACTAGATTTGTCCTCATCTTTTTGTTTGATTGGTTGGTTGGTTTTTGGTTTGGTTTGGGTTGGGGATTTTTTGTTATATCCTGTCAGACAGTCCTCTAAAGCAGACTGATCATGTACCTCAGAAAACTGAAACATTAATTCACAAGCTAGTGTGGCATTATTAAAAACAAACCCCACCCTTTTCTGAAAGATTGAAGTTGAACCATTCAGTCTATTTCTGCCTTTAGAAACTGAAACTTGACAAACTTCAGAAATTCTGACTTAAATTGTTAGCCCGAACTCCAGCTCTGAGAAGGGGACAGGGGGAAAGGACCTTTCCCACCATCTCTCAAATTAATTCTTTAAACTTTGAACCAGTTAATCCTGTCTTTATTGTTGTTGCAGCACAAACTGACTCAAGGAGATGTCTGGACTAAAGCACAGGCAAGAATCTCTCCTCCCAGAGAGGGTATCAGTCCTGGAAGAAGCTGGTGCTGAAGTGCAGAAGGCAGTGGGCAAACCCAAGTCACTGAGACATCAAACACACCAGATGGAGGTGGTGAGTGGACAAATAAATTTGGGAAAATAGAAAAAGAATGTTTACCAGTATGATGATAGGTGCTTTATATATATAAATAAATATATATAAATAAATAGATATCTGAAACCTCCCCTTAAACAGGGCTGAGTGCTTAATTGCCAAGCCCTAGAGACCTAGAGAGGTCATGAAAAGCATGACAGAAGCCACAGAAGATGAAGATAGTTAGCATGATCAGAGTTTCAGTGCAGGCAGGAAAATAAAGAGACCAGACAGAAACTATGAAATATCTTGCTAAGAAATAACAAGGTTTTCAAAATAAGACCTGAAGTATGTGAATTAGTTGAAAGACAAAAACCCTTTAGTTTTAGCCAAAGGCTTTGCAATCTGCCATCCTACACGTTATTTTGCCAAAATGAGTAAAGCAAGATTTCCTGTGAGTGTTACTCCAGCTTGTGAACTCCGAATCTGCCTTTGTTTTGGGGAAGGGCAGTGTAATGTGAGATGCTGAGGTGTCAGGTCTGGCTGCCCTGTGATGGGGGAAGATTGTTCTGATAGAAACCTGGAAGTCCCGCAGTTTGGGGCGAGCTGTGGTGCTGCCCCGTGCATGGAGGAGCAGCCAGGTTTGCTCCAACAAGGTCCATTGGCATTGTCCCTTGGCTCCCTGCTGCTGGGCTTCCTTCCTGCCTGAGTGGCAAGTGATTACAGGCTGCAGCTGCTAATTGTTTCAGACGGGTTTGAGCCTTTGGGGAATCATAGCCACAGCATTTCTCTACTGGACTCTTAACTTTGTGCTTTTGGTGTTCACTGCTGGCTGAACAGGCCCATAGCATGCTCTCTCCTACAGGCTCAGCAGCAGCCTGTTTCATCCAAGCAGGTTGAAATCAAAGCCCTGAAACTTGTTTGCCTCTGAAAGGGAGTAGTAATCGAAACTGACTTAATACTCTTGGGCTGAATATTGAATTTCTCTTCAGTCCTTATCCTCAGAGAATACAATGTACTTGTTTGCCTCAGAAGTCACTTGAGTGGGTGCAAAAAAAAAAAAAAAACACCAACAAAAACATGGCAAACCAAAAGTCTAAATTCTTAATCTGTAAATCTCTGGGGAGAATATTAGCTTTTTATTGTTTTCCTGTCAATAAAACGCAGGAAATAGTCCTAACTGCCCCACCTCTACAACTTCCCATTATTTATCACAACAAATGTCCCTTCTAGGCTCTTTGGTTTACTCCTGCAGATGGATTATGCAAACATATCCCACAGTTCAGCATATGGAACAGCACAGTTCCAAACCCTGTTCAACCAAATGCAAGGTGCCTTCATGTGATGCTGCTCAGAGTGTGAGCTGACTGCTCTCAGAGAAGGCAAGGCACTGTACTGTAGTGCAGTGAGAGTATGAAAACAGCCAGGTAGTCTTGGAAAAATGGTTAATCAGAAAGCATTCACTGGAGCTGACAGGAAAGTACATTTTGCAAACTCTTGTTTCATAAATATTTATTTTAAAAATTGAATTTTGTGAGTTTTCAGATAAAAAAAGCCATAAAACAGTGAATAGAAACTTCAAGATTGAATTTTTTTTATATATATTCCTTATAACCTCTTTTCTTCTTTTTCAATTTGAAAGAACTGGAGAAACTAAACTGTAAAAAAACCTGTCTCAGGCAGAATGCAGAGCCAAGGTCAGGTTTCCAGCAGAATGAGTCAGTAATAAAGAAACCTACAGCTTGTAACCAAAATGCCTCGAGCTGTTATCATTAAATTATCTTGAATAAACTATGTATTGTGTATTTCTTGAAGAGTATGACCAAAAACTCTCTGAGACTGTGGATCTCCAAGTAGGTTATGGCTAAAAGCCCAACTAATGTTTTATGCCTCTTTTTAATTCATTTCCAAAAGGATGTTTGTTTGTTTCTACTCATTCCTTCCTCATGAAGAAAACACCAATAACCCAGTGAACTTGAATGGGATTTATAATACAAAATTCATTTTTCAGTTGTTAGAAAGCACCTCCTCCAGACTGCAGAGAAATTGTTTCCCAGCATAGAAAAATCTGTACTGATGTGGTCAAGATTTAAAATTTAGTAATGTATTCCCTTACTGGGGAAGTTCTGAATTTCTTCAGTGAAGTGAATCATTCTGGTCGTGGAACCAAACACAACTTACTTACGTTGAATGGCAAAACAACAAAAACTTTCCCAAATTTGAAAATACCACTGAAAAAGAAGAAAAGAACAATTATCTTCAGCCATTATGGGCTGTCCTAATTTGAATCACACGGGAAAATGCTTTGTTAATGGCTTTCTTCTTTTACTCTTCACTGGCAACAAACCAAACCAAACCCTTTTCTTTGTTCTCTTCCTTTATGCATTGCTTTTCCGTCTGGGTTTAGAAGAAGTTGGTCCTGTGGGTTAGCAAAGATGTTGAAATACTAGAGATCTGGGGTAATTTCCACAGATTTCGTGAACAGCAGGATCACTTTACCTCCACTACTATTTTGTAAAATGGGAATATGCCACTTTACCTCATATGGCTCCAGCTAGAAAATCTGTTTACTGCTGCAAGATGTCCAGCTACCACTGGAATATTCAAGGCATATATATTTTGTATTTTTCCTTACAAGTGTGTGCTGTGTAGAGTTTAAGATAATAAGTCCCGATGATGATTCATAAGAGGAACAAATTTGAATAGATTTAAATACATACATGTAAAAGAAACATGTGCAGCCTCCCAGAACTCTTTGAAATATAAATGTGAGAATTCCTTTAGGTATAAGGCTGGAAGCCTTCACATCAGACCATATTGGCAGGTGCCAGGCAGAAGGAGCCAGCCAGAAAGAGTGATTTATGCGGCTTTCTGCTGGCAGACCCCGAAGATTGCAGCCCTGCATCACTCCAAACCGTGGGGCGGGTGGTGGGATGCACTCCTTTACCACCACCTTCTGCTTTTAGACCCAAGTAGAAGGCTTATTCTTGTGTGTTCTGGATGGAACTATGGCCTTTTAAAAAAAAAAAATAAAAAAAATTGTCTGCTTTTCTATACCAGTTTCTCAAAGTTTGATTTTCATTTTATTCACCATTTTATTCCCCTCCTTAAACTATTATTTACAACCGAATAGCAAAATGTTATAGGCTGAACTGACAGGGCACTAAATATAGCAAGAGCAAGGCAGTTCCCCACTCTAATCATCTCCTTCTGCTTTTATGCAGATAGTAAATGATGGGCCACAGAGGGAATTGCCATTTGTCTCTAGGAAATGCATGTCAAAGGAGTTTAAGCGCTACATCCTGCCCACACGGAGGGAAGTTAATTTAGGCTTGACACCGCAGCGCTGCCTTTTCCTGGGCTGAGGAGTTGCAGATGAGATTTTTCGCCCTTCACAGTGCCATAGAGCCCATGTTTTTGAATAGGGTATTTACAATAGCAAATGCCAGCATTTCTAGCCGGAAGTAACAGGCAAATTTCAGCCAAAAAAATTGTGGCATTCATTCACATCGTCTCCCTTGCTGACCTCGTTGCCGACATACGCCTCTGCCGGCCTTGGGCACCCGGCCATGCCTTGGCTGGTGGCTCCGCTCTGCCCCACCAGGACCTGGGCCAGCCTCAAGGCTGCCATTTGCTTTGTTTGTGCTTTGGGCTCGCTCCTCTGCCTTGCCTCCCCTGAGCCAGCTGACTTGCCTGTGCTTTTTTACCTCTGCCAAGTCTGCTTTGCTGCCTTCTTTCAGGTCTGGAGCTGTTCTGCTGCCTGCTCTTTTAACAGCTGTCCAAGTGTGCAGAAATAGTTGAACCAAAGCTAAGGCTTTGCCAGGTTTGGTCACTTGGGTCCTACAAACTTAAACACAGTGTGCAAAAGTTTAAGCAGCAGCTTCGCTGATAGGGCTTAGCCCCAAATCCACACAAATCCAAGGTAATCTGCAAGCAACTCACTGCTGCTTTCTTAATATCAGCGTGAGAAGGCTTCAGAGAGAGTGGGGCTGAAGGAGCTGGGAGCTGTGTGCGTGCCTTGACAGAGAAAGTTTGTGATCTAAAGATTTTACAATCTGCATAATGAAAACTACCAGAAAGTTTAGTGCAGCAGTTCTACTTTTCCCCGTGCAGAGCTACAGGGCACAGGTTAAGGCTCAGCTCCAAGAAGTGAGTGAGATATTGCGATGCAAAGGAGCAGAGGAGATGCTGAGTACAAGGATATCAGTTAAACATTCTGCCCAGCCTAAGGGTTATTCATGTATTTTATTCACTGGCTGATTAATGTAAAATACAAAAGTATTCTGCCTGGCAAGCAGGGAGCAGAACTACAGTCTCCACCCTCCCAAAGGATGACTTAAATATGAAGCTTTGGTGCCACACTCTTCCTTTCCTTCTGCCTGATCAAATGCATTTTTAATTCTTTAATGCAAAGTAGGAAGACACCAAAATGAAGAGCTCTCTCTTGCTCCAGAAAAGCCTCAGATAGGGTAGACAGAGTCCTCTCCTGAGAACACCAGCAGCTCTCCTCCTGCCTTCGGTGGAGTTCAAATCACACCCCCCATGCTCCAAGTGACCACCTATCCCTGATGTACAGAAGAATGGAGCTCCAGCTCCTCCCTAGCTGTGTGCTGGAGCACAGCACCAGGTACCAGGGCATTTTGTACCTGGGCAGTCTCAGCAGTGACAAGAACCAAGCCACCAGCCTTATTGTACAGGACCTGTGGGCAAGAGCAAAAGTACAGGTTTTGTAACCCAAGGGATATCAGCTCGTCATGGCCTACTCCTGGATTTAAACTTACTTTGGGAAGTCACCATTCAGTAAGAATTGCCTCATACCTTCTTGAATATACAAAATACAGATGATTATATTGGTCTTCCAAACCAAAAAACTGGACATACTGATTACTTCAGTAATTATTTATTAATTACAGGCAAAGCATTTCAGTCATTCCTCCTGATATGCTAAGGTCACTTTCTGTGGTGTGTCTGTTGCAAGCTTATGGTGTCCCAAGTCACCAATACTTTCCAGTTAAAACACTTCACATGAACAAAATGAAAGCAAATAAAAACAGGAGGATTTTTGATTGGAAATGTTTCCCTATTCCTGCACCAATGAAAGCAGCTGGCTATCTGCTATGTTTGCAGGATGAAATGGAGTACAAACTTTTCAATCCTCAATCCAGAGTTTACCTAAAAGATTTAGGGCCAAGTATTCCTCTTATTTACACCAGTGTAAATTTAGGGAAATTTTATCCAAGTTAATGTACTGCCAGGTGGTGGATTTTGCCTCAGATCTCATTATTTTTGGGTTTTTATTTATATTCAGCCACTGTGTGTATACACATATACAAAGCAGTAATTTTTGCCAGCAGAGAGAGTGTAGTTTGCTATATAAATCGGTATTTCTCAGTCAATATGTTGCAACCCCTGAAGGGGTTATAAAAACCATCTGGGGGCTTGTAAAGAACTGAAAATTTTATAACAATCTAAAGCAAAGAAAATGTCATTTCTTCCACTCTCCATAGAGTAGCACCATTCTCTTGGCAACCTGTCAAAACCATACATGAAACAATAAATTCTATAGGCTTATCACTTTTACCATATTTTTTTACTTTAGCTTTATAAAACATGTATGTGAACTGGGAAGTTTCTTCTTTTTGTTTTGGTTTTTTTTTTTTTCCTTTTATATAGGATTTCCAATCTGAACTGCTTGAAAAATGCTGCTCTAAAATTTTTGGCCTCAAAAGGCAGTAGATTTCATTAAGGGCCTCCGCCTCGGTCTTCTCTTAAGCTGCTTGTTAAAACTACAGCCTATTTTGTCAAGCTTAGGCTTGTTTGTGTTGGAGCCAGTTTTTGTATCTCACCGTGACTTTCAGCCTGTCAGCTTCCTCTTCAAGCCTAAATCATACAGGGAAACATCAACATTTCCCTTTGTGGGAAGAGATGTTTTGCTTCAAGTGGAAAAAAATGGATGAGATTTCCTGTATCCTCATTAGCAATGTGGTGTACAGTTTGAAAGCTGCCCTTTCTAAGGTGAGATACCATCTGAAGAACCTCGGTGCTTTTAAGTGTAGCCTCACAGCAGACGCAACTTGTCAGTGAATTTTGCTTTCATGTACACATCTTTCATCTTTGTGCATAGGTACTTATCTATGAAATTAATTTCAGTAGCAACCAAGTGTATCCCACCTAAAGGAATCAGAGAATAAATTCAGAAAGAAAAAAAAAAAAAGGCTCAGTGTTGTTTTTTAACCCTGATGGGATGAGAAGGGTCACACAAGGACTGGGCAAGCAGCAGAGCTGGTGAGGCTCTGAGACCCCCAAAGGGACAGGGGGAAAAGGAGGTGGTGGTAGTGCTCTCCTTTTGACAGCTGTTTGGTGGGGGGGGCAATCTTATGCATCTTCACCCCAAACTCCTCTTGACTTCAACTATTTTTTGCCTCATACTTGAATTTCCGCAAATTATTTCTTTGTTGATGCTAAGTACTCAACAGGCAAAGTGCCTCACTCTTTCCAAAAAGTGTGACTAGTTAAGTCTTTAATGGGCACAAATTTGATCCCTTAAACTATTTGCTAAGGAGGAGAAAATGACTTCTTGCTTGGGTGGGAGGTGGTGCCCACAGCTAGGAACTGAATGAGCTATGGGCTACACGGCAATAGCAAAGGTGAGGAACAGCACTTCTGGCTGATACTCTTTAGTTCCAGTTTCACTGGATTGGAACTGTGCTGTCCAAACTGGGTGTAATCAAAACGAGCCTATTTAATGGAATTTGTTTGGAATGCAACTTCCTTATCCCTGCCCCATTTCTACTAAAGACAGACTGCAAAGTTTGCATGTGCAGAGGATGGGTTCAGATCCAAGCTGAGGCTGTTTGGCGGCTTGGCTCTTTACTTGGGTCTTCAGCCTTTCAGACTAAGACCAAGGTTTTTGCCCTGAGATCTGAGTTCAGCTAGCTAGTCAGTGTCTGGCTCTTCTGCTGCCTTTCGATAAACCAGATTGTACCAAAATGATCCTAAACCCTTCAGTTATATTTTTCCGTGTGGTTTTCATGACACTAAACAGTTGAGCAGGAGATCTGACATGGTCTACACAGCTTTCTGTCTTTAGCCCTGAGAGAAAATGGATACTCAATGGTTGTCTCTGCTAATAGGAAAAATCATGCAACAGACAGGTGGTTTTTGTTGTTGTCATTTTTAATTCATCTCTATTCTCAACTCAGAAATGAATCTGTGTAGGAAAGATGGTATGAAACATTTTGGGAAAAGAAGCCAGATTTTAATTAAAGTAAGAAAACCGAGCTAGTTAGTAAGTAGCCTAAGAACTGTCCACCTCAGCTGGCGCTGTCCACAAAGAAGCTGCTCCTGGGCAGCCCAGCCTGCCGGTGCCACACCTTGTCTCAACCAAGTTCCCCCAGCCCTGGATGAGGCTGAGCTCCTTGTCTCCATGCATGGCCATGCTGTGCCACCTCCCTCATCTTTCTTTCCAGCATAGGGGCTGCACATGGGCCCTCCACTGAGAGAGTCCACCTTGATGGACACAAGGCTCTCCACCCTAAGGACCAAGAGCAGCTTCCACCGCTGCTCCCCGGCTTGTGCCAGGAGATGGGTTGTTTTGATTTTTTATCCAGAAGAGTCCAAACTCCTGAGGGAAGAAATGTGGTTTATTGCATACTCATCCTGTTTCTTCAAAGCTGGGCTGTGCCATGCATGAAAAATATTTTGGAAAACAGGAGCAGAAAGAATGACTTAACAAAGCAGTGTTGTCTGCTGTTGGACCAACACATTGTCCATTTCTCTGAAGTTATCAGCAGCACCGTTTTGGTGTGGAGTGGAAATGTCATCTTGTGCTTTGTCAGCTGAGGAGTCCAGGGCTGTCAGTCCGTGTTAAGGTTCACGTGTTTTCCCAGGATTACACTTCCATCCTGCCACTCTGCTGTGCCCATGCCCGTGCCAGTGCAGCATCTTGCCTGAGATCCCTCATGCTGTTTGTGAAGATTAAAACCCCAGCACCATGCGAGGGACCGAGGTCCTTGGCTGAGTTCCTCGCTGTTAGAGGATGTGGGAGCGGTGATGGGTGCTGAGGTGTCCCTTTGGCCGAAATCCTCAAGTGTCCCACCACGCTACTGGCCAGGAAAGGGGCTCATGGTCTTAGGGGACGCTGCTGCCTTTGGTCTCGGTGTTCTCTGTCCCCTCACCACCCCATCTGCCAGGCTGAGCACCAGAACTGCTGCCCCGGCTCCCCCTCCTCCCCGCCGGGGCTGGCGCATCTCCCCGCCGAGCCCGTGGGGCTGCGGAGGGTCCCGGGGGCAGGAGCACAAGCCCGGGCGAGGGTCCCCAGGCGGTGCCAGCGGGCACGGGGGGCTCGGGGAGGGCTCGGGCAGCGCATCCCCCGCCCCGCTGCGCTCCGGGCCGCGGGCAGCGCTGGGGCGAGGGGCGGGCGGGCGGGGCGGGGCGGCCGCGGGCCATATAAACACCGGGCGGCGGCGCCACGATCCGGCTGAGCGGAGCAGGGCGGTGGGGACCGGGCGGAGAGCGGCGGGAGAGGTGAGCTGAATAGAACTGAGCTGAATAGAACTGAGCTGAGCGGGGGCAGCCGTGCCCAGCGCCGGCCGGGAGGATGAGGAGGGGAGGGCACCGGGGCTGGGGGACACCCAAAGTTTCGCTGCCGACATCCCGGGGGCCGCGGTGGAGCTGCCTGGTACCTGCTCCCACAAGTTTCCCGGTGCGTGGGCGCTGTGGCGGCAGCGGGGCTTCTGGCGCGGTGAGTTTCTCCTCCCGCGTGTTGGCTTTCTGAAAGCGGAGGGGTTTTTTTTCCCCCACCCTCCGCATAAGAAGCGGGTTTCAAGGCTGGTGGCCCCCCGTGTCCCCCGGTGCCCCGGCAGGGCCGGGTTGCAGCATCGCCGCCGGGTCCCGGTGCGGGAGAGGCGGCACTGCCCGAGCACCGGCTGCGCTCGGAGGGCTCCGAGACTGCGAACTGCTCGGTTCGCTCCTGTCTCCTGCCTGCTGTGAGGGAGACCGTGCTGTTCTTGTAGTAAATAGAAGTAATAAGAGTAATAATTCAGTTAGCAGCTGAAATTTGCTTTGCACGTTGATAGAGTAGCGGGGGAGCAGCGTCTACAGCCATTGCCATTTGGGGAGGAAGGAGTGATACTCTGATACTGAAAGAGGATTTGGATAGTTCTGGTGGCATCACTGTGTGCTGAAGCAAATTAACTAGAACTCTGAGCTTGGTTCCCGTTTGACTAATGTGGGTGCTGCTTCTCGTACTGAGTTCTGGGAAGATTTGGCAGTTCAGAGTACACTTCAGGAGAGAGTCTTTTGTCTCTTGGTTACAACGGTGTTTGATATCTTGGCTCAATACTGTGCACTGTAGGAGGATCTTCACAGAGAAATTAAACCTTTGGAAATAGCACTGTGCTAACGACTAGGTGTTAAAATCTCAGATGTCCCTTAAAACTAAGGAAAGCTTTTTATGGATTAGAGGCCTCCGTGCAATTTATTTCTCTCCCCCTTTCTTGTGCCCTCATATGATTCTGAAACATGGTTTGGCTTTTATGGTTTTAATTGCATTCTTGGGTAACTTTCTGAAAGAGAAACCTGGTGAACTGACTTTTTTTTTTTTTTCACTACACTGAAAAATGACCTCTTCTTCCTTCACTTTCTCTTGTGTGAGCATTTAGTAGTGGCTTGCCCCTAGCTTGCCACAGGAATTCATTAGAAACCTGGTTTCAGAGGGACTATTCACAAAATGTACGTAGGTGTAAGCAGCTGTGCTGCTGTGTAGCTTCGAAAAATGGGAGAAGCTGCAGACATCCATGAGGAAAGTGAAAAGCAGCTGCAGTGCCTGCTGAGTGATCAGATGAATCTTTGAAGCATGTGAGGTGAAGACCAATACAAATAAAAAAGCGGAATGATTAAGTAGATGAATTAAACTATGTATAAGATGTACTACCTTGGAATTTTAGCATTTTATGGGGTGTGATTGAACTTGTGAGAATAGCAGCTGCTTGGTGCAGGAGTAAACTTTTGAGTAATGAAGGCTGGTCCACAGCTTTTTACAATTATAGACAAGTTGTATGTCAGACAACCTGTAAGCAAATTTTGTCAGTGCTCTTAAGATGCTGAAAAGCTGCTTATCTGGACATGACTGTTTTATCTGCTCCCCAGGTATTGGGGTGATAGAAGAACTCCTCTTTGCTTTGAATGGTGATATAGCCATTGCTATAGTCACATATATATCTATATATAGCTCTGTGTATCTCATGTGGGAGTCAATAGAAACTCATGTCAGTACAAAAAAGAAAACAACAGAAGCCTGCAGTGGATTTTGTCTCAAGGTGTATACAGAAGTGTTGAAGCTTCTGTTTGGTGTTGTCATTGGCAACCAGGAGAATAGCCTGGCTTAGTGACATGTGGTGACTTTTAGTGTGGGTCTCTAAATTGCACAGCCAGAAGTGTGTTCCAGTCCTAGAGCTTCTTAACAGAATACTGTTAGGCAGAAAAATGTCAAGCAGGGAACCCAGTAAGTTGCACAGAGCATTTTTAGACTAGATTGCAGAGTGTGTGCATAAAAGGACATGAAAATAACCGCCTCACCTTATTGCTAGGAATTACAGTGGAAATGAGCGATCAGAGGGAGCTCTGGCTAGAGATTTGTGTTGCTGCTGTGATGGTGGGCTCAGTATCTACCTGGCTCCTGCAGCCGGTTGTGGCTTTTGATTCCTGCTAGTCAACTAGTGTGCTCATGCCTGAAAAAGCTCAGGCTCAGTGGAAGGGGTTTTTTTGGAAGCTGGAGTTAGGGTTGCCCTGACTGCTTGAATTGCTTAATCAGAAGCATGCATGAGAGAGCATGCTTTTGTAATACTAATTAGGGGGAAATTTGGTGTAATCATCAAAACATTTCCAGTTACTTGGTCTGTTAACTGGATTCTACTATTCTCTAGGGTCAAAGGTTTTATACATGGGAAGATGGGAAAGATGGATTAATCATCATTAATCTGTAAAGTGTTGCTAGATGCAGTCCCTCATCTTTATGTGCCTCTGGGCATCTTCCCAATCACCTGTGACATAATTTGAAAATCATGTTTTACAGCAAAGTACTAATTTGTAAGTACCATGTAATTCAGTACACCTATACCAGCCATAAACAACTTTTGAATAAGCAGAGTGATATAAAGAATTGCCTCTTTAGTTTTGAAGAACAGGTAGCAGTAGCATGAAGTAGCCATCTACATACAAATTTGGAGATTAACCATGGAAATTGGAGATCTGTGAAAATATAAGAAGTTTTTTATTATTATTAAAGTAGATAGCTTCTCTGTGTAAAAAATATGAGAAAGCTGAATATGTGCAACCATGTACATGTTCAGGTGTGTCTCCTCTGAGATGGTTAAAGTGGTGGGGTGTGAGGAGAGCAAAAGGAGATGAAAATAAAGGTGGCAGCATTCTGCAGCTGTAGCTACACAAATATTTGGGCTGACATGTTATGGAAAGAAAGCTGTCCTGTTGTCTGCTTTTTCCTGTCTCTCTTTAGTGGTAGACTCTAATTCACTACTTGACTCACGGGAATACTTCTGCAAGTAGAGGTGAGGTCTCCTGAAGTGAGAGCCAGTGATCATGGACAGGGAGAGGATGGGGCAATTTTAGTGGCAATGCTACTATTAACCATAGGTTCTTGAGCTGTTTGTTGTGGCCTTGAAATACACTTAATTGCTAACTGAAATGCTGTATTTGTCCTTTAACACTTGTTCTTGAGCAATGTCTGTGGAAATGTGCATTTTAGCAGCTGCTGTATCTTGTCTGTGATCTGGTGTTCACCTTTAATAGCCAAAAAGATGTTTTTTTCTTGTATTTCTGTGCTGAGATCAAAAGGTGCCTTATGCAGGGGTCAAATAAATTGCTTTGTGGCATAATTAAGTTTAAAAGCAGGTTCATCTTGTGGAATTATCTCTCCATGGTGAAAATCCCAGTCTTGCTGTCCATACTCATCAATGTGATATAAAGAATGGGCCTCAGGCAGTCTCCTGTTGTCTTCTTGGGCTTTAGAAAAGGTGGCCCAAACTTCTTTTTAGTATCATGGAACCATGAAATCAATTGTAGAAGGTGTCAAGACTGATTGCTAGTGAGTTCTGGAGTTAAGACACCTGCTCAAGGCTGTGTATATGTAGTGGCCTCAGCATACAGGTAGGTTTGTTTGTGAGAAATACTAGTTATCAAGAAACTGTAAGCTACAGTTGTGAATCCCACTGGGGTCTCCAGAAGCACTGTTGAGAAATGCTTGTTCATCTTAACTCTTAGTTTTGGCTGACATACAGATTATATGAATTTATGTTCATCAGCTGTGTTGCTTTGACCAAGCCTTGTTTCTTACTTATATGCTTTTTGTATTATTTAACAACTTGCACTTTAGACTTCTATTCCTGAAGAAGGGCATGTTGTGGTATTTAGTGATGTTTCTCGCTGCTTCTGAGAGAATCTGTTGTCTGATCTGAAGTGCAAGGTTCTGCTGGCCAAAGGTTGAGTGGGTTTTGAGGTTTCTTGTTTTAGTGGGAGAGAGGCAATTTGTTATTGGCTCTGACAGATTACAGGTACAAAACCAAGAGGAGAACAGAACATAACTAACTTTTCCTCTAACATTCTGTTATCTTCTTACTTTATATCCCTAAGCAATCAAAGAAGTCCTATGTATGGATTATCAGATGTCTCCATCTTGCTATATACCCTCCTCTTCAGGAGTAGTTCATGTTGCTTTCTCAGCACTGAAACAAGCTTGAGGCCTCCAGCTGCTCTGGCAGCTCAGCTTAAGAGGCTGCTTTCCCAGCTAATTGCTTACTTCCTCTGCAGAGGTTCGTCATCTGCATTACAGAAAATAGTGATGGACTCTGCGGAGGCTTCTCAGCCAACACAGCTCACAGCTCAGCCTACAAACTTTCAAGCTGAACTGAATCAGATGGTTTAATATACCAGGTCGTGACCTGCTCTTGCAGAATTCTTGTGCATAGTTCATACTCAGTTGTCCCTTTTTTCTGTGGAAATTTAAGTCTTGCCTTTCCGGAAACCTGTAGCAAAGCCAGTGGGATCAGTCAGAAGTGAAGTTAGATTAAAGAGAAGAGTGTGTTTTCTTAAATACAGGCCTTTAAAGAGCTGGTAATTCTCTTATTAACTGGCTAATGTGAGTCCTCTTGCAGGTGACGGGGGAGGTGTCCGTCTGAGCATGTGGACAGGGTTCCCAGCACAATGCTTCATTCCTACATCCATCCCTAGAGCATCTGTGACTGCAGGTGCTTTTGTGGTTGACTGGTTCTGCTTCTGAAGCTGGGGAGGGGGTGAGGAAAATATAAGTAAATGTCTATATGCTGTAAAGAGAAATGTGGATGCCCTTATCCTTTTTTGGGTAGCCTTCAATCTAGTTCTGAAAAGGCCACTAAAAACTAGTAACTCATATTCTTGTGAGTTTGTCTGTTACAGTGATGCTGTCCTGGATACAGAAACTCAGTATGCTTTTTTTCATCTTAAGTACTAATAACTTGGCTACATTACACTTAAAGAGTTACATTTGTTACCTGGTATTTCAGATGAGAAGGTGGTTTCTAAATTAACTTGCAAATAGGAAGTGGTTGATTGCTAATGTTGTACAGTATGATTAATAGATAAATAAAAGGCTAGTCACCTATTACTCTGCAGATCTCCAACCACAAGTACAGTAAATAGTTAGAAATGGCTCCTGATCTCTCCAAGTAGCTTTGTCAGTTGTTAGCATTCTCTGGATAAAACTGCTTAAAGTATCAGGTCTTGGCTATCAAAGATTTTGTGTAAGTACACGTTTCTATAGATGTTATGAACAGAGAATACTGGAGTTCCAATTTATTTTTATGGTGAAAAGAGTGTATTTAATGCAACTGTGTAACTTTAGAGAGCTGCCAACACTGTTATTGCCAGAGCCTTTCCTCTTGTAGGAGGAAGCATAAGTAAAACATTAGTAATATTGAATTACTTCCATTATTTTAAGTGGAGTTTTTTGAAGGTCAATTGGAAGACTGGGAGCCTGTCTCCTGTTACCAGTTGGGCATCTCTACCCAAGCATGCATTGGCTTTGGTTAGATGTCATGTGGCTGACACATCCTGCCAGCTCTTTTAGCTTACAAGGAGTATAAAAATGTTATTGCTGCGTAGAAAACCTAATTCAGAGTTGTGCTGTAAACCCAGACTGAACCACATATGGTGTGGAATGATGGAACTTGGGTTTTGAAAGGTGTTGTTTAGTAGGAAATAGAAGTACCTCTTCTGTAGAGTAACTTCAACCTAAAAGGTGTAGAATCTGAAGACAAACTGTCATCTATCTTCTACTGTGCAGCAGCTCACATGCCTTGTCAAAGCTCTGCTGAAATTTTCACTCTTGGGTTGAGGACTCAATTCTGCAGCTTTAGTTTTCTTTGTTTCTTGTACCAATTTTTTTTTTCTTTGCTTGACAGTTGTCTAAGTCCAAATGTTACAGATATTAGTACCTTAACCCTTCTGAAGAAGGACGTATGCTGGTAAGCTCTTGGCATTCGATCTGCTTCAAGCACAGCTTTCCACACATTTTGCACAAATTTCCACAAGGCTATTTCTACTCTCAGCTTGGTTAGACAGGGCATGAGTCACTGGCCAGCAGATTAAAATTTACCTGGGGAGAGGAGGACCAAGTTTGCTTGCCCTGCAGGGGCCTAGAGGTGCAAGAGTCCTGGTATCAGATAATACCAAGATACCTGCAACAAGTGAAAATGAGTTAGGGTACTGGGTGTCTCTTAAATATTAAGGGAAGGAAGAAAGGTCAAATCGTATAGCAGAGGTGAGACTTAAGATATTAAGGTAGTGGTGAGGTACCTGATAAGACACCAGCCATTGTTAGTCCAACACCTTTTGAACTATTTACTTCATAAATGTGTACTTATACAGTCCATTATCACAGAGTTAATACCCCGTACCTTATTATTGGGAGCTTGCAATGCTGTAGGCTTGCCTTTAGCTCCTAATGAGCCCATGCTTGTGTAATAAGCATTGTCAATGTACAGTAAATGTAGGAACTGTTGTTCTCTGAGGTGTTCCTTCCACAAAAGACAAAATGTGAGCTTAGGGAATTGCAATGATTGTTGAACCCCTGTTCCCTCTACTGGGGTGAATCCAGAGCAAGAGGGTATAGCCTCACCACCATGTTGTGAAACAGTGCTGTGATGCCTCTTTTTGGGAAACTGGTTCTGCAGCATTATTTGTGATGAGCTGACTGTCCCAAGCTTGTTTCTTCATTATATTAAAGTAACCACATTGCATAAAGAACTTAAGATCAACAAAACCACTTCTTTAATAAAGGGGCACCAGTAAATTAAAAACATAATTCTCTTTAACCTTTCTGCTACTGTAAAACTTGATAATATATCTTGGAGAATTCTGTGGAAACTCTATTTTAAATGCAGGAGTAAATAATACATAAAACAGTAACAATTGTTGAGCCTACAGGAAGGAGAGAATACAGATAAAATTTGAAAATTGTGCAGTCCCAGAATTGTCTCCATAAGCCCCCTGCCCTTTCTTATCAGCAAACTGTATTTGCTTCATGAAGCAGAGCTTAAGCTGGCTTTTTTAATCATGTAAAAATGAGGGATCGAAGTAAAGCAAATGATACATAAATGCCTACCTGTGTTATTGAAACTCTGAATAGTGCCTGTATAGAACAGTTGTGGTACAGTCACAACTCAGTGGTGAAGTAAAAAAAAAACTCTCTGGTCAGCTTTGCATGATGTGAAATTGGTCTTGATAATGAACTACCATGAGCCGCCACCAAATGCTGTCGAAGACAGCTACTGGTGAGGAAATCAGTCTGGCTTATGAACTGGAGACACTGCTCATAAGGCTATAGAAAGTTTTGAATGGAGCTTGTCTCTCTGCACTTCATGCTTAACAGAAACTCCCAAGTGGTCAGGACTCTTCATAAAGAAGCACTAAACTTGTAATGTTCTGCTCATGTGGGAGCTGTTCTTGGACAAAGAGTTGGTTCCTATCTGGGACCAGCGCTGTTTGATAAGCTGGTGCTCTGCTGGGAAATTCCTGCTTGGCAGGGGAAGCTGCTTGGGCACAGCTTAACAGGCATTCCAGATGGAGATGGCCCATCTTGAAACATGCACTCAAATGCACTAAGAAACTGAGAGGAATAACAGTAACAGAGGAAGGTCTAAGGTTGAGAGAGAAAAGCCTGAGCCATTACCATGCTTTTTGCAGTTGTGTGAAATGCTGGTAGTATTGCCTGACATCAGACCAATATCTTAACATAGCAAATTTATTTAAAAAAAAAAAAATCACTTCCAGCTTATCTCTGTGTATAAGTTGTTTATATCTTGTTGACAGTAACTTACTCCTCTTCAAAGCAATGTAAGGATTGAGCTGTTTAAAAGCTAGCAATCATCCTTTCTTGGTAACACTCTGCATATAGTAAACTTTTCAGCTATTGAGTAATCATGAATTCAGTTGTTAGTTAAAAAGGGAGAGTTAGCATTCAGGATGTACCAGAAAAGCTGGAGGAAGATGAACCATTTCACAGATCTATTGTGTGGAAGCGACTCCTGAACTCACCTGCATTCAGACCATGGTAGGAGAGGATATTGAAGCTGAAGGCCTTGGAATGAAGAGGCTTAGGCAAAAGGGGAGTAATGAACATCTGTGAGGGGGGAGAGAAGCCCACTGCCAGGCTTGAGTATTTTAATTATGTTTAATATCTATTTAATTATGCTGCCAAGTGGGCATCATCTGAAAAACAAGAACCAGCATGTGCCCTTCCCATTGCAACCAGAGTGGTCTCATTGCTTAGGAGAAACAATTGCTGTGTGCTCAGCCAGCTCCTTTAAATAACTGTTAACAAGTTTGGTTGAGTATTTATTCAGTCCTGCTGGAGCCAGTTGGTTAAATGCCTGAAGTGAAGCTGCTTTCTTTGAGCTGACATGTCAGTTGAAATAAGACTTTTAAATGAGTAGCCCAGATGGCACTGACATGGAAATATCAACATCTCAAACTTGGAGAGGTCCCTGAATGTTTGTTCCGGGCTGAGTTTCTCTGGGTACATGGGCTGCCCAGTGCCTGCCACATGGGCTCAGGGGATCTGAGCTTTTTGGGCTTAATACAGTGAGGCCAGAAATCCTGTGAGGCTCTGCTTTTTAGTTTTAGCTGTGCTTGCTGCTGTTTTCGTTACAGCTATTCACAGAAGTGCAGTCCGGTGCGTAAACTTCCTGATGGCTTGATATGTCTATAAAGAAACTGCAGAATCAATCTTGCAGTAAGAAGAAGCCTTTTGGGTTATACATTATTGCTGCTGAAGCTAGGCTTCAAAATAAACACTTGGAGGTGTCTCATAGGAAGTGCAGTCAGTACAGATACCTAAAAATTTATGTACAGTTCATTATTTCTTCCTCAATTCACTTCAAAGTGTTCTTCAGGCTCTCTGGGACAGTTCTTTTCTCTGACTTAGATTTTAAATATGGGTATTTTTTCAGCTTATGTTTTTGCTTCTGATCTTGAATGAAACTAATTTCTTTTCCTCCAGAAAGAGTGCAGTGGCTTGGTTTGGCTCTCTGAAAACCAAGTCCTTCCTAAGCTAGTTCTTTCCTGTAGGGGGATCTCCTTCTTAGCAGTTTTTTGTGCCTGGGGCTGAAGATATGACTTCCCGCTGCTCCACCAAATGCTCTTCTAGACACAGATTAAACAGTCCATATTAATATAACTTTGCTTTAGTACTGAGTGTTCTATAAATGCTGGCTGGAGGCATCAGTCCTCTTTGTTGACATACATACTTCCATTATAATTTCAGCCAAAAACTTCAACTAGGTATTATGGGGATGGTCTCAATAGCTGAGCCTAGTGTGTCTGAGGGTTAGTTTTTGCAACACTGGCTTGAAGTTGAGATCATCTAGAGGTCAGTATCCTGAAGATTCTTCATCATTTGTCATGAAACTATACAGAACTATCAGGGTGGATAGGACATGCTGCAGTTTTCCTCTCCTACCTTCCCCAGAGCTCTGTGCCTGACTGAAATAGTTGCGTAAAAATTGCATAGCCGCTTAAATTGGGCTCTGCAGTTAGCTATAGGTCTAACTAGCCCTTGAGTGTGGTGCACAGGACTTGGTGTGGTGCTGTTCAGTGGGGCAGGGGGAGTTAAGGAGGCCTTGGTGTGCTTGCCATGGACATGGAATCCCTCATAGAGTGGAATGTGTGGCACTATTATCTGCTTTGTTCAGAACCTTTAGAATTAGGGTTAAGAACTGGATTTGCAAAACAAAGTGCTGGGGGGCTGTTTTGGGTTTTTTATTTGTTTATTCTTTAGATACCTTTCTTTGGGTTAGTGACAGTATTTCCATTGCCTTTTAAGAAGTTTAAGTTGTGGGATGTCCTTCCTGTAAGTTCTCAATTTAAGAAGTGGGCAGCCTACCCTCAAGAGGGATGGCTTTTTTGGTCCAACATCTTTCAAAAGCCCACATTTATGTAAATGAATTCGCCTATACACCTTCTTCCTTCTCAGTTAACTGTAAAAAATATAAAGGTCATAGGCAAAGAAATGCCTAGCTTGTATTTTTGTTTGGCTTTCTGAAGCATTACATTCAGATTTAACTATTACTAAGTTTTCAGCTTCAGTGTTATGAAAGCTTGTTGAAAGCTTGTTGGTATTCTGTATAGCAGGTCAGCTGTTTTCCATCCTACACATCGTGCATCCTTTTGGATTTCTTCTCCTTGCACTGTACTTCAGCTGTTTCTTTCAAGATATGCAAATGCTCTTCTTGTTACTGCATACGAGTTGAATATACAGAAATCCATGATGGAAACATTAATAACAGGGTTGCCACTTCTGCTCAAAGATGAAATTCTCTCCTCAGTTACCTGTTGAAGTTACACAGTGGCCATAGCAGAACCAGGCAAAGGAGGGACGTCTCTATAACAAGTGCTGAAAAGTGTTTTTTATTCTTTTCCCATGCTCAGAGCACTTCATGACTTTACTTCACTTATTGAGTGGGTATCTGCTAGAAATTGTGCTCCAGAACAGACCAACCTGCCTTAATGGTGTGTCAAGGGCAGAGGTGAGGCAAACATGAAGAACTCTGGGAAAACCAGGTGCAGGAGGTAATAATTTGAAACAAAACAACGAGAAAAAAAAAAAAAAGAACAAAATAAAAATCCTGCAGCAGTGGCCTTGAGGGCAGAGTTGGGTTGTTTTGACAAGTCTTCACATGTGTCATGGGGAAAATGTAAGGCTGTCACCCTGAGTCTGGCAGGGGCTGTCACCAGTGAAGTAGAAAAGTTATGGACTTGCAGTATATTGTGGTAAAGGCAAAAAGAGAAATGTCTGACTTCAGTTAGGTTTGTGGAGATGCAGTGCATAAATGACAATGAAGTCTTGTTTTATTTTACTTCAAAGAAGTGTCACTCCTGTCTGTGCCCTCCTAATATGCTTCCTGAAGTGTAATGTGTCAAGGGTAGATGTGCTCAAAATAGCCCAGTCTCCTTTGGTTTGTGATTGGGCCAGGTGGAGCTGCCTGGATCAAAAGCTGTGTTTTCAAATTGCAGCTCAAACTGTGCTTTGTGATTGTTATCTGGCACTTTCCCTGTCCATCACTACATGGGATAGGCTGTATTGCAACAACATTAACTGTTGTTTGCTTCAAAGTGCATCAAGTAAGAATCTCTGATAGCTCTGGGGTTTTGAGGTTTTCTTTTTGCCAAGATATTTGGTAAAGGTAAAAGGTTGCTTAATATTGGGATTAAGGGTTTGTTTAAACTGCTATTTGGGTTTTCAGATAGGGAGAAGAGGTGGTCACCAAACCACCAAAGAAACTTTAAACCCTAAACCTAACTTCTCTTGGAGTGGTAAGCCACACTTGCCTCCTGCAAGGCACCATTGCCATCAGTATAGAGCTGCTGTCTTGCAGAAGGGGAAGCCTTGCCTTTAAGAATAAAACTAGATGTTTGTTTAGTTTGTGCTAGTGTCAAAGAACACTGAAGAATATAATATATAAAAAAATGTGCAGGTTCACTTTCCCTGTCAGGCTCCTGGCTCTCCCCATGACAGCTTCCTTCTGTAGCTGGTGGTGATGTAGCTGCAAGATGAATCCTGAGGTGACTTGTGCAACCTCTTTCAGGGGCTTGGATGACATTTGGGTTTTCTTCCTGGGGGTCTTAACTGCAGATGGCCAAAGTCAGCCTAAATTTTGGATTAAGCTTGAGTAGTACCTTTGACGGCTGGTATGGAGCTCCTTTGGAAGGAATTGTACTTCACTAACTTCAGAAACGCTTGGGAGATTGTTAGATTGATGGAAATGACTTAATTATTAGAGTGGGCTGTTACCCTGCTTTGTAGGACAGCGTTTTCACTTTTTCTTGCCTAACTTAAGTCAGTCCGACAAGCTCCTCTGGTCATAATAACAGTTGGATTGGGGAGCAGAAAGATATCTCAACTCCTGTGTTACTTCATTTGGTTTACTCTGTGCTGCAGTGGCAAACTTTGACAAAGCCAATTCTGTCCCCTGAAATGGTGTAGAAGAAAGTGGAAACGCTGTATTTTGCTACTTTCAAGTGTTTTAGCACAGTTAAAGTACATGCTATTAAAAGACGATTAAACAAATCTGTGCAAACACCAGCTGGCTTGCTGGTAATCAAGTGCTCCAGCATGGTATGAACTTGCAGCGTAGGTAGGCTGGCGATGGCAGCGCTCCTGGGAGCCGCACGCCCTTGGAGTGTGTGGGAGTGTGTGCTCATCCCAGAGCTGTGCTGGCCTGGCACCCCGGGCGCTGCAGCCGGGAGAGCGGGTGTGCCATGCTCTGTGTGGGGCTCCAGGGGACCACAGATCTGTTTGGGGGGGGTTTGCAAATGTGCGATGCAAATGACACTTTATTCAGTTTTGTGCCTTGTGCAGCCCAGTGAGCCTTGGGTGAACTGGGGAACCAGCTGATTCCTCAGCGTGTTGGAAAGACTTAACACCTCAGCGTGTTCTTGGAGTGCCAAAGTCAGCTTAGTGAGGGAACAGGCTCACTGCTGGTCTGAAAATAGAAGTCAGGGCTGTTAGCTGTGCAACTGAAATGTCTTAAAAATGTTGTGAGCAGGGAACATAATTTAATGAAATTAGGGATTACTGCATGACTTCCTCTAAGTATGTTTGCCCCAACAAAACGGGTTGACTACAGTTTCACGAGGAGGAAATACAGCCTAGTAGTTCCAGTATGCAGTGTTCAAGATTTGGGCTTAGTTCTCTCTAATCAGGTGCTGAAAGGTCCTGAACAAACTTGCTGCTGCTTCAGTTCCTGAGAGATCATGGAGGTAGCAATACTGAATTTTGTCAACTGTTAGACCTGCAGATGAAGATGGGCCCATTTTGAATGTTAACTTCATTCTATACTCAGTAGCTGATGTATTTTCTTAAATGTAAAAGTACAGGTTGAACTCCACACTTCACTTTGGATTTTAAAATCTAAAAGTTTCTCTACATTCCCATTATGGCAAATACCAATTATGCAGCTAACTCTTATTGTTCTAGGCAGGTGCAAATTCCCACGACAGAAGGTCTGTTTGCATATGTATACATTTCTGTTCACTGCAGAAAATGATCTATAAAGTGTACTGCGAATCACATCTTAGTGGGTGAGGACTGTGCCACATCACTGCTTGGCACCAATTTATCCTAAAGGGCAGTCTAAATTGAATGCCAAGGCTCATTTAACTAAACAAAACTAACAACTTGTGTGTGGTGGGAGGTAGTTTCCCACCTTAGTGGCTTTTGTCCTGTTACATAGGCACTGACTGGCTATTCCATGATCATCTCTGCATCTGGAAACCCCTAGGCCTAAAATAGTGGTAGTGGTAAGTAAAATGCAGGTGTGAATCCCATTGCCAGAGCTCTGTGAATGATGTGTGGCACATGTGCAAGACTTGACTGCTCTTTAGGTAAATAAGAATTTATGTTTAAAATAAAAATGCTGTACTTGTGAAAACTGACTTAACTTTCCCCTCTTGTTTTCTTACAGGTATCTCCAACCAGGAATCATGAACTGGCACTTCTCTCTCCTCTTTGTTCTTGGGACTTTAATGTCTGTATGTTCCCAGTTCAGTTTTTATCCTCTGGAGGAGCTTAGCTCTGATGTTGGAATCCAGGTCTTCAATCAAATAGTGAAAGCTAAGCCTCAGGACAATGTTGTTGTTTCTCCTCATGGGATTGCTTCAGTCCTGGGGGTGTTGCAGCTGGGAGCTGATGGCAAGACAAAGAAGCAGCTGACAACTATGATGAGATACAGTGTAAATGGTCAGTGATTCCTGAGGTGGTTTGGGGTGTGTTTTGTGAGACTCCTCATGCTGTATGAGATGGCTTTCCGAGTGTGGTAGATTGCATCATGCACCAATTAACTCTGTTTACCAAAGCACAGAATGGACACACTTGAAGTTAATTGGCAATTTGAGTATGGACATGTACATACACTCCAACTGGCTTATAAGCAGCTTGGTTAATGACTTCAGGGCCCTGGCTGGAACTGCCTTCATCCTTGCAAAATTGATTTTCCAGAGCAGTGTGGGAGGTGGTCCAGTGCCAGCACCATGCATGAAGGCTGCGGTGCCCCATTTTGGGCTGTACTGAACAGTCTTTGATGTGTCACTTCTTAGATAATAGGGCAAGGGAGTATTTACTGGCACCATACTGAAAGCAATGCAAACTAACCGTACTATTGATACTTTCACTTTGCTCTTCAGCTTTGTTTATGTGTTTCTGCTGTCAGGATCCCTGTATCCTGTAGTGCCCTCCTCTTGAGACAGCCATTTCTGCTTGCCTCTGTGTCTGACACTGCATGCATCTGTGTTTATATTCCTCTGCCAATGTCTGCCCCTTGAGAGTGTGTAGGCTGGAGGTTCTGCTTTAATTTGCACGCTATTTTTGTGAGTGTTTGCCAGCAAGACAATGTCTTAGTGCCAGCATTCTCCCTTACTTCCAAGAATAGGAAGCCCTCCAAGAGGTAAGTGCACATTTGAGTCTTGAGCAGTATTGTCATATCATGTTGTCCCATCTTCAATTGCTTTGCTGTTTTGGTCCTGGGTTTAAAGTACAGCAAAATGATTTGACAGCTTAAGATCTAAATGATGTAGATTGAAATCTCTTCATTGGATGATCAACTTTAGGAACATTCAAATACTCAAAATACAAGTACTTGCAAAAATTTTGAAGCATTTTTATCACCTTGTTTTATTTGGCCTGCAGTCCTGATACTGTAAGACACAGAGGTTCTCAAACACCTTAGAAGGTAGCCAATACCTTATTAGACTTGTTGTGGGATGGGGAGATACCGATCTCATTGCACATATTTCCCCTGTTCTTGTTCATGATTGCCTTGCAGTTCTTTGGCAACTGCAGCAACTGCTTCTTCGGAAAGTTAATAGTTGAAAAGTATTTAATTTGTCTTTAGCTGTCTTTTAATGCAATTTAGCAGCTGGAAGCAAAGAGGAGAGCCAGCATCATGAGACCAGCCAGCTCTCCCCGGACCACCAGCAAGTGCTCCGTGGACCACCAGTGGTCCACAGAATACAGTTTGAGAACCTCTGTTATGGTATGTTCTCCAAAAGGATTTGCCCATAGTATTGGAGAGTGAACATGTAGAAATACATACAAATGGTACTGTTAGAGCATTCATGATACGTGAAACAGCAAAGCCACGTGCAGCTAAGAGAATAACTCAACTAATTTATTTACTTCATATCTTTTATCTCAGGTTTGTCTACATAAGGAAGTAGCGTGGAAATGTTTTTGCCTAAATTGTATTGGGAAACAGAGGGAACCTATTAATAACTGCTGTAAAAACAGCCACCCAAGGATTCTGTTCAATATAATGGTTGAATGTGAAGTTGCTTGCCTGGCAATAGCTTCCCTGTGTAGACAAGCACTCCTTCATAAGCCATAACACCAGGGAGAACTGGGTATGGTGAACATAGCAGTTCTTCTGTAGTGCCATATGCCTTCTCTTGTACACAGTGAAGGAGCTAGCAAGCACTGGATGCAGTCTGCTTTCAGGTCCTAAGGATCTTGACTAAAACACTGGAACCTACTTCTTTCCCTTTTTCCTTTTTTAGAGACAAGTTCATGTGTTAAGGGATTGATTCCTGCTTGTAGGTGATTTAGGCCAGAACCTACTCTTGAAGGAAACCAAGACTTGGCTTGCAGTTTACTAAAGAAATCTTGACAGCTTCCTTTATTCTGCAATAAATGGAAAGGAAGGATATCAAACAATTTTTGCTTTACGCTCTGAGGTTTAAGACCACTTGTTACACAAATCCTGCAGAGCTCTCTGAGTGAGCTAACTTGACCCCTCAACTTTCTCTGTCATTGCTGCAGAACTGACAAGTGACCTCTTGGGCTTATATGATATGAAATATATTTTGGAACAGTCCATGATTAGTATCTTCACACTAAGAGTTTGAACCTCAATGTTACCCCCAGCCCTGTCTTTTGCATTCTGAGCAGACACCTAGAGGGGCAGCAGGAATCAGTGGCGGTCATGTTTTTGCTGGGAAACAGTAGCAATCTTCAGATGGAGAGATCAGAAATGGGTATTTTGGAAGTCTTCTGAGAATGCCTGCTTTGGTCTCCTTTTCTAGTCCAGCACAATGTCTGACCTTTCATGTCATTAATAGTTGCATATAAAGTAACTGTTTTTTCATAATCTCATTCTAAATTAAACTTGCTGTTCTTTCCAACTAGGAGTTGGTAAAGCCTTAAAGAAGATAAACAGGCTCATAGTCTCAAAAAAGAATAAAGACATTGTAACAATTGCTAATGCAGTGTTTGCAAAGAGTGGCTTTAAAATGGAAGTGCCTTTTGTTACAAGGAACAAAGAGGTGTTTCAATGCAGTGTCAAGAGTGTGGACTTTGAGGACCCAAATGCAGCATGTGATTCCATCAACCAGTGGGTGAAAAACGAAACAAGGGGTGAGTATTGGCGAGTGCCTTTGTGCATGGCAGGGTGGTGTCTGAGACCTCAGATTCAGATGGGAATACTGGGGAAGGATGGGGAGGTGTAGAAAGCTGCCTTACTGCTCAAAATTGTCTTTTAGCTGACATTAGCAGATGTGCCTATCTGGTGGCCTGGAGGGATGTGTATAGTGTGTGTCCATCTGCCCATGGGATCAGGGCAGCTTCTACTGTTCTGTGCATTCATGCAACTGATGAGAAATCCAAGCAGAGTTCTCCTGAAGCTATGCTTTCTGATATATAAAAGATACTTTCAGGCAACTTACATATTTTACTCAGGAAATCAGACTTAATGGAAAGCTAAAGAGCAGTTCAGCTTTTGCTCTGACTGCCTTAAACTCCTGCAAGATTTAGGACTCGGGTTTAGTGGAGGATTCTTAATTAACCTTGTCTTGACAGAACTCCTCATGGTTCAAGCCTCTCCTCGTCTAATTGTCATGCTAACATATGCTAAATACAGAGATCACATTTTCCAACATGTTCCCAGTCTAGGTGAACTACATGTTTGTTACCTCTTGGAGTTAAAACCAGTGCCTCCTGGATGTGAGGAGTGTGTTAACATGTTGGATGTGGTATTTGTGAAACGAGGCGGTCAAATTCTTTCTCGACCACATCACCAGTTTTGCATAGCAATGTTGCAAGCAGTGTGTGAATGGGGAGGTGTTTCAGCTGAAACTATTACCACTGGAATGCCTGAAAAGGGTAAAGCCTTGTTAGTTGTTATATGCAACATCAGATTATCAATTAGCAAGATATGTTTGATTCCTAGTTATCCCAAAGGCTAACTTTTTGGCAAAGAGTGCCATTGGCTTTATGAATCTTAAATGTATTGCCCTGTGAGGAGCTGGCACACAGATCAAGGGGTCTGAAGTAATATGTGCGTCAGGTTCCTCATGAGCAGTTGGCAGTGTTATCACAGCAAATACTTAAGATTTCCTTTATTTCTTCTAGGTATGATCGATCAGGTTGTAGCTCCAGATGATATTGAAGGCAGTTTGACCAGACTGGTTCTAGTAAATGCTGTGTATTTCAAGGGCTTATGGAAATCACGATTTCGACCTGAAAATACAAAGAAACGTCCATTTTATGGAGCTGATGGGAAGACCTACCAAGTTCCCATGCTGTCCCAATTGTCTATCTTCCGCTGTGGTAAGCTCAGTGACTCCCACTACCACCAACAATGGTTGTAAAATTAGCTCTTTCAAACTTAAACAAGAGCTCGTGGTGTTTAATGGTGTTGCTTGTTGTAGCTGATGTAGACGGCTTGTGTTACAGAAGTGTCTGTACTGCTGGGGCATGGGTGAGCTCGCTGTGCAGGGTGCTTTACAGTTGATTAAGGTTGAATACTCTGACAAAGTACTTGCCTTATCCTCTTACCGTGAAAAAGGAAAATCTGAAGTACCCAAATTGAGAAATTTGCATGTTGCTTCAGCTTTGCTGGAAGGGGGGGAAAAAAAAAAGGCATGGATTCCTAAGGGGTGAGAATAAGGGAAAGCTGCCAACAGAGACAGAACCGTAGAAGTTTACCTGGTGATGACCTGTGTATGAAAGAAAGATTGGAGTAGAATCAATCTATATTTTACTCTATATAAAGAAATGGGACTTGCACAGTCCCCAGTCCTGTGGGAGCCAGAGGAACACAGTGTTAGTATGTTGGCAATAGCTCTCAAGGTGTGAAACTGCTCTTCAGATTGAGTCACAAGTGAAAAGAAGTTCAGCAGGTTCAGCCAGACTTCCGTCAGAGACTCTCAGAGCTGACACAAGCAGCTTGATGTGACTGACAATCTACTTCAGAACTCCAGTGTTGCAGCCCTGTGGGGATTTTAGTGGTCAAAGTAAGATTGATACTCTGATAGAAAACTTCTGTTGCATCCTTCCAAGAAGTGCTGCCTGGAACTTGCTTCCTTGTGTGCTAAATGCAGTCTGAGAAATATGTATGAGAATATAGCTTGCTGTAAATCCAAAACACAAGGCCCATTTTGCTTTTAAATGCCTAGTTTTAACTGTCAGTAGTGCTCAACTAATGTTAGTAATTTGTGTTAAAGTAAACAGCTGTGAATTTCTGTCCCAAACCTGTACATTAGAGCAGATGTAATGTAATACTTCAAGTGACTGCTGAAAGTGTGAGTTAGGGGAGGTGGGGAAGCCTACTGTAGTATTTACTAATCTGTGGAGTTTCAAAGAAGTTGATAACTTAAGATGGGGTTTAGCAAGACTATTATCTTGAAGGTTTTTGACTTCTGATGCTGGTTAAAATCTCCATTATGTCAGCCTATGTTTAAGCTAGAAAAGCTATTAAGGCTAGAAAGGAACAAAAGAAATACTGCTGAGTTAGGGCTCATTTTAGTTTGTGTATCTCTGGATTTCCTGATGTAGGGCTTCTGTTTTATGTACATTGCAAAGGGATCTTTAAAAGTTTAAGTTTCTTAAGCATCTTCAGTCCCATGACCTGACTGAAGCTGAGCTCCCCTCCTATTTGGGGTGCCTCAGTAATGATAGTAGTGTGTAGCAGATCAGGAAAGCAGTGCTTACCTGTTGGACAGTTTACCTTGTGCTACTGTCCTGTAGCTGACTTGTGCATCCAGGTCTATAGGCTCTAGTCTGAGAACCACTGTTATTATAACAGGAAATAATGAAACTGCCAAGCCTGACACTATTCTTGCAAAATAAGTGCAATAGTGCCAGTTTTGTAGCAATACGAGCTCAGTCAAGGCAGGTTGCATGGCCCTGGCAACAAGATTAAATTTGTAATGAAGTTGTTGATTTTTCAGCTTGGGCTGACAAGTGCGAGTTTAGATGAAGAAAGGGGAAAGATAATAAGATCTTGCTGCTATCCAAAAACTTTGCCTGAAATCCTGTCTGTAGTTAAACTGACGAGTTTTCACTTGAAACTACTATAAAAAGCATTTGCTTCCAAGCTGCATGCCAGAAATCCCCCAGTAACCAAAGGGAACTTGGAAGAAGAGAGGGTTGCTCAAAGACAGTCTTCCTGACACTTGCTGTAACTTGGAGGTGTTGCTATCTCACTCCTTCTCATCTAATTGGCCTCGTGCACTGCCTCGAAGAGTGGCTGCTTTCCACTATCTTGAAAGGCTTAAGACTGCTTCCTAATCAGATCCTTATTAAGCAAGAAAATTAAGTAAATGCCACAGACTACTTCAGACAGGAGATAGGAGCTCTTGCAATAACTCTTGGAGGAAAAAGCCTCCTCTAATGAGATCTCTTCAGTTTGGAAAGATGCTTTTCCTTGCTTTTTGTCTGTGTGTGCAGTTGGTTCTGGTCCAGTTGAGATCTGAAGTAGAGATCCAGCTGATTTGCAGACTTAGTTACTTCTAATGTAGCTGGCTTGCTACTCTGGGCTGATGAGGTTTGTCTGGGAAACAGTATGTATATCAAATGAGAATTTGCTCTTTGGTGTCATCCTGTTCATGCTTTATGTCAAGCTAGCATCTGTAGAGAGCTCAGGCCTTTTGAAGCATTACCTAGCAGAAAGTCTGTGACTCTTGAGTCAGTTTTAAGATGTAGGCAAAACTTTCCCAACAGATTCTTATAGCTATAGGTATCTAAAGGTAAGTAAAATGGACATTTAAGGCTGAAAGGTTATGGCTCACTAGCTTTGGTTTGTTTTCTTTTTAGGCACTACAAGCACCCCAAATGAGCTGTGGTATAATATCATTGAGCTGCCATACCATGGTGAAATGATAAGCATGTTGATTGCTTTGCCTACTGAAAGCACAACGCCGCTCTCTGCTATCATTCCCCACATCAGCACAAAAACAATAGGAAGCTGGATGACAACCATGGTAGCAAAAAGAGTGCAGGTTATTTTACCAAAGTAAGTAGTAATATAATCTATTTCTCTTTCAGCGACTGTTTTGGGGGTTATTTATGTGTATCTCATCTGCTACAGTGTGACTTTCCTGATGCCTTTTTTTTGTTGTTGTTGTTGTTCCAACTAGATTTACAGCAGAAGCAGAAACAGACCTAAAGGACCCTTTGCAAGCACTTGGTATTACAGATATGTTTGACCAGTCAAAGGCAAACTTTGCAAAAATAACAAGTAAGGTTTTTTGTTTGTTTCTTTTAATTCATGGTGGTCCTTCATAGTTTCTAGCACTGAATAAAGTGCTGCTTTACCAGTGCAGTTGTCTGCTTTGTCTTGGCTGTGTTACTATGACACTGGAGCTAGGTTTTTTTGTAGCCAGCCAGGCATGACTGCTGCTGTTGAACGTTGCAGTGGCTCTTTTTCTCCTCTTGCATTACAGCAGTAAATCATGTTGGCCAGCTTTTTAAGGTTTCATAATACAACCTGAGGGTCTCAAGCAGTCTAAAATCTATGGCAGGACTTATAACAATACCCTACCTCAGACTGTAGCAAATACTGCAACTACAGCATGTAACTTTCCCCAAAGTGTGTGTTTAATGACCTTTTTTTGAGCTCTGTAGGAAAGCTCAAGGATACATTCACACTTTAAGGGACTGGACCAACCCAGAGCTGTAAATATTAGTATCTGAAAACAGAGTGTAGATGTGATGACATTTTATAGCCATGAGGTATTTCTCTTCTCTGTTTTTATTGAACTCCTGATTATTTTATACAGAATGATCTAACAAAAATAGCCTGCCTTGTGCTGACTTAATTTGGAAACAAATTCCTGTTTCAGTGAAAGCAAGGTGTGTTGCTAAGTGCCTTTTTTTTTTTTCCTCCCTGACATTGAGATAAATGTCTTAAATTCAGGAAGCATATTGTTTCAGGGTTTGGGGTTTTTTTAAATTAAAACTAAAATTACAAGTTAAATTTTTTAACTTAAACCATCAAATAAGAAAACCTGGTAAATAGGGAGGAAGGAGGTAGTAAGTTAGTTCATTCCCTATTTTTGCAATTACTTATTGATTGTATTCAAAGATGTTACCAGTAGTGTTCTTCACTGCAGCTTTAGGATTTCAGCAGCTTTTGTTGTTTTGAGCCATGCTGGCATAGCTGTAAGCTACAAGGTACTTCAGGACTCGCTCAGGAAGTTTTACTGAAAGTGCTGTTCTTGTTGGGTTTTTCAGGAACAGAAGGTCTTCATGTATCTAATGTTCTGCAAAAGACAAAAATTGAAGTTAGTGAAGATGGAACCAAAGCCTCTGCAGCAACAAGTAAGCAACTGTACTGATAACTGCCAGACTTGGAAAAACACCATTATAAGGCTATAGCACTAAGCTAAGAGAGCCTACTTGATTGAAGACCATTGTAGGAATATGCTCTGACTTCAGATCAGCTGATGGGTTTTACGTAATTTCTCAGGAAAATTCCAATTTGCCCATGTTGATCACTGTATGAAATACTGAAAGGATTACTTCTAGAGAAGTGTCTTCTAATAGCTTACACTTTGGCCACTCATACTGTTCTGGCTATCCAGGTGGCAAAGAGGACTAAGCTACTATGTGCTTTGAGTGACAGCCCAAGACTGACTTTCAGCTTTCTGTGGGTCTTGTCTTCTAATATGCTTCCTGTAAGAATACCATGTGATCTGTGTGGCTTTAAATGTCCAATTTGATAGGTTATAGGCATTTGTCTGCACCTGTGCAAGCTGAGATATATATATATATATATAAACACACTAGGAAACTTCACTTTGATAGAGTATATAATGTGTTGTGATGCTTGATTTGTCTCACTCTAAATCTTATCTTTCTTGCAAGCTGCAATTTTAATAGCCAGATCATCTCCTCCATGGTTCATAGTAGACAGACCATTTGTATTTTTCATCCGGCACAATCCTACAGGTAAGCAGCATTTGCAAGTACTCTTTAGCTCAGAAATTGAGTATCAATTATGTCATAGTGACAAAAGAAGTGTGGAGCTACAGAATAATTACTTAAAAAAATCATGCAAGTACATTTTTAATGTTTTCATAATACTAGATTATTTTATTGGGAATACAACTCAGAACAGGGAAAAATATGTATTGGCTGCTATGCTAACAGAAATAAGCATGGTAGGTTTATGGGTACAAAAAGAGCCAGAGTTCCCCTGAGTACAGAGGAAATAACTCTTTGCTGATAGTGAATTGGTGAATAGGACCCAGCTTTCTGATGGACAGTCAGATAGTCAGGGTGAAGGCAAAATAAGGGCTTCAGGGATCTAAGGTGTTGCTCCAGCCTGCTCTGAACAGAAGTGAAGGTTCCAATACAGTGATCATGGCATCCCTGCAGTGTGGGCTGATTCTCCTTGAGCAGAGTTGCCCCATTTACTTTGAGTAACTTGTCTACTTCTTGCAGTGACATGTGTATGACAGATATGTTAGTTAGCAGGGAACAAGATGCAGCTGCCAGCACTGGGGGAAGACTTGGCTCCTGGCAGCAGTCCTCATCCCGAGGCTCCACAGAGCATCAACATAGCTGTGCCTCCAGAAATATGAGCTGGCCACCTATCCAAACACACACTTCCTTGGGCTCACAAACTCGAGGGAGGCTAGACAAGACTGACAAGGTGGCTTGGCTGTGCTCTGTAGACTTCATGCTTTCATGGAAAAGTTTAACTCTATTTACAGACTATGGTAATCCTTGTTTTTGTTTCATCCCTCAGGTACAATCTTGTTTATGGGACAAATAAACAAACCTTGAATGTGGAAAAGACTTTCTTCAAGAAGTAAACAGGCACACCCCTGTTCTGTTAAATATTTTGTACACTACTCTTTGACTTCACTCAAGAGCTAGTTTTAACCACTGACTAGGTTTTGAAACAGGAGTCGACACAGTTCTGGCTTTGTGGGAAAAAATACAGATTGAAAACTACAGTATCTCTTCAAAATGTTTAAAAGATTCTCTAAACTACTGAATGGTTACCTATGCTAACAGCTTTTGAGCTTTTTCTGTATCTACTAAGAATTTTGTGTATGGCTTTTTGTGAGAGGATTTTAACAAAGAATGATAAACGTTTCTATTAATGTTGGTTTCTTCTTGTGTGTGGGTAAAGTCTAATTTTGTAGATACCACCTATCAAGATTACTTTTGGTTCCTGAGTATCTTGGTACCTGGATATTCTTGGTAGAAATAGAATGAAAGTTCTAGCAGTTTTTATATAGTGCATGTATCACTGAGAGTTTTAAAACTAATGTGGTGTTCAATACACATCGCATTGTCCTGTCTTATTGTAATGTAAACTTGTCATTGCTAGTATACACTTTCTATTGGATTTAAATTTTATATTTGTTTTTGTACAAAGGAAAAAATAAAACTGCATTATGAACAGTCAGTGTGGTGGATCATGGATGTGCTGATGGATATTTGTCTCCAGAGTCCTGTGAAATACTTGTTTGAGACTGACTTCTAAGGAAGGTGAAGGGAGGGTGGTTTTGTGCGACCTTTTTGTTGTGTGTAGGGGTGGTTTGTTTGGGTTTTTTTTCCCCTTTTTTTGTGTATGTTTTGGGGGTTTTTTGTTTTATTTTTAGTCTCTGCTGCTGATTACCTTTTCTGCTGAAGTCATTCTGCCGTGGATGAATTATCCATAAGTTTAGTATATGAAGACCAAAGTCTATTTGCTATGCCCAAGTTACTGCTAAAAACTGCCCTGTGAGAGGATTTCAATGCACCTTTGGGGCCTTCCCTCCTGTTCCCTATGGTGTAGGTTATATGCACATTGGCATCTCTTCATGCCCCTTGCAGGACTCTCCTGAGTGTAAAACTCCTCAGATGATGAGCAGTAAATCCTTTTGTCTTGTCGCAGATGTTCCTTGTTTGAAAGCATGTTGTACTGCTCCTGTGGCAACCGAGGGATTTGGGTGGGGAAGGTAAATCTTTGATGTTACCTGCTTCTCTTAAGGGCACTCTTGCAGGGAGAGAAGCCTGGCTGCTCCTGGTCTAGGGGGAGAAATTCCTGCAGACTCAGCCCTGGTGTGTAAGTAGGTGACTGTTGAACATATCCATGAGCTGGAGGATGAATGAGCATTGAGCCTCTTTGTCAGGTACAAATACAAGATGAAGAGAAACTGCTTCCAGCTGAAAATCCCTGAATGAAGACTGGCCATGCAGGACAAACCCAGTACAAAACCTGGGATGAGAGCTCATAATATGCTGCCAGATACTGGGCCAAAGTGCTGGCCTCTCTTTTCCTGCTTGAGTTGAGCCCTGTAATTGTCAAGAAGAATAAATCTGTCTAGCTGTCTTTTATGGGATGTATTAGCTCCCTACCGCCAAATCCACTTAAGCTGGGAAAGGAGTGCTCCTGCTGCAGGCTGAGGGCTGGGTCTCCTGCACTCAGTGAAGGTGAGTGGAGGAACTAGCATGACCTAGTTATCTTCCTCACTTTTTGAAGGAAAGTGAGCCATGCAGGTGAGGAAATAAAAAAGACATCCCCCAACCCCCAAACAAAACAACCAAAAGTTAACTCTAAGTATGTGAGTGATGTAACTAAAGATTCTGGTGCTTAGCAAGAGAGCTCTCCTAGCTAGCCTAGTCAGAGTTGCCCTCAATTTCTTGCACCTTATGGAGGTAAGGAGCACAAGTGAAAACAGAATTGTTACTGGGTTGTGTACAATTACAGTGACAGTTGCATTGTCTAGAATCTAGTTTGGGTATGGTTTCTCATGGAAAAATAGAGAAATGTTGCCTCACAGAAACTACTTAGCCAGGACCACCTGAGATGGACTTGAGAAACCACGATGTGTATGAGAAGTGACTACTGGGGTGCAAGGCATCATCTTTGGGCTCTGGAACAGTGTGGTATTGTATTTCAGAGTAACAGCTGCTATTTTGATATCAAAATAAAATTGCAATATGAGAACTTTCCAGTTGCTTCTATTTAATGTTTGTGGTAAGAATTTAAATATTACAGCATTGGCACTCAAACTGGACTCCCACAGGATTTGCACACAGCAGCAGTGTGTGATCTGGGCAGAAAGCAGGCTTGGGATTAGGTTTGGGCAAGAAAAAAAAAATGCAGTGACATAAGCTTTCAGTTTTGCCTTAGCACAGTTTCTGTGTAAACAACTGTCAGTCCCTTCTGTTAGTCCTGAAATAACTTGCAAAATAAGATGATTGCTTTAGAACACTGAACGATGAGTAACTGGGTATTTTCTTTTTGCCCTGATCAGGCCAGAAGTGGACAGTGAAGAGGCTGGCTTGGCGATGGTGAACAGGCTTATTTAGCCTGATGGAGCCAGTCCTACCTACCCAAGCTGAGCTCTGAGCAAAGCAATGGGGAATGTCACATGTAGCAGCTACTTGTGAGCTTCAAGGTTCTGTGGTAGAAGGATGAAGTAAGTCACCATGCAGAAAAAGGGCTTTTCAGCTCTGCCACTCTTGGATGGTACTTTTGGTACTTTGGTTAGCTGCTAAAAACTTCCCTGTTAGTAATGCTATAAAAAAGTGTCTGTGTTCTTCTGTCCTGGGAATTGATTAATATAAAATTTCCAGTCCTGCTTGACAGAGTAACTAGAGTTCAGTGTGATGTTTTAGCATTAGGGATGTGCTTACTGTAGTCTTACTAAACCTTACTGTAGCAGTCTGTCAGCTGCTCTTGAAAGGCTTTGGGAAACCTGATTGCAATCAGCAGAGGTATGTTAATATTTTTAAAGTCATCTTTGTCTCTAGGATTATCAAACCCAAGGTGACTGCTCATGCTGCTTGGTTCAGCTTCAATCTATTCCTCCTTTACTCCCATCTGCTTTGCAGTTGAGCTTGGTGCTCATGGCAAAGCTGAGGTGATTTTGGGCCCCTGAGCCCTGCACTTTGCTTGAAGATAGGAGGCTGGGGAGAAGCCATTCTCTTGGAAGAACAGAGACCATGACACTGAATGTGTAAAGCTTAATAATGGATTTTGAATTTCAAGCAAGAGTTGCAGAATTGCTGCTCAGATGATCTCATTATCTGCTGTTCCTGGCTGCTCTCTCCACAGATGCCTGTGTTTAAAAGCAGGGGTAACATATCCTTTGCAAACCTCTGAGGTGGAATGCTTGGAGAGACTTCAGTAATGAGAGACTGAAACCCGGGGTAGGGAATGATTGTGGAAAATGCTTGTGGTTACAATTGCTTTAGCCTAGAAAGTAAATGAGAGAAAAGAGTTTGGTAAATCTTGCCATACATTTCCTAAGCCAGATCTGTAATAAAGAAAGTGTTTAGTCATAAAGTAATTAACAGGTAAAATAGCAGGCTATTAGTCTGCCAAACTGTGTCTCAACTTTGTTTTCCTAACTTGAGAGAACTCTAAAAAGGTTGGTTTTCTTTTATGACTTCCACGTTTCATTAAGACTTTGTTTTCAAATCTTGTTTGCTGGACAGAATGGAAAGTGTAGAGAAGGGCCAGTTCCTCAGCCCATGTGAAGGGATAACTGGTGTCCACCCTTTGGCATCACAGCACATTCCTGTTGGCAGCTGCCTTCTGACAGCAACCTCTCCATTCAAAAACATGGCTGTGTTGCCTCCCAGCAGCACTGTGAGTTAATAAAGATGAAAACGAGAAAGAAATTGAAATATCTCTTTTGTAAGCAACACTTTATAAATTCTCCCTCATGCTTCAAAGAAAATAAAAGCCCTTTAGCTTAGCCCCATCCATGCAGTTTAACTGCATGTATTTATTAGTAATGCAGTGGTTGAAACTTGTCTAACACTAATAATTTCCATTATTACTGTGGTGCCAGAAGGCTGTGTTGGATGTGACACGCAGGAGGACACAAGCCCCTACCAGAGGCAGTAGGGGAACCGAAGGATAGAAATCACAGGGGGTGGTGCAGTCACCCTCCTCCCCAAGAGGGTGGTGCTGGTGACAGACTGCAGCTCTCCTTGCCCTCGGGTTTCGGGGCTTGCTGCTAGGGCCAGCTGGGCACTGTTCACTTACTAGATGACAATTTTCTGTGCTAAAGATGGAGCCGTGTTGGGTGGATGCTGCCACATCCGCCTGTCCTCACAGTAGGACAGCCTTCTCAGTGCTGTGCTGCCTTCACTCCTCTGTGTCCTTCAGATCATGTTGAAATTCCCAGGGATGCTAATTTTCACTTTCAAGGCCACGCTGATGATAGCTGTTACAGTCTGGAAGGCTGGACCCTGTCTGGGATGCATGTAGCATGCATTATGCATTAACATTGTGTCACTTCCATTCCCCTATGCTGCCAATGCACAGTCAACCCTGACCCAAGGATTAGCTTTCCCCAAGCCTTTCTGGCTGCTAAACTCATGGCATTCCCCTTGAACACTGGATCTGGGCTCTTAATGCACCCAGTTCCCTGTAATTAAATGTATCAGCTCCTGAAGGGCATTTGTGCAATAGAGGGAGTGAATCAGATGATTTTTCTTTGGGGCACTGAGCACCTGGAGCCTGTGGCCATCAGTTAATTACACTGGCTCTGAGCCACCCTGCCCTAGACAGAAGGGCTGGGCAAGTCTCCTTGGTTCACAGGCAGCATTTGTTTCACTTCCAGACTAATTTGCACTAGCTAGTTCAGGATCAGAACAGGTGGTGGAAAGAGGGGAGGACAGAGTTGTATCTTTGGCTGTATCTGACCAGCCTGGGCTCTTCAACCTTCCTGAAATGGTTGAGGTGAGGACACAATTGGCCTGCTCAAGGCCTCGCTGGCAGGTGTGTGCCTGGGGGAAACACGGCCCCCTGTCACCTCTGGCCCTTCTTGCACGTTACCCCTGAATGTCTGGCTGCCAGCTCTGCCCAGCAGACAGCATTGGGCTTTGGGGGGAGTGGGGCAGTGTATGTCTCTCTGAGAAGCAGTTCTACCTTCAAAAAACCAAAAAATGCACCAACCCAAGAAAACACACCAAACCATTCTGAGGGGAAATGATGGAATTTGAGCAGTCTCATTCTGTTGTTTTCTGTTACATTTCTTCTTTTGAGAGTTCTGACAGGTGTCCTCTAAGCACCAGGATCAAGTAGAGGGGCACTGTGGGTGATTTTCCTGCCCTGCTGGCCTCTCCAGGAGACAGTGTTTCAGTAGGAGGTTCCCCATATGCCCATATCCCTATATCCTTCATGTCCCCCTGTCCCTCATGCCCATACCCTTCATGTCTGCCTGTCCCCCTATGCTCCTGTGCACATGTCCCCTGCCCCCATACCTCCATGTCCCCTTGTGTCCATATCCCTTTGTCCCTATATGCTCATGTCACCCTGTCCCCATATCCCCCTGTGCCCATACCCCCCAATGTCCCTTAGTCCCCATATCCCTCTATCCCCACATTCCCCTGTGCCCATACCCCGCAAGGTGCTTTTGTCCCCATATCTCCCTCTCCCCCATTCCTACATTCCTGTGCCCACATCTCCTCTCCCCCGTCTCTATATCCCCCTCTGCCCATACACTCCATCCTTTATTCCCATGTGCCTATATCCACATGTCCCGATATCCTCCTATCCCCATATCTCCCTATCTCATGTCTCTATATCCCCATATGCCCCTATACCCCTATCCCCACGTCCCCATATCCCCCTATCCCTATATTCCCCTATCCCTATATCCCCCTATCCCCATGTCCCTATATTTCCCTATCCCTATATCCCCCTATCCCCACATATCCCTATCCCTATATCCCCCTATCCCCACGTCCCTGTATCCCCAAGTCCCTATACCCCCATCCCCACATCCCCCTATCCCTATACCCCCCATCCCCACGTCCCTATACCCCCCTGTCCCCCATCCCCACGGTCCCGCAGCGCCCCCTGGCGGCCGGCCGGGCGCACGGCCCCCGTGTCCCTGGGCTGGTCCCTCCGCCCGGAGGGACGGGGCGAGATGTGGATGGGGACGTGGGAAACACGAGCTGTTTCCACATCCCCTGCTCGGCCAGGAGATGGATCTCCATCCAGGACGTGAAAGACCTGGTAGAAGGATGTACCTCCGAGCCAAAATGCGTTTCCACCCCACTTCCAAGCCGAGGTCAGCAGGATGATGAGTACCAGATGATGAGGCCAGAGGGAATGTCTTATGAGATAAGAGAGGAAGGTAAAAAAAAAAAAAAAAGCTCAAAACCGCTAGTCATCAAATAAAGTTTTTGAATAGTTTTTCTTGAAAATGTTTTTCCGTGGACATGCCATCCTGGCACGTTCACACAGAATCCCTGCTGTGAAGCCTCTGTACAGGGAGAGCACTGCCTTGCTCTCTCTTCTTTGGGCAGAGAGCCAGAATCTCACTTCTGACAATTGGCAGGAGCTAAGTAGGTCAGGCTTAAAAAGCTGAGGATTAGATACGTATGAGTCTGAGCAAAAAACCAGACTACTGGGCAACAAGGTGCCTCTTGGTGGCTGTTTGGATCACAAATTATTAATTCTGACTGCAGATATGTCCACTCAGTCAAGCACTTTATTGCTATTTGCAAGCATAAGGAAAGTCTTGTGCAGCAAATGTGGTCAAGGCCTGAAATACTGTGCTTGAAGGATTTTTAGATCCAGCAGTTCCATTTCGCTTATGTAGTCATTGGCTCGTGTCTCTACTGGGCCATTTTAGACTAGACCCAGAGTAATATTCTTGTCCTTGGTGACCAAATCTGACTGCCATGCACAGGTCTCCACTTATGAATGGGATTCAGGCCAGGTTCTCATGGCAGCATAGGCCAGCACATCACTCAGTAAACTCTGAGGTTCTGGGAAGGGCTCTTGGGATAGCTCTGCACAGTCACCTGTTTTGGAAAGACCTGTTTCCTACATGTTTCCTCCTGTGACTGCTCCCTGTGAAACCTGGGTCAAGGCTTGCACAACCCTGGAAAAAGTGGATTTAGTCAGTCCCTTGTTACAGGGACTTGCCACTTTATCTTATAGCTAAGCCTCTTCAGAACGATGAGAGACATGAGGTCTTGCCATGGGAGATGTGAGTTGGTGCAGGGTGGGTTGACTTGCTGCTTGGTTTGATTGTGGTGGTGGTGCAGACAGGGTGATAGAAAAAAAAGGCTCAGAAAGAATAATAAATGGAGAAAAAAAGCATGTTGTAAGTTTAGAGACTGGACCAAAAGAGGAACACTGGAGAAAGCAAAATATCACGACATATGCATGGACTGAATGATTCGGGAGTGGGCAGGGCTCAGGAAGTAAGAAGAGTGGACTCTGGAAATACAGATGAAAAATAAGGAAGCAGGGAAATGCTGAGGCAAAACGAAGTGTGTTCAACGAAAAGTATCTTCAAAACTTCAAGCAGGACCTATTCTTCCAGTGTCTGTTTCCTTTGCTGTCTATCCAATCTACCTTACTGTGTTTTTCTGCTACAAAATTCCTCTTTTGGGACAGGTCAGAGGAAAGATATTTGCTGCCTGTTGCCCTTCCCTAGGAGCCTGGGGAAGCCTCATTCAGCCTCCCTGGCTGCAGGTGTGTGACATGTGAAGGCTTGTCAAATGGTACAGTCCCCACCACCGTGCTCTGGGAGGTTTGTCCACACCTGGTCTTGTAGCTCATGTCTTTTGGCAGAGTTCTGTCCAGGACATCCAGAGCTGAAAAAGTTTCATCCAGCTCCCAGTTAGGATTCTCAGTTATATACATATATATCTATATATACTGTTCAAATATAAACCCAAGAGGAATTCTGCAGTTGTTTAACCAGCTGCGTGACCAACATTCACATGCAGTGGACAGAGACACAGTAACAGCATAATCCAGCTGCTTAAGGACTTAAAGGATGAAGGCTTGCAGCTGCTCCTGGTTTAATGGACAGGCACTAGCTAATGTATTTCCTGTGACTACACATCCTTCCTCAGCCCATATCCCTCCGTTAATTACTCCAGGGGGAATAGCCTTTCTTCTGCTGTCTCGTGGTGGCCTCAGGCTGTCGTGGCTCCTTGAGCGCGGGTCACGGCAATGACTGTTCCTGGGCAGAGCACACGGGATAGCACAGCCAGGGCCGCGACCCACGCCACGAACACGCGTGTTTGACCCCACGGCCACCTTTGTCCCCCTGGGCGGTCCCGGAGGGGACGCGGCCCCGACCCGGACCGCTTTGCTCCGCTCCTCCACGAAATACGGCCCGGGCCGCCCTTCTACTCCAGAGAATACGCCTGCCGCCTTACCCCGCCCCGCGCCCGTGACGGCATCGGCGCGCGGCCGTGCTGCGCCGCTACACGGGGCACCTCGGCCCGGCCCGGCCCGCGCGGCGGCGCCGCTACACGGAGCGTTACGGCGCGATGGCGGCCGAGATCCACTCGCGTCCGCAGAGCCGGCGGCCCGTGCTGCTCAGCAAGGTGGAGGGGCACCAGGACGCGGTCAGCGCCGCGCTCCTCATCCCCAAGGAGGACGGCGTCATCACCGCCGGCGAGGACAGGTGACACGGGGCCCGCTCCCCGCCGGGGCTGGCGGGCGGTGGGGGGCCGTGTCGGTGTGGGCCGTGTCACTGTGGGCAATGTCACTGTGGGCAGTGTCGCTTCGCCGGGAGCCGCCTGGCCGTGACTCCGTGCCTAGATCCACAGGGAAATCGCCGGGCTGCGGTTCCAGGCTGGGAAGTGCCCTCAGCCCTCCAGGAGGCAGGAGCGGCCGAGCCCACAGGCTCCCCTGCCCCTGGGAAAGGCAGGAAAGGCTCCCCTGTCCCTAGGAAAGGCTGGAAAGGCCGAGCCCACAGGCTCCCCTGCCCCTGGGGAGGAGCCGCTGTGCCCGGGGGTGTGAGCGGGCTCTGCCGAAGGTGTGAGCGCATCCAGGAGGGTGGGAATGTTCTCCTGGGCCTTCAGCTCCGCTGGCTGGGTCTCTTGTAGAGTGTCACTGCCTCCCCGAGCTGCTCCAGCCCAAACCAGCCCGTTCCCGGCTCGGGTGAAGGTGTCCAACCTGCTCCCTTCTGGCTGGAGCAGGTCTGGGGGGAGAGGTGGTGATGGGCTGCCCAGGGCCGTGGTTGCTGCTGGAAGGGAAAATGCCTGCAGAGCCTAATCCCGATCCGCGGGGCCGGCTCGCCCAGCTGTGGAGCTGGAAGCTGGTAATGTCATTAAGCAGTTACCCAGATGAAAGGAAAGTGGAAATGAGGAAGCAGCACAGAGGGTTGCGGCTGGGATCTCCAGTGGTCTCCAGTGTAGTAGTGAGGAATGGGATTTCCCCCGTGAATTTTAAATGTGAAGAGGGATGGGAGACGCTTCTTAACAGCCCCTTTTTAGAAACTGTGACAGTATTTCAAAGAAGCATGTTAAAAATAAGAAAGTGCACTCTTTGAGGTGTAGCTTGGTGTAGGGGTAATTTTACTGTTCATGGTAAAACTCTTAAAACTGAATTTGCATTAATTTTTGCATGAAGTCTTGTTTGAAGAGCCTGACCTTGTGAGAAACAGGAGGGTATTATCTGAACTGGGTTTTCTGGCATTTATTTTTAGGTCAAAAAAGCACAAGCAGACCAGCTGGCAAGTTGGTTGGTCTCTTCCCTTCCTGTGGAGATGACTTTGTGCAGTACGTGTTGGATAACGGGTTTTGGATAGGACTGGGCAGTTTCCTTTTTATTCCGTTCTTTGTGTGATTGTTCTGGCATCTTGGTGCTGTGCAGGGTGAAGTTGGGGTTTGGGTGCCAGTGTGGACTGAATCTTAATATGTTTGTGTTCAATTTGCTTTGATGTGCTTCCTGAAGGAGAGAAGAGGAAATAGCAATTTTTAGGAGTTCGAATCTGAGTTAAACCTGCACAGTTTCTTGGTGCAGGCTTGCAGAGGCTTGCCTGTGGCAAACAGTGCCAGCTTTCAAACCTCGAGGTCTGATGCTGAAGGTTGGCAGTCTGCATGCTTACACTGTTGATAAGAGCCAAGGATGCAGCTGCATCTTTATCTGGATGAGTTGTGATGTCAGAAGCAGACCTGAGAAGGGAGAGCAGAGGCCGTTGCCCATCTTTGGTATGTGTAATTTCCAAGAGAGGCTGTGGACTCAGGGCAGAATTCATGCCACCTGTTTTACTATGGGAATTTACTTCAACCTTTAAACTTTCAGAAACTGTTGCACTGTATTACCATTAATCTGGGATACCTCCCACAGTACATCAAAGCCTACTCACATACCCTTCACCTACAGTTTAACATGTTGTCAAACTTACTGCTCTGTTTGTTCACTACAAATGGGGTGTGGGTGTTAATACAGCGTCACTGATTATGCTGCTAGCAGCAAGCAAAGTACAGAGTACAAGGAGCAAAAGAGCTGATGTGTACACTAAGAGTAGGGCTAAAGTATTTTTTATTACACCTTAATGCAGCAAAGGTTGTGAAGTACTTCATAATAACCAGTCAGAGGAATGTGTTTACAAGTTAAGTAGTGAGGAAAACATTGATGCACAAACATTTTCTAGGATTGTTGTAGCTTATTCTTTCATTAGAGAAGTTGTAGTTCTTTCTATTTAAAACTATATTTTCTAAAATGAGAAGTAATAATTTTATTTTTTCAGGATAAAGGAGATTCCATAGTAGATGTGTGAATGCCAACAAAACTCTAGGGTTTTTTTTTTTTTTAAGTGTTGAAGATGAAAAAGGAAAGGAGTGTCCTCAGGAGATTAAACAGTTAATTTCCCAATCCAATTTTTCAACAGGATACTGCCATCTGTGAAGCTTTCTCAGAACTTATCTAAAAAGGGTGATTAACTCTGTGTCCCTGTCAGCTCCAAGACAGTGGTGGGAATTATTGCAGTGTGTCCCTTAGGAGACAAATAGCTAAGGCAAGATTAGTGTTTCCCAGCTGTAGTTGGGAATGCTGAGGGATGATAAGCTGTGTGCAAGACCCTAGGTGTAAGATGAAGGTAATATATTTACCACAGGCTAACAGGATCTCTGGTGTCACTGGCACACCTGAATGCTGATGTTTGGTGACCATCAGTAGCTGCTGAAATTGTGGGATTAGGTTTTGTGGAGTTTTGGCTATGGAACTTACATATTTGTCAAAACATGTTTTGGTGAGTAGAAATTCAATAAAAAGTATCAACTGCAAGCTGTGTCCTTGAGCTTCCATTGCACTGTGATTAAACCAGACTCCTAATGCTGTTTTGGGAACAAGGCCGATATCAGTCTAAATACTTTTGATTTATTTTAACTACCAGAAAGATGCAGTCTTCTGTTCTTGCTAGGAAAACAACTGTTAGTAATTGATTTCAGATAGGAAAGCAATTGTTAGTGGTTTGAAAGTGTTAGGAAGAAGCAGAGCTTGGAACAGGGTAGGGTAGCTGCATAGCAACTTGCAGCAGTGTTTGTATTGTAACAGGTTTGGATTTGCTTGCTAATCTTTCATCACTTCTTTCTCCCTGACATATGTGCAGTTGGCTTTTAGAAGGCAGCTTATGTAGCACGAGTACAAACACCGTTTTAACAGAGGATTGTTTCTGCTCTCAAACCCCAAACTTTTTCTCCAGCACTGTTGGGTGCTTACTCACCCTGTAAAAGAAACAGCAATCAAGAACAATGAAAATTCTTAGAAATTTATAAAGCCACACTCAGTATTGCTTGAAGATGGCTTTTGTGTGTGTTTCTTTATATTCCATTTATACTAAAAAATCCTACCCAAAATCCACTTTGAATGGCTCTTCTATAAATGTGTATGCTGTCCAGCTGAACTTCTGGTTCAATAGTGACTGTTAGGGAACTTTGGAGGTAATTTTTAGTCTTGTTTTGCTTCTTCCTGTCACTCTCAGCTGTCTGAGTCTACTGTAATTTAAAAAGTATATTTTTATCTCTGGGTCTCCTTAATGAGTTTCACCATTTTTCTGTCCTTACAAGACTCCTGTCAAACCAACCAGTGTCTTTCTAGACCCTTCATAAAGAATGCTTAAGGAAAGGTGAGTGGTAGCCAGCTCTTCTCAGGCACTGAGCACAGGACTCTCCATTAAATAAAGACCAAGTTTTGAGAAGAGTGCAAAAGACTCTAGTGTGGTTCTCATAATAAAGCAATTTTGTGGTAGAAGGAGATTGTGGGAGCAGCGTTACTGAAGGACTTCCCTGGTCCTTTAAGATAAGAACTAGTATTTCACAAATGAATTTGTCCTAACCTGAGGAGATGCACCACAAAAACAAGTCTGTAGGAGAGAGAATTGAGGAGAAGTGGTATTTTGGCACAGGTCAGTTGCTGACTAGTGTGAAACGATCTCTTCAAATTTTGCTCAGTCAGAGCTTTGTATAATTAGATATAAAGCTGTCTGACAGCTTATCTTTGCAAGCATGAGGCAAGTGTAGTCTAAATCTTACTTAAAACCAAAATAAGAAGCTTTCAGAGGCTAATTTTGCTAACTCTTGCAGCTATTTGCTTAGGATCTTGACTTTAGCGAGGGACTGTATTGTTGGTGATCAATGCAGAAATTATACTTTGATGAAATAATTTCTTAGAAAAAACAAATCTTTGCTTTCTTTAGTCTAGCATAATTAACAACAATACTGAGAGGAAGCAAAGTCTGCTTTTGAAAAATCAACAGTGGGTGATCTTGATCACTGTGATTACTCTGTAGTCTTTTTTATGTAGAAAATAATTGCATGGCTTTGGCTAGAATTGAAAGAGTTGAATTAGTAAGGGTGGAAGGTACCATCTGAGGTGTTCAGAACACTTTGAATACAGTGGAGTGGCTTTAAAAAGCTGATATAAATAAATAGGTGCTAACTCATGCTACGACTGGCATTTGCATTATGTGAATGTCTTGGAAATATTGTTTTTCCCATTTTGTCATGTTACCAAGAAATAGCAAATGCTCTTCTGAAGTGTTAACTTACTGACATAAGGCAGGGTGATGATTACTGTAAAGAGGAAGTGATAGCTTTTAAGAGACAGTCCTAATTGCAAAATACTTAGAGGACTGGAGTAATGGACATATGTCACTGAGCTGGGTGGAAAAGTGACTTGATTCAGAAGCTGAAAAGTATTGTTTTGGGGCAGTGTGTGCTCAGCTGTATTGATTTCAAGTTTTAGAAAAGTGGTAAGTTAAGGGTGGGCATTGTCTGCTTTATTTTTGAGTGGTCTTTTAAAGAAAAGCCCTTAAATGGATTGCAAAATTAGAATGCTCCTGTTGTATCTTCAACCTGAAAAGTTCTAGTCCTGATGCAAGATACCAGTCCCCTCCTGTGCTCTTTTTGTTAAACTCTTTACTGTTGATCCTATATGATACTTAGCAAATCAATCCTCTAGTATTTTTTCTAAAAAATTCTAAATACCAGGCCTTGTGTTAGCTAACAATAAATAGAACAGTGCATCTCGATGAAGTCTCTTGACAGTGTCTCCAGGTACAGATAATTTAGGAATGAGGAAGTTGGATTTAAACAGTAACAAAATGGCAAACAATGGTTTGGAGAGGAAATTTCAAGTAGACTTAAAATAACAATCGCGCTGTCTACATGTGTGCTCTTAATTTCTTGATGTAGCATCCCTTCAAATGTGTCTGTTGTAGGAATGTTTTTAATTGACAATAGCTTTCCACTTCCTTTCTAATCTCTTACGTACCTCCTCCCAGGATGGGACAGTCATTAGAGTAGTGTAATGCCACATGTCCTCAAGACTGTTTTTCCTTTCCTTCCAAAGGTTGCGAACTAGAGAACCTTAGCGTGCTGTCCAAGTCGTCTTGTCAGTTTCCTTCAGTTTCCATTTGACTGGCTCATCAACCCTGTTCATGTTTAGGCAAGAGGAGCAGGAGCAGTGCTAACTAACAGCAGCTAATGTTGTTTGTCCTTTGCATTTCTACATGAGGGAGTAGAGGTGTGGCCTAGAGGAAATAATACTGACTTAGATATGTTGTCCTCCAAGGATCCATACCTTAATATTTGGGGATGGAGATGTCAGTAATGTGCTGGTCTGTTGGGTGAGGTGCTGCTGTTACTAATATTCAGTGTCTGGCTTGCTGAAGTCTGAGTTGCACAACGAAGCTGTAAAATGAAAAAGTTCATGCTTCCATAATGAAATGATTTGCAATTCTTTTTTTTCTTTTTTTTTTTTTTAAAGCATATCAGACACTAAATCCCTTATAAAACAAGCTGTAGTTTGCTCTGCCAAAGCTAGAAAGTTTCTGTAAGTTGAATTTGACTTATATGAGCCACAGCCCAGGATAAAGAATTAAAGGGATGAAACATGTAGCAATTTTTGAGGTGAGCTGAAATAGTATTTCCATTTCATACTGACTGAAATTCAATGTATAAATAGTCTTGAAGAAAACTCTTCAGAATCCAAGGCTGCCTATTCTTAGTACTACTATTCTTGTTATGTTAGAATAGTATTTAGTTCTATTATTTCTGTTATGTCATTCCTCTATTATGTTTGAGTAGCACAAAAGTTTGGAGAATTGGAGCTGATACATAAGTAATTAATGGGCTCAGATGCAAGGGATGATGTGCTCACAACAGGCTTCTCCCTGCTCTTCCCTTGACACAGAACAATACGAGTATGGCTGAAGAGAGACAGTGGACAGTACTGGCCCAGCATCTATCACACCATGTCATGTAAGTACAATACTGGAAATGGTAAGTGATGGCCAGGCATAGCATGGGTTTTGTACCTGTGCTGGGTCTGGGAATACCTCCTTCCTATTTCCCCAAGTGCTGGATTCCCTCAGTGATCTTGATTTCAGGAGCTTTGCAAGAAATCTAGCTCACACTTTAATTTGAAACAAGCTGCATAGCGCACGAGATCTATGGCAGCGTTGTCAGAACCACACCCTTCCCCAGGTAAATCAGTGTGGATCTGCAGCTGTAGGTGCCTCAAGTGCTGGAAAATAACTTGTCTGCCAAATAAGTGAGCTTTTCAAACCACCAACTGAAAGTTCAGACATAAGAATATCCTGTCCTTTCCAAGGTGTGCATTTTTATCTTTTAGGGCTCCATTTGAGATAGTTTAAGTGAGCTCAAGTTCTTAAGTGTAACCAGCTGCACATGCTGTTGCTGCCAGCTCAGCTTTCAACCCATGTAAAATTTCTCTTGCTGAGTTGCACCTTGTGGCAGGAAATTGTGTTTGCATATGGTTCCTAGTGATACATATGAATTACACTAGTCATGTACCTGTGCTCATCTTCACAAGCAGGAATTTAACTATCCTACAAAGGGATGTTATCAATGCAGGCTAATTTCTATCAGGCTACTTAAACAGCTTTGGTCCTGAGTGAAAGACTTGACTTTATTAAAAGTCATGTGTATCCTAATACCTCTGTTTAAATCACTGTAATATACTTGCCTTTTTTTTTTTTTTTTTTGACAGCACCATGTTCTGCCATGGCTTATCATCATGACAGCAGACGAATATTTGTTGGCCAGGATAATGGAGCTATCATGGTAAGTTGTTGTGACTTTTCTTCAGAATGTAGACTGGAGTTGTTTAGATTGTCTCTGAGCTCCAGGTGTTGCTGGCGGCTGATAATCTGTTTTCTTTCCATTCATTTTGGAATGCAGCTACTGCTAAATGGCTGAACTTCTGCTGAGTTGTACATGGGAAGACTGCAAAGCAAGGGTTCTTCTGGCTAGATGTGAGCCAGATAACCTCAAGAAGTCACTGAGCCATTAGTGCAGCAGTGAACCCAAACAATTACACTTTGTCAAGGAATTATTTTGAGGGCAGTACATTAAGCTGGGCAGGGTGCCATGGTAGAGCACTAACAGGGGTTGTGAACTGCCTCTGGCCAGGAGTATGGATCTGCCTCTGTCTTGCCATGCACATGTCTCTGGATTTGCTTGCTGCACATCTTTTTATGATGTGGAAATTTCAACACTAGCTCTAAAATTACAGGAGGCAGGGTTAATTTCTTTTCTTTCTGGGATCTGTTCCTTCTGTCTTTCTATGCTCTTGCTGTAATTGCTGTCCTTGTCCTGGAGAGCAGATACATATAGCAGAACAGAAAGTGGGTTTGTATTTAGAATCTTGTGACTCTCAGATGTTTTAATGGTTTCCTTTCTCTATGAAAATAAGGTCAAAATAATAACTGTCCTGTAAGGAGTCAGGGTATGCATAAGTGTCATAAATAGTGATTGTACTGATAACTACTGTGAGTAGCTTACACAGAACTGCATGGAATAGTGAGTCTAGTGGTAAATACTGAAAATTTTAAGTTGAGACTTTTAAAATTTCATAAGTCTAATGGATCAAATAGAGAATATTCTCACTTAAACCTATCCATTATGAAGTCTCAGACATGTAAATCCTAAATACTACAAGATACAGTTTTGTTTCTTTCTGCTGAGGATAAATGAGGTTTTATCTCTTCCTACAATCTCCCTTCAATAAACTCTATTCTGAAAGGATGTTCCCTGTTGAAAATTCAGTTCACTTAAAACCTTAACTTATAGCTGGTGTGTCAGTATGCATTGCTCCAGCCTCAAAAATGGCTCAGTTTTGGTGAGATACATTGTTGCTATAAACTTTGGCCTATGAGGTTCCTGCTCCTTGTTGGGTATCAATGTTGTTTATATCAACATTTTTGTTGTGGTATCTTTTCTAACAATTTCACTTTGCTTTTAGGAGTTTCATATTTCTGAGGACTTCAATAAGATGAACTTTGTGAAGACCTATCCAGGTAAACTGTTAACCAGTGTCTACACTAACCTTTGTGTGAAGGGAAGGCATTTAAAATGCTTGGAAACTGGACATAGCCACAGAGTAATCAAGTCCAGATATACTTGAAATCTGACTGACCTTATAGTTGTCACTTAGATGGTGATAACTGTCATAAATGTTCTGTCAGTCAACTGAGTCCAAGTTGCAGTCATTATCATTAAGTTCAGTACATCATTAACCTGTAAGTGTAATAAGGCAGAACTAGTGAGTTAAGATTTTGCTCTTCAGTTAGAGTAGTTATACTACATGAGTGCTGAGGTAAGAGCTTTCTAAAGGTGAATTTTGGTATTTGCAATTTCCATACTTTTTGTAATCACTGGGCTTGGTTACTTCCAGCTGAAGATGAGAGTCCTTACTTTCCCTGTCATTTTAGGAGAGCAGTAGGGATGAAAAAATCTTATTTTTCCTATATATGGAATATAGGAATTGTTCTAGCATTTAATATTTAATTTCTGCATTTGTCTGCACATCCTTAAAAGAAATACAAAACTCAATTGATGGTTAAAATTGGAAAATTAATGTGGAAGGCCAGAAGGAAGCTCTTAAAGACTGCAGATTATGTAGCAAAACAAAGTGCAGTTTGTCTTATGACTCCCTGACACTGATAGAAGCAATGTTCTTGCTTAGGAGAAAAAGACCTTGTTTTTAAAGCAACAAAACCTCCCTTTATCTTAAGGGAGATGATTGGCAATTCAGTCATGGGAAGTACTTCTATCTTGGGGGGAGGGAGGGACTTCTTTCTAATGCCCAGGTGACTTCTTGCTTAGTGGCAGCATTCTAAATAAAGCTGGGTGGGATTTGGTTGCTGTCACAGGAGGCAGTTTGACTGCCATGGACTAGATATGCTTTCAGGTGCTTAAAATTATGAATCTGAGGATAGTTCCCCCAGAGTCAAGAAAAGAGGCATTTAAAGAAAGCAGTTAAAGTTTTTAGATGTTTTACATTACTCCCCAGAAATCCTGGGCTGACTAGAGGAAGCTGAGGGTTTGCCTGTTCCTTAACCAGAACATCTTGGGTATCTGGGCCGAACTCAGCTTCTCTCTCTCTGGGAGTAAGGCTTAAATTAGCTGTCTCATGTGTTTAGTTCACTTAAGCTATTCAGAAGGCAAATACTAAACAGAACAATGAGAACCTTTTAATTCACTAAACACAAGTATAACGGTAAAAAAAAATCTCCTTGGAGCATTGCTTAGACGTCATGCTCAACCTATGTTTCTCTGAATTAGAATGTAAGAACACTTCTCTTTAATTTTTGGGAAAAAAATAGCCAGAATCTTTTTCTTCTCACAGCTCATCAGAATCGAGTGTCTGCTATTACTTTCTGCCTGGCATCAGAGTGGGTTATCAGCACAGGTCATGACAAATGTGTCAGCTGGATGTGCACCAGGAGTGGGAGTATGCTGGGGAGACATTACTTCACCTCTTGGGCTTCATGTCTACAGTATCCTTTGAAAAATGATTGTTATCCTGAAACTGGAAGAGTACTTTGTTCCTTTAGATCAATTTGTTCCTTCCTTTATGTGTGAAAAAAAGCTAGAGTGACATCTCTTGCAAGTCTGCTAACCCTTACTCTAATTAGAAGTTTAACGCCTCTATTTCTGTTAACAGTTGTTAGATTGCAGAAGTGACCCTGAGTTGCAGAAATCACAGTGTGTACTAGTTCCTAATTTTTAGGTTTTTGTCTGAAGCATCTTGTGGAAGTGACTAGTAATTGTATCTGTGGCCTGGCCTCTATACTTCCTAGGCAAGTCACTTTGTTTGACAAATGCCAGTGTGCATTTGAATCCTAGAGTATAAAACATCATGAAAACCCTTTGGCCTGCTTCAGTTTTTCTCTCTTTGCTTTCCTTAATATTTTCTATCTTTAAGCAGGGTATGTTGAAACTTTGTTCACTACTAGTAGTAATTTGTCTGTGTGCAGTTTGCTTTTCCACAAACTGCATTTCACTGCAGCATTTGTAGCTTAAACATTCTGGTTGTCTATTCAGCTGTAAGTATTTCAGGGCATTCTTTATCCTATGTAAAAGACTTGCAAACCCAGTAACTTAAAATGTAGTTCACATATCAGAACTATTCAGCAAGTTAAATATTTAAAAAATTCTAAAACTACTTTTTAGCACTTGTTAATGGTGGTGGTTTAGATGTGGCTGGACAGTAATTGGAGGTAGTGGTTGATGTATGAAGATTAGTGGCAGTAATGTTTTAGAAGTGGCAAGATTCAAAAGATGAAAGAGGTGAAATACATGGCTTGAGAATATGAAGGCCTCTCTAGAGTGGCTATATAGCTGTGTGGTGGTAAGAAGCTAGGAGGAAAGGTAGCTGCTCGGTTGCCAGCAGCGTGTCTGCCCTTCTGAGGTCTCCCATCTGTGCAGAGCAGACCCTGCCTTAGTGGCTGAAGAGCTGACAGGTTTGTACTGTTGTACGTTTACGCTTTTTTGCTGTCTTTCCTTTAGAGTTCAGTTGGGTTGTGCCCCACAAAACGTTTCATGTGCAGTTCCAGTTCAGCTCAACTGAGTGCAGCACAGAAGGGGGTTAAAGCTGGAGAGTGTGTTGGAGACCAATTTACAGAACAGTGTGAATAGTCTAAGCCTCGCTGAAATCATTGGGTTCTATAGCTAATGCTATTGCAAAGAATGGAACAGTTTATTATTAAAATGGAGAAAAGAATATGACCTTTTATATCAAGATAAAAATAAATTTCCACTGAAGAACTTGACATTTGAAAATGCTTTGTAATCAGTCCTGCCTTTGGATTTGTGTTTGGAAGAACCAGCTTTCTGGTGTGTACTGGGTGCTTGGTCTCCCTATCAGGAGGTCCCTTAGGAGTTACTTGTTAATGATTCTATGTGTAAGCCTCTGAAAAACACAGCAGAGCGCCTATTCTTTACTGGATTAATAGGGATAATGCAAGCCTGAACTTCCAATATGAAGAAAGGATCACATGTTCAGGGACTTAGAGGATTTGTTGAAAGCAAGTTGTTTATCTCAAGATTCTGAAGGCTTAAGAGATTTTGGAATGTCATCAGATGGCAAAGCCTCTGCATTTTCACTTAAAGTGGTGGGCTTTTTATTACACTGTCTTTTTAAAGTTAGTCTTTTCTGTTGCATACCAGAGGCTACTTTGCTTGCTGCTGCTTGTGTTTTTGTGCAGCTCCAGGAGGATCCCAAAGTTTATACATGGTTCTGGGGTTATGTGGTGTCAGCTGTATGGGTCTTTCATAGCTCCTGCTTTTATTCTGAAGAGCAAAAGTCTTCTAAAGGCAGAAAATTATCTAGTTCCATTGGCTTGTTATTCTTCAGTTTCTGGAGACAGTAGTTACATCATGACAAAAATTGAGTATCAGAAAACTGCTTTGATTTAATACTTTTGCCCAACATGCCACCTTGTTAACAGACCCCATGTTGGGATGTGGTGTGGCTTTTATGTCAGTGGTAACTGAGAGATTCTTTTCTGAAATACAGTTCAGTTTTCAATACCATGCTCAAGGACCTGCATTGGTAAACTTGGAAGTACAGAGAACAGAATAAGAAATGAGATGGTCTCACCTTCTCGGTAGCTTGAACATTGGGAGTGTACTTCCACTGCAAGGTGAAGTAGCTGTAGAGGGTCAGCATCCTTGTATTGTGGATTTTCTATCCTGGGGATATCAACTATTACGACATGCTAGAGAGCTGAGGGTTTACAGAAGAACATTCTAGGTAAGACTGAATGTCACCTAGTGTTTACTGAGGTGCTCCTAATGGTAACTGCACTGAAATAGTAGCCTGACAAGTTTTGGCATCTCTTGCAGACAAACATGAGTGTTTTCTGTAAATATCTGCTAGAAATGGCCTAAATTGCCTTGCCTTAAACTAGGGCATGGATTATCTCACGGCTTTCTCCAGTGGCTTTCTAAAACTTTTCTCACTTTCTTTATATGCAAGTACAGTTTTACTTGCATATGTAGAGGAGAGTGATGAGAAGAGACGAATCAAAAAGGTTTATTACAGTCTCTAGCCCCTTTAGAAGTAATTATGTAAATATCTGGCACATTAAAATATTATTTTCTTATTTTTTTAGATGCTGTAGCTGACTGTTTGTTGTATAAAATACTCTTAGAACAAACAAGGCTTCTCCTTGACTGGTGTTCAGATATGATCATGAAACTCAGCATGCATTTGTTGGGGATTATTCTGGACAGATCACACTTTTGAAACTTGAGCAGAATACATGCTCAGTTATCACAACTCTCAAAGGCCACGAAGGTAAAGTAACTCTTTGCTTAAATCCACTTGTCCCAGATGTAATACCTCTCTGTTAATCAGGGTGAGACGTTCACTTGCATATCTATCTCTTAAGGATAGATTTGGGTAGTAGTTATCATAAACTGTTTAAAGTTGTACATATGACTGCCTGTTAAAGAACAAACATGTTCTTGCTGAGGGGAAATCTTAGCCTTATAAATACTGACAGGTATTTTTATTATGGATGAAGAATAAAGATAAACATATGCATTCCATTAAACACAGGTTATCCACTAGATGGCCACCTTTAAAAGCTTTAGTCTCCTTAACTTTGAAGAGAAAGGACAAGAATGTGTTAGTTTTTGGGTGTATTTTTTTTTTTTTTTTCTTTTTAGGAGACCTTGTAATATGATAATACCTAAAACAGCTTTAACAACCTCCACTCTAGATTCTAAAATGCCAGTTAATTCTTCCCAGTGCAAACTTTCCTGTTCTGATCAGTCTTCATCTGACCCTAGTTCAGTTTCATATGTTTAGCTGAACCTTACCTATACACAAGAAATCTAGAGAGCCTTTTAGAATCAAAACTGCCTAGTCAAAGGCAAATGTCTCATCCTGTATAGTATAGCTGTAGTCCTTATATCAAATGAAGAGCCAAATGGTCTGTAACATGATATAGAGCCACTGTCTGCTGTAATTGAGTAAGGCAAGAATACAAATCACAGAAGAATGTGTAATTTAATAATATGCTGTGAAGAATAAATAAGACAATGCCTTTTCCCATGTGGTACTGCCAACTTTCAAATCAGTTGACTAGTTTGCATTTGGGTAGGGTTGAACTACTGGGTCATGAGACTCTGACCCACTGGAAAAGGCTGCCTTGTTTAATAGCTCTAAGTATAGAGTAGGCTTTGTTAAAGATGGGTAGACTCCTGATTTACAGATGACTGTAAAGTGATAAAGCTGGTTTTGAATGCAGGAGGCAAGCTGAGATTTTTCAAGTGATCAATGTCTCTTCTGCTTTCAAGCAGAATTCAAGATTGTTTCAGTTAAGAGAAAAATAATTCTCTTGGCCCTACAGATTCCTTTACCTCTCTATACTTTTGCAGTAGGTCTGTTCAAATGCAAATCCTTGGTAGATGTTACTGTTAGTCTGAACCCAGTATGTCTGCTTGGCACTTCTTATAGTGTGTTTTGTATCTCTTGAGTCGTTATGGAATTCCAAGCACCAATTTAAGCAGTACTGTCTTCATGGCAGATGATTTTGGCTTACATATTTCCATATAGAGATTGTGATCCTTAAAATAAGAATTAATCTAGCATAAAAGATGATTAAATTTGAGGGGCAGAAACAGATTTTTCTTCACCTGGTATAATAGTAGCTATTTCACCTGGGGGTTTTCTGTGCTTTTTTTTTTTTCTTAAAAGCAGGTCAGATTTTATGTAGCTTTTTTTCCTTCACAGTATTTGTGCAGTATTCTTAGGATCTAGTAATTCTCAGCTTAAATGGCACCTAGTTCTTCTTTGAGTGCAGCTGTGTTTGATAGACTTCAAAAGTCTGATTTCATCTTGTTGCCTTTCTAGCTCTTGCTAGATGGGACTTTATAAGCAAGAGGTGTTTTCTTTGGAGTTTAAATTTAGAGCTTGTTTTTTAGGTCAACTTCCAGAATTCACCATATTTAACAGCCTGCTCTGTGTAATGCTGAGATAATACTCAAACTGCCTTTTGTGGTGCAAATGCTATTCCCAAATGGGTCCGTTCTGAAAACAGTGTAGCCCTAAAGGAGGCTGAAAAATATCCTGCTCCAGAGCATTGAAAAGGATTGATTTGGCTCTAATTACTTTTCATCTTGCTTTCAAACCAACAGGGCTTTTTATGACAACTGAGCAATAGAAGGATGCTTTAAAGGGAAGGATCTCTGCAAAGGAGTGAAATGTCCCAAATTCACAACTATATGTGGCATAAGTGACAAAATTACTCCTTTAGTCTCCTGGCTACATTACCATGCATATGGGTTTAGTATAAAGCTATCACTGTCAGATGACTCATTTCTTCCTATATCTGGCTCGTGTAGTGCATAGCCAGGCTGGGCCTTCTGAAATTTAGTAAGTAGTGGCAGATTTGCAAACAGCAGTGAAACTGTGACTTCGTTTCTTATTCCAACTATTTTAAGGTTGTAAATGTTTAAGGGAGTTGGTTTACCTGTGAAAACTGCATACTGCCCTGCAACCACTGACCAAGTATCCGAGTGTGTTGCAGATATTAGTCTCTGCCTGGCAAATGTTAGTACTTTCTATCTTCCAAAGCTCACAAAGCAACCTGGCAACTCTTAAAACCATCTGCCTAAATACGAGGGGCAGAAGGCTCATAACTCAGACTTTCTGGTTTATGCTTTATCTGTCTTAGAGACATTCTGTTCTGTTGTCCAGTGCTCTTTCCCTCTGTCAGGACTGTGCCTTGCTGTAGAATGCTGTCCTTTGCCTTAAGACTGTCAATATATTACTGGGGTAAGGCAGTACCCCAGGTTTCACTTCAGTGCTCCAGAAGAGAATCACTGTGTTGGGGAGTCAGTCCCTTACATCTAACTGCAGAATGTTCTTTCCTAGGGAGTATTACTTCCCTGTGGTGGGATCCTGTTCAACGGCTGCTCTTCTCAGGTGCCTCTGATCACAGCATTATCATGTGGGATATTGGTGGAAGGAAGGGGCGAACGCTGCTTCTCCAGGGCCATCAGTATGTAATGGTGTCTTATTTTTCCTGCATGTTCTGTAATGAACACAGAGTCCCAGGAAGACTAAGTAGCATGGCAAGATATTTGAATCTTTGTGAATAATGGAGAAAATAACTTCTTGCAGAGCCCTGAGGACTCTGAGGGGGAAGAAGGATAATCAGTACTAGGAAAGCATTACTGATATTTTTTTTTGCTTACTTATGTTTGATATGTTCTTAATTACCATAGTTTAGAAGTAACATAGAAATAGCTTATAGAAAGAGGTGGGTAAAAATCATAAATCATCTGGTTTGGCCTTTATGTAAAAATTGCACGTGTCTGTATTGTAAATACTTCACTGAGTTACCTGTGAGGGTGGGGCTAGAACCCTAACATATAAACATGTTCATGTACCTGTATAGAATAAGCTTCAATATGTTCCTGTTCTGTCTCTATCAGTGAGGTGATAAACTGATTGGCTAAATTACAGGGATGGTCTCTTGACTTCAGAAAGTGTGTCACATGTCCCCTCTTCCATAGATTAGGTAGTTAGCTGTCTGTATTTAATCAACCCTTTGTTTTTACAGTGACACAACACTAGCTGCCATTTTTAAATGTAGGACTCTAACTTAGTCTGACAGGCAGTACACCACTGAAGATATATTCTACTTGGAAAAATGCACTGGTGGTAGCACTTGTTTATGTTTAAAGCTGTATTTGTATAGTGCAATCTCCTCTTGTCTAATTCCATAGATGCCTCCATCAACCTTTGATCAAGATTGATAGCCTTAGTCCTAGAACTCTTGTTAAATCTTGAGGATTTAGTTTTATGGCTAAAGAATTAATAAGAGTACTGGTTACAAAAAAAAGTAACTGAAGTCAGTGACTGGAGGACCTTATACTGCTGTTACTGCTCCCTCATGTGTCCTGGTGAAGACTTGTAACAATTAGTTTCTCTTCAAACATCATACTTAGCATCAGGCCTCATACTGAATGAGAAAGTAAGTTCTTCTGAGAAGCAGAATAACTTTTTTAATTCAACTTAGATGTTGCAAAACAGTTTTAATACTACTGTGATTCACATGACTTTATTTAGGATTAAATTGTCTTACTGGTGAATGCATGCTTTGCTTTTCAGCTGCAGACTTACTGTGATTTGCTAGCAAAAGTGGAAGCTCTGCCTGCTTCTTAGCTGCATCTTGAAACAAATATTTCTTTTTATTTCTCCACTTGTCTCTGTTTTGGTAACTGGCTCTCCTTGCCAACGTAGAAGAGTATTTGCACACACTGAGCCAGCTGACACTCAGCTCACCGTCAGTGCTTACTGCCACCAAACCTTAACATGCAATACCTCTGTTATTCCACTCAGGCCTGTAAGAGCACTGTTCTAGGCAACATCCTGATGCTAGGGGAGTGCTCAGGTGACAGTATCTCTTCCTCATAGCTCTACTTAGTATATTTAGCAAATTGTTTGGAAACGAGTTTAACTTCCTAGGTAGCTTTACAAGGATAAATCAAAGTTTGCTGGGAAACTAAGCTTTGTTTAAATACCTATGGGTAAATAGTGTCTACTTTGTTTGCAGTGACAAGGTGCAGGCTATCTGTTATATCCAACTGACACGGCAGCTGGTATCTTGTTCAGCTGATGGAGGAATTGCTGTTTGGAACATGGATATCAGCCGAGAAGAGGTAAATTTCTGTCCTAGGTCAAAGATTTTTATTTTTTTTTTCCCTTTTCAGAGGCTGATGTGACTTTTCTGAGTCAGTTCTGCAGGCTGCTTGCCTCACATTGTCCGACACTTTAAGGTTGAATGGTATTATTAAAACCTCTTCTGTTCCAGTGGCTGTTCATGCTGCATTGTAGTAAATGGATTCCCAGGACAGGAAAAGTGAAGGACATGCTTGGGACTGCTTAGAGGCTTATCTCAGTGGGACAATATGTTCACTGGAATGGGTGCAGCCCTTGCTTCTGGAACAATCTAAAGCAGACAGTCTTTTGCAGTAAAGAAACCAATGGACTGTGCTTCAACAGTCTTGAAATAAGTTCTCAACTCGTGTCAAAGCAGGTAAAGAAGTGAGATGCAGGTTTTGAGATGTAGTTCAGAAGGCAGAGGTTCAGTCCCCAGACATATTTTAAAGACCTCAGTACACAGCAATTGACCCTGCCATGCACATTCTGCATAATTTCATATCCATTACAGGAGCTGAAAAGATGTGTATTACTACTATCTGTGGTTAAGCCATAATTATAGGAGTGAGTTTTGATTGCTCCCATAAAGCAGTATTTAAGGCTCAGCCTTTCCTGCCCTGTTGCTTTTCCTTAAATGCAAGAGTTATGATTAGGAACTGTTTTCTGATATGTCTCGAGCTGTCACCTTAAACGCACTGAATGCTGTATGTGATGCTCCTGACATTTTCAGCATGAAAAACTTCTGTGATATTATGAAACTTTGTAGTTGAAAGGAATTGACTTAGGATACAATTGGGGAAACAAGATGTGACCATTTCTCTTCTGGATCTCCACTGAATAAAGGTATCTTCTAAATAACAGACAGTTTTGATGCAGTTAAAATAATACAGTTAAGGTAGAACAGCTGTGATGTGTCAGAACTTGTTGGAAAAACATAATCAAGCCCAATCCAAAAGCAAAAAACCAAAATGTTTGACAGATGATGAACATAACTGCTTCTGAAGCATTTAGTGAGTTGTGTTACAGGGGTATCTTCAAATATGCACTAAGGCAAATAAGACTAGAAAATGGATTTTTGTAATTAAAAGGAATGGCAACCCCACTGGCAGCTGTTTTATTGCTCTTGAGCAGTTTCAACTGGATGTTGGTAATAGTGTTGGTAGTGTTGTCAAGTTTTTATTTCCTGTTTAATGTCTGAAATTAAGATGAAAAGAATCAGAGGATATCCTGTTTTTCTGTGTGAGGGAGCCAGAAAGGGGATTGTCTTCCCAAAAATGCTCTTGAGTGAAAACTGCTATTCTAAGTAACTGAAAGAAGCAATATGGAACATCTCACATAGTTCAGAGAGAGGCAACTCATTTCCTCTACTCTCCTTTCCACCCCCATACTGGACTTGTTACTATCCCTTTACAGTATTTTCCACTACTGGGGGAAGGAAGGGTATGCAATCAAGGTTGGAGACTTAGAAATTGAACATCTGGTATCAATAATTGTTCACAGTGAGATGGTGGTGCAACTGAGAATACTCTTGTTTTCTTACTGTCAGCGATGGATGTAAGTGAACTGAGGAGAAAAAATGCTTTGTTATTCCAGTTTTCCTCCTCTCAAGTCTCAAGGAGAATTGTTCATGAGGTGTATGAAGTAGTAGAGAATAAACACTTCTAATTCAAGTCTGTGTACTAAAAATATGGTAGATTTCTTTCTATTCCTTGCAAGGCTGCTCAGTTAAATATCTGAGAGAGTTGAAATGTGTGAAATCTCTGTTTTCATTTGGCCTAGTCCATTTATGGCAGGAAAAGTACGTGGGTGGGAGAAGGGATGCTTAATGAAGATGTGGACAGGATGGAAAATGCAAATGAGTTCGTAATTATTTCAAACTGCAGTTGTAGGAAAGCAGAAAAGATAGTCACTCAAAATTTACTTCTGGACACCCTCTTTCTTAGAGGAGATGAGTGCCTCATACCTTTTACAGTTTGGATTACATTAGCCCTTAAAAGTCATCTAGACAATCAGAGCAGCAGTCTTTGAATGCCTGCAGCAAGTTTAGTAACTTAGATGTTTGAATGAGTTTTCTTATTAAGGCAGTAACATAACATATTGCTGTGGGCTTAAAAAATATAGGAGGTGCATTGGTAACAAATAACTGTAGTCTTGGATTCGGGGGTTTTGTACTAAACTTCCTCACTACTATACCCTAGGCAATCTATTGTTATAATGTTCAGAACTGAGCCAGGGCATTCTTCCAAGTAAAACTTTACTTTGGGTTCTTAAAACAAACTTCCTTGACTGTTGCATGAGAGAAAAATATTCTGATTGCTTGCATCTCTTGCTCTTTTGTAGGCTCCTCAATGGCTGGAAAGTGATTCCTGTCAAAAGTGTGAACAGCCTTTTTTCTGGAATATAAAGCAAATGTGGGACACAAAGACAATAGGGTTGAGACAGGTGAGATGGCTGGCTTGAGTGCCTAGCTGTAATTCAGCACTTCAGCAAAATGTAAACAGAAAACCACTAAAGCTGTTAGATCTTTTCAACTGTTGGTATTTTTCCTGCTTTGAAGTGAGGGTTTATTGAGAGGCTATGGCTTCCAGGCAGTGCTAAGACTAAGATTGCCAAGTTCTGTGGAAAGTGTTGCATCAAACTTCTGTCATAGGTCAAACCAGGCTGTGCTAGGAGTGTTCTGTTGGATTTCTTTGAACATTTCTGTGCACTGGAGCTTTGTACAGCTAATCCTCAAGTGTTGTGTAAAGTGCCCCATAACTGAGCAAATTGCAGCCTAACATGTTCTAGGTGCTCAGTTCAGTGAAGCAGTGATGGCTCTGCTCTTACTGTGCAAGAACATGAAACCTTTCCAGACAGGTTTTTTTGTGGAGAGACTGCCAGGCACCAAGACACACATTTGTTTCTGGCTTTCTTAGACTGTTATTTCCTTAGTTGATTGTTCAACCCACTTTTTCCTCTTCTCTGAGAAGGAGTTTGCAGAAAGAGAAGAGGATGTACACAGAGAATATGGAGGTAAATCCATTAATGGCCTAGATGACTGTTCAGAACTCCAGTCCATGGTCTTTGGTTGAAGTAACAGAGATTTCCTAACAGGTTGCAAAACAGAAGCTTTGTTGTTGTTGTTCAGTGAACACTTGGTAAGGTGGTCAAGTGACGCAGTACAGTGATTGATTTATTTTTTTGTTTTCTTCTTCCTGCATGAAGCATCACTGCAGAAAATGTGGGCAAGCAGTTTGTGGCAAGTGCAGTACCAAACGGTCAAGTTACCCAATCATGGGATTTGAGTTCCAGGTCCGTGTGTGTGATTCCTGTTTTGAGTCAATCAAGGATGAGGAGTGAGTATTAAGACCTAATAAACTGCAGTAATACTGGTGGTGTGCAGAAACACTTGTGCTTGCTCTACATCCACACACAGTGCTACAAAACACACCAAGCTGACTCTCTGCTAACAGGCCACCTTTGCCTTGGGCACTCAGAGCACTGCAATGGCAGAGACCCCCCAAGTGGCTCTGCAAACTGGTTTGGATCAGATGTGGTAGTATAACTTTTTTATCAGCTTTGTTTTTTCCTTTCTGTGAGCCCAGATCTAGACTTGGAACATACTTAACTCATGATTTCTGTTCAGTTAAAAGCTATTGATTGCACTTAAAATCGCTAAATGTGTGCCTGACAGTGCATCACAGCTGCCAGGATTAGTTCGTGTACACTTGCTGAATACTGTTTCTACAGGAATATTCCTCACAGCCCAGCGTTATTTTTGCCATGCAAGCAGATCAGGTTAAACATAATTTGATGTCTCATTAAACTCATCTTAGCAATGAAAGAACCTCTTTTTATCTTGATATGAAGAGAGTCATCAGATGTGACAATTTTTTGGGGTGTTTGGTGTTTTTTTGTTGTGGTGTTGATTTTTTTTTTTTAATTTTTTTTTGTTGGAGCTTTGGTTGGTTGGTTGCTGGTTTCTTCTTTTTTTTTGAAAAGTGAGGTTCTGCTCCCTGGTTGGTTCACTGTAGCCAGCAGAAAAAAAATGTAGCTAAGCTTGACTTTATTAACCAAGACTAGAAGTACTTGCTAATGCAGTGGCCCACTTCTGCTCTAGTATGATTAAGTCAGGCAGTAGAAAGCCAGGAAATGTCACACCTCTATAACTACACAAGCAGTGCCTTAGCATGACTTGCTAATTTAATTCTGTCCCCTTTAATATGGCACTGCAGCTCTCAGGATTGAATTATTAGTACCCGAGCAACTTAATTTTCTTTTAAGTTTATTTTGCTATAATGATGCCATGAAGCTTCATCTGATGGGTGGCTTTGATTTCAATTGTTCTTGTGCAGCCGTACTTCCTTGGCAACCTTTCATGAAGGAAAACACAACATTTCACACATGTCCATGGACATCTCCAGGGGGCTAATGGTGACTTGTGGGAGTGACCGGATTGTGAAGGTATTCCTGCTTCTCTTTCCTGCATTTCTTAGAAATATTTAATAGAGAGATAATTTTTGTATATTCTTTTTTCTTTCTGACAATTATCTGTTGTGAGCAGCAAAAATTGTATTTATGTCAGGCTGTTCTTCCTGCAGCTGAATGAGGAAATTACCTGTTACTCGCCTGTATGGAGTGTAGCTGTTAGAACTCTTTAGTGTTGTGTCTCTGGACAAACAAAGCAGGCATCAGCAGCAGGACAATCTGCCAGCAGCCTTAAAGACACAGACCTGATGAAACATGCAGGTTCCTTTGCTCTGAGCTCCACGGCTTGGAGCATGGTCACTAAAAGCCCTTGTTATGAGACAGTGACATGTTGCTCAGATTGATATAGAATCTTGGGATGCTTAAGTTCTACATCTGCCATGCATGTCAGAACTGAGACTGTCCCAATCTGTCCTTGTGTTTCTATAAGCATGTTTGTAGCAAACTGCATAGCACTTCTTGAAACAGACCTACAGAGAAGTGCAAGAAGACACTCTTGGGCTCCAAGTTTGGCTTTTGGCTTGTAAGGCTGGTATAAGTCTTTATGACATTTTCCTCAAGTGTAGTTTAAACAGGATTTGGTACTTTGTGTCCAGGGACATCTTTATGTTTGCTTCTATGCCTCTTGCAGAGAGACCTGTTAGGTCTTATAATAACACCGTGTATTTCTCCACGATACTCTCTTCCAGATCTGGGACATGACGCCAGTAGTTGGTTGCAGCCTTGCAACAGGCTTCTCCTCACGCTGATCTCATACATGGCAGGTTTATGCACCTTATGTACAGCAATATGCACCGAATGAACAGAATCCTCCTCGAGAATACTACCGCAAACACTGGTTGCTTGATTCTTCTCCTGCTGCTGTTCCAGGATGGACAGTCACCTTTGTAGAGCACGGCTTTTCTGTTGGGCTCACCAGGAATCTCCTTGGTGCCAAAGTGCGGTTTTGCAGCCTCTCGGACTAACATAAAATGGCTTACCTACAATATGACACCTTGATGGAAGGACCTGTTGTTTCTTGGTTTACTTATGTAGTGTTAACAATGTGCTATCTCTGCTGATATATCTTGTACGGATACCTTGTAGCTAAAACATTATCAGAGTAAAATGAGTGTAGTAAATTCAATTTGTGCCAATAGTAAAATAACTTATTCTCTCTTCCAAAAAGCAGTTTTGTCAAAATACTTTTGAGCAGCCACTGTCTAAACTGCCTCCAAAAGGTATGTTGGTTATTCCTGTGGAAGGAGGAGATACTTCAAAGTGGCAGGTAGCTTCTTTCAGATGAGATAGTAAGAGAATCTTTGATCACACAAGATTTCCTTTATTGGCTTTCTTGTAGTGTTTGTCTTCAAGTTCAGTTGTTAGTGAAATCATTTTTGTGGGACAGCTGTTCTTTTTAGGTAGCTGGTGAGTCTTCAAACAGTCTTTCTGTAGTCTTTTAGCATAGCAAATAAACCTCTGTAGTTCATATGAACATGTGCAGCCCAGCTACTCTAAAGAGAGGCCGTAGGTATGAGCCATATACTTCGACAACTCTATAATGCTGTTAGAATAGGAACCTAAACAAACCTGCCTTGTAAAGGTAATGGCTAAGAAAAAACGGCCAGCTGAATTTTAGAGATTTTTCCTGTGGAAAGGCTGATATTTCTTTAATGTTAGGGAACCTGTCTCTGCTCAAGTGCAGCATAAATTCAAAAATTGCTGTGGTGTTGCTTAAAACAGATAAATACTGAGCAATAATTACTGAGGTACAGAACAGCTACTTTTTTACCTGCACCTAGGTCTGTTAATCCTGAGATATCTATGTTGATCCTTTCCTGTTTCAAACCTGAGAAGTATGAAGAAGAGCTGGGAGGCTTTTATGACTGTGCAGTTAGAACATACAGGAAATAACTAGTGAGATATTGTCAGTTAGCTGGTCTGACAGTTGAGTGAATCTCTACATTTGAACTCTATAAAGAGAATTTATTTTGTAGCTTCGAAAGCTAAGGTAATACGTCACAGAGTTTAATTTTGGAGCTGTTTAGATTTGTCTGAAAAGAGATGCATATGTGTGAGGACAAAAAATGTGGGTAGGTCAGCTGGCCTGGGATAGATGGTGTTGCACAATTATCAAAGGTAATAGGCTCTTTCTGGCAGAAGAGTTAAGAGTTAGACTGTCTTTATTTACAGCAACGATCAAGTGGTGCTATGAGTGTTAGTGAATTCAAGTCTTAGGTGTGCAACTTGACACTAATAATCTGCATTGGACCATGCCGTAGGCTGAAATAGATTTAAGATCGTTAATACGTCATGATTCACTTTAAGCCAAAAATCTGATAGTCTCCAAAGGGCATTAGAATCCAGAACATGCTAGTTATTGTTATTTTGTCTGCCTTTCCATGGGCCTTCTCTGGAAGTTTTGTGAAGAGTTTTTATTTTCTAGCCTTATTGGGCCACTGAAGAATAAACAAATCCATCTTTTGTGGGAATCCCAAAACTTGTCTTGCCTTCAGTTGAGGATTTAGCACTTGTCACACTGAGTTGATTCAACTCTTGCTACGTGCTGTATAGCTTAGGGTTTTTGGGAGGGCTTATTTCTAAGCTATTGAGAGAAAATCAGCTTGTACTGGAAAAGCAGTTGCAGCTTTCTGCTCTGAAGGCCTTCACCCTTCTGAATTAGGAAGGAAACTGAGTGGTTGCAAGGTGAGTAAGCCCTCATAATGCTCTGCATTCACTTTCAGGCTTGTTCCTATTTGGCTTTGGAGGAGAATGGAAGCCTTCTTCCTTGCAGCGTGTAAGGTAGGCCTTGAGTTACAGTGCTAGAACAGTTTAAGAGCCTACTGTGGTAGGTAAGGAGGATCCATGGCATGAATTAAGCTGAGGGATTGAGTAAGAGTTTTCAAACCAGACATTCTGAAACTTACACCAGTGACACTGAGGTGTAACTCCTCTGCAGTTAGCACTCCAGAGCTTCAGCTTTTTTAGTTCTGATTAGTCAATGTATCCCATGCTCAGCATGCAGCTCCCCCCTCCTTTCCCTGTGAATACTTCCTCTGCTTCTTTATGGTTTTGCCCCTAGATAATATATTCTCTACTGCCTAAGGAATCTATTTTCTATAATTGATATACTTAAAGATAGTGTCAGTTCAGATATAACAAGACAATTAAGGCCACTAAATCATTAGTCTTTTAAGTATACTCTTGGTGTTGAATGAGTAATGCTTACAAACCACTGAAGAGAGTGGGTTTGTTTACAAACAACTGTTTTGAAGGCACACACTCTCTCCTGAAACTGAACATACTTCAACAATGCTAGCTCAAGTGTGCAGTTACAGAGAAGCCTTGATTTGAAGCATTACTGATCTTGCTTCTGTAACCTCCTCTACTGGGGCAGGGAAGGGGAGCAAAGGGTACTAATATGTGCTAATTCTTTACTAGTTGTATTTCTGTACCCTGCATAGTTAAGAGATGCTAGATAAATCTGTCCTTTGCTCCTTCTTGTCTGTTTTTTAAACTTTGATTACATGTACAATAAAATATTTCTTGATATTCACTTAGTCTATTTGGATGATCCATTTTTTCCTTCCCCCAATTGTATGCTCTGTGAATGTATAACCCCCATTGTATGCTCTGGCTCCTCCTTTCCATAACTCGTTCAAATTCTAGGTTGATGGGAGTGTTGTATTGGAGGTGATTGATGATGAACCAGTGAGCTGAGAGGCAAACAACTGCTGTGTGGTCCCAGTTAGCGGTTTGCCAGCTCATGTAGACCTCTTCTCTGGTTACCTACAGAGTATCAGAGGATTATCCCCTTCCCTGAGATCCCCTGGACCTGTCTGATGTATTAAAGAAATGCTAATTTCGCTGGATGGGGTGAGCAGAGTCTACAATATGATACATACAGGGTGCACAAACTGCAGCCACAGGAGGTGATTACACTTGTCTCATGATACTTTCTCACAGATAAAGGATGGAAATAAGCTGGGAAGCACCTTATTCCTCACCGTTGCTCAGTACTGGCTGGCTTTGTAGTTCGCTGCTTCCTCTGGGTATTTGGGAGCCATAGAGGGGATCTGAAAGAGTTTCACAAACTTGGCGCCTTTGAAGGGTGGCTAATTAGCTGGTGTAGTATACAATACTGGGGAATGTTTTGTTTTGTTGTTTGGTTTTTTTTTACAAGACATGTTTAAACTTACCTTTCCCAAGGCAAAATCCCATTTTCAAGTTCCAGCAAAAACTGACTGGAAAAAAATGAAGCTGTTACTGATATGTAGTCAGAAAAGCTTATTTGGTCTATGTAGACCATCTTATGTTTTAAATAAGGCATAGGAACTCTAGTTAAAATTGAAAATGTTGGAGAACTGCAAATCCTGTCCTTATATTGGAAGCACAAAAATACATGTATTGATTTTCTAACTGAGAATGCATAGGTTATCTACTTCTGACATTCCTTATGTTGAAAACTTCATTTAAATTTCAGATAGCTGTGTACCAGGTTATAGTAATTGAGGGGGTTTTGTGGTGCTTACTCATTGGAGAGATTTGGAATATGCTAGATGCAGAAAGGGGAGAGATTTTTATGTTGATACATACTTCAGAAGGAAAGCTCTCTAAGGTTTTTTTATCTCTGTAGGCAAATCCTTCAGTCCGGAATGACCTGGCTAACAGTGAAATGCTGTGATCAAACTTGATAAAAGATGATGAATTTCTACCCAGCCTAACATTTAAAAAACTATTTTGTCATCAACAAGTATCTTACAGTGAGTTGCAAAGTGGCCTTTGAAGGCTTTCTCTGCCTCATTTGCATAAGGCAAGTCTTCTCAAGGATCTCTTAAGTGACTGCTATCAAGTGATCCCACAACATTTTTTGTCCCTCTGGAAGAAGTAAGGGCAGGGACTATAGGTAGCCATTTAGTCTCCTAAACTCACATAAAAGCTAATTCTTGAATAGATTCAAAGACAGTGTAAATAGTTTTACCACTTTTAGCAATGGAAGAAAGCATCAAAATAATAATAAAATCCATACTTTTTTTTCATAAAATTAAATATAAACTATTAAAGACTAAAATTAAATATATGGAGTCATTAAAAACTTTGCTTTCTGCTTCTATGCATTAATGTTTCCACCCCCCAACATACAGGCAGCTCAGATTTGTCATAACTAATTGCTGTCCAAGACACATGTACCTAGGGTCTCTTACCAGTTTTAGTATATAATCTGTTGTCACATAGAGAAGTATATTCTTTGAATTACTTATGATGTACTATATTCATTTTGCTGGGATTGACTGGTTTGTCTCCAGAATATTTGGTACTTTCATTTCCAAATTGCTTTTTATCACAAAGACATGAGTTGTGGAGGTACATGCTCTTCTCCTCTTTAGCTTGTTTATAGGAAAAGACAGAATAGGGTTTAACTTGCTCCTAGCTTTGCTACAATAGCTGTCTTTAAAGTAAAGAAGATACCATGCCTCTCACTATCTCTATTGATTCTTCTTTCTGAAGCCTGTTTTCCTTATGGTTTCAGCTGCTCTCAGAAGCTACATGCACGTGTCTCAAAACTCAAGTTCTTCTGAGCTGCAGTGCCACCCCTGTGTTGCTAATCAAGAGGGGGCACTGCTTGCCACTACTCCTTGATGACATTGCTGCTAAGCCATAGCAATTTTTTCTGTTCTAATGCTGTCCTTTGTCTTTTCTCTGTTCTCATTCATTTCTCCTTCTTTCTCTCATAGTTTCTGGCTCCTTCTCTGGGTTTCCTCCACAGCAGCACATCCATGTTGGAGTCTGGCTCCTTGAGACTGGTGATAGCAGCTCTTGAAGGACAACTGACATGCTCACCTGAGCCTCCTGATCTGTAAGAGTGAGCTGGTCTCGGAGTGGCTAAATAAAGGACGACAGAGGCAGCAGACATGGAAGGTGAGTGTTGTTTAGGAAACAACCCAGTACCTTATCCTCAGTTACCAGACTCCATCCCATTAAGCACCCATAGCAGTGCAGCCATAACTTGCTCTTGAGTTTGCTACAGCCTTTGCAGGTTGGAAAAGAGTACTGTAAAAGCCTCCTACAGCTCTGTGCAGTGTCCCAATTGAGTGATGGACAACAGACTTTTAATCTTTGTGATTGGTAGAGGAGGTCAGGAATAAACAAGACAGTCAATAGTACTTACAGGTTTTGGAGAATGTCAGAGTGATTTTTATGAGGGTAGAGAATTGCACTTGTCTAAATGGTGTCTGTGGGACACTCAGTTTAAAACTTAATCTCACAGGCATTAACTAAAGGAGAGAAATAAGGCTGTAAATTTTGCTCATTACAGTTTCTTTACGGAGGGGAAATGCTGGAAATATAAGCATGCTTTGAGGCAATGAGGGGCGTCTTGGTCCTCCTACTCCAAAACAGCAGTTTTGTTTTATGTTGTGAATATACCAACTGAACACTCTGCTGTTTCAGGAGCATGGTCTGAATAATTTAGATTTTACAACCAGGATGGAAAGAGGAAAAACATAAAAAAAACTGAGGGAAGGTTTATAGGGCAAACAACTGGCTGTCGGTGTGGTTAAAGCATGCAGAGCCATGATTTCAGAGGTGGTGAGGAAGGGCACTGGATCTAAAAGCTGTAAATCCAACTGAACACAAGAGGGCTACAATAACACATTTTCTGTGATCGAAGCAGAGTTCTGGATGGAGCTTTGTCTGTTTACCTTTTGGCCTCCTCTTAATTTTATACAGCTAGGAAATTAAATAAAGTGCTATTTGTCACCCTGTAAGTGCTTTTGTATGCCTATCACTTCAGTACAGGCTACAAGGATTTGAGATTGCTATTTTTAACACTTTTCTAATACTTTAAACTACTTAAATGTTGGGACTACTTACTGAACATGCTGTTGCTGCTGATAAGGTACCAAAAATCTGTGGCACAGATATATAATTTAGTATGTACTCTAGTGATACGAATGCTTTGTTCTGCACTTAAATTGTGGAGAATCCAGATTGTGTGAGCAAATAAGGAAAAGGGAACATATGAAAAGCAATCTGGAAAAGTACAAGCCCCTGCCTAGTAACCAAGAGCAAGCGTTATGTTGCTTCTCTATTGATCCAAAGTGCAATTAAAAGCTACCTCCTGCAGCTGAATTTAGATTGGGCTTTTAAAGTTTTTTCTTTCCCCCACAGACTTAGTATCAAGTGGAAAAAAACCTGCACAGCAGGTCTCCTATAAAAATCACCAAGTGGAGGTTTCATCAGCCTCAACTCCTTGGTTTGCACAGGGCTACTTACCTGAAGTAATCTGTGAGCTCAGTTCAGGTGTTGAAAAATGACACCAAGGCAGGTGCTGGCTAGAATCAGGTAAATGGCCCATGTTCTGCCTCATTTGTTGTGGTACTCAATGTCAGTAAAAAGCTTTCTGCAATAAAAAGGTGCTTGGGTGGGTTTGTGTTGTTTCTTTGGGTTTTTTTCAGAAGGGTGTTTTTTTTAGAAGGAAGTGAGAATGCTACAGTTTGTTCAATCCCTGCTGTTCTTTAGACAGTAGTTTGTCTCTGAAGCGGTCAGGATTTGTTTGTTTCTCTGGAAATGTACAGGAACATCACTTCCCAATCAGTTGTAAATCATTAGTGAATATATAGCTTTACTTATATGGTCCAGGATTAGCTTCTGTAGTGCATAAATCTCATAGAGATTAGGAGGGTCTAAGACAAAGCCTGTTGCAGATTTAGGCATCTGACATTTTAGCATTGACGTTTTTCCAAATAAATAATGCTCGGACTCAGTAGAACTGATACCTAGGAGCTAGAGATGCTCTTACAGCAGGTGCAGGCACACAAGGCTCATTAAATCCATTGTAACTCTTGGTGTGAATATTTTCTGCTTCTGAATGCTACAGGCTGCTAGAAGACTGGAATATGATCGAAGAGGATACAATATCCAGTAGCAGTAAAAAAGCTGCTTGCCTGTCTTAAAAGCCTATTTCAAAGGGCCCTTAAGAAAGGAGTATGAACATTTTCTTCCAAGCAGAGACAGAAGCCAAAAAAAAAGGGTCTCAAAACTGCCTTTTGTGACAGTTTTGAATCACAGAAATAAATTTGTGTTACTGTGCAAGCTTTCATGTTCAAATGAATTAATTTGGCCAAAGGAAAGGACTGGATGGAGTCCATGGTATGGCATTTTACTGCAGTGAGTTCACCCCATCGGTTCACCCGGCACAACTGTGTGCTACAGCTGCCTGCTCCCAGTGCTGAGAGACACTGGTAGCTCAAACTCCCCAAGCAGGAACCATTAAAAGATTGTGATCTTCTTTATCAGAATATTATGCAGGTACACAGTGCTAGTGGCAAAGAGGCAGGGAGGGAAGAATTCCAACTCCTAACCATGGCTAGTTAGGCAGTCATTAAGTGCAGCCTGGCTTTGTGAGCTGAAAAGCATCTAATTCAGGCATGATACTATATCAGCAGCCTTTTTTCTGTAGGGCTTCTTTTCTGCCAGCCTCCAAGACTGACCATAATGGGTTGATTTTGGCCATTGCTCTTCATGTGCACTGTATGCATGATGTGTTTGCTGCTGCTGCTTTTTTTCTGATTACTTGCACAAATACAAAAGCAGCAGGCTAGTTCTCTCGAGTTTATGGGCTTAATTAGGTAAGGTCTTTGCAAAGGTAAGATTATTGGGAAATGGTTGTTAAGAAGAAAACAAAAATTACTGTCCACCACCTCAGTAAATTACATAGGTGGGCAGTGAGTGGTATGTTCATCCCTTAACTTTAACTTCATTTTGGAGATAAGAGCGTTGATGCCCCACCTCTGTAGTACAGCTGCACTGTGGTGTCCATATTCTTGCATGGCAGGCAAATCCGGTTCAGAGTGCTCACAGAGACCTGGCTTTCCCAGTGTTGCAGTGGTATCTGTGAACACTCCCTGGTCACCAATGGCATGTTTGGGTCTAAGTGCAGTCAGTCTGTTCTGCATGGGCCACAGCAGGTAGAGCTGAGGGCTGCAAGGGACAGGAACATGAACATGGTCGTGGGGAAGGCAGATGTTTACCTCCTGGGAAAGGCAGTTTGGGCACTGTGGCACTATGTGTGGCCAGTTTACTCATCCCAGCTATCTCTCAGAGACTCTAGTAAAAGGTTTTGGTCTGCTTTAACAGATGTTGGTTGCAGTAAGTGTGTCCTTAGCAGGCTTACCCAAGGCAAGATGGTGCCCAGCAAAACCAGTGAGGCCAGTGCAGTCTGGCAGCAGGGCATGGTGTGCTGCACAGCTGCGCAGTAAAGGGCAAGCGTGTTCCTGAAGTCTATAGATAGTGCTGCTTTGTGTGCCTGGGATGTGTACTCAGGAAGAATAGAGGTAAGAGGCAAGTGAGGTGAAGTATCTGTGAGATCTGTAGGCTGCTGGGACTTGTACTTCTTGTGTTGTGCAGAAGGGAAACCAGAGCACTTGGCAACTGGGAGCATCACAGCATGGTACATGATGTGCTACTTGGTGGGATGGGGCTGGATCATGCAGAAACCAGAACCGAGGAAGCAGCAGTAAAGGACTCTATGAACAGTGTGTCTATACAGACCAAAATAAAGTGTATGGAAGGCCAAGAGGAGTAGGGTCATGCATACTTAGGGAAATTTGGAAATTACTTCCACACTGTTAAGTGAGCGTAAGGAGCACACACCTCTGTTTGCTCTCTGCTCTTGTAAACAGGCATTTCCAGCTGGGAGCAGATTTAAGCCCAGTTGCTTTTGGCCAGGGATCTCTCCCCCTTTGCTGAAGCAGAGGCTGAAGAGGGGTTATCATTGACACCACAGTGTCCCTTGAAGTCCCCAAGCCCATTTGGATTTCTTTCCCTTTCTCGTGATGACTCAGGTGCATCCACCACTGCACACCAGAGCAGGGCACGGCACTTCCCTGAGCAGATGTGATCCATATCCTAAATCCAGACGTGCTGTGCTTGGGGCTGGATGCATGCTGTGTGCTGGGGGATGCCTCTCCTTTAGACTGTGAACACGGGACTGAAGCATTCTAAGTCTTCTCATTGTATGCTTATGTGGCACTTTGCATCTGGACCAGACTCCTGGAACCAGTTTGAGAAGCCTTAGGCCTGGATTTAGAGCTTTTGATTCAAGTGCTGATTCTGTGGATGCTGCACATTCTTGTGGCACCAGCTGCTTATCAGCAAATCCGCCAGAGGTTGGAGGGATTTGCCGATGCCTTGCCCTCTCATCCAGCTGTATCAAAAAGCACAGGTTAGCAAAGCCCAGCCATTTAAGGTATTTAAACTATCCGCATTTCATTTTGATGGAGATGGGGCTGCAGAGCCATCGTGCCTGCAGGTGTAACAATGCCTTTAGGGTGTGAACGCTCGGCAGGGGGGTAGCTGGAGCCAGTGGACGGCAAGAGCAGCGTTTTTATTGCTCTCAGGTGCCAAAGGTGCCCTCCGAGCGGTTCCCACACGTCCAGGGTGGCAGCGGGCGGGGGCTCGGCACCCTGACCGGGTGCTGTGGGTTCGGCAGTGCCCGGGCCGTGCCGGTGTCACCCCTGTCCCTGTCCCTGCCCAGCCGTGCCGGTGTCACCCCTGTCCCTGCTCCAGCCCCTGTCCCTGCCCGGCCGTGCCGGTGTCACCCCTGTCCCTGTCCCTGCCTGGCCGTGCCGGTGTCACCCCTGTCCCTGCCCCAGCCCCAGCCCCTGTCCCTGCCAGCCGTGCCGGTGTCACCCCTGTCCCTGCCCCGTGCCCATGCCCCCGCCGTGCCGGCCCAGCCGCTGCCCCGGCCGGGGAGGTGCCCGCGGCGCTCCCGCCGTCGGGGCATTGTGGGAAGGGCGATGCGGCCGGGCCTCACCTGGCGCGGGGCGGGGAGGGCGGAGGGAGCGGCCGGAGCTCCCGGGCCGGGCCGGGCCGGGCCGTGCCGGCTCCGAGCCAGCGCCGCCGCACCATGGTAAGTGCCGGGCCCCGCCGGGGCCGCCCCCGAGCCCACCCCGAGCCCCTCGACGCCGTGAGGGCTCGGGCTCGGGCTCGGGGTGGGCTCGG
>JAWWTY010000010.1:17413660-17460550 GCA_035222235.1 Margarornis squamiger
TCGGCCCCTCCGACCCGCGGGCTCCGGCTGCGCCCCGGGCCGGAGCGCCCCGCCCGGGCGGGCTGTCCGCGACGTCTGCACCTTTCTTATTATTATTTTATTTATTTTTTTTAATTTATTTTTTTAATGTCTTTTTTTTTTTCTTTCCTGAGAAAATGAAAGTTCCATACACGTTTTACTTTCTGTTTTCCGACCCCTCGGGGTGAGCTCGGGTCACCCGGCCTTTCGTGGACAGCCGGGCAAACAGGGCTGTTACAGAGGGGTTCTGTAAGGTCTTCCTGTAACTTGAGGAGCTGAGGTTCGAGTCGGCTCCAGTGCCTGCAGAAGGATCGAATGTGGTTTCATATGGATGTCTGTGTTTTGGCTGACTGGTGGCCACGCGGGTTAGTGTTGGGCAGTGGGTTTCCTTGTGGCAGGATCACTGGGAAGAGCCTTTCCCCACGTGTGTTCCCTGGTGCCAGGTAAGTGAGAGCATGGACAGCAGCCTGCCTTCCAGCTCAGGTGCTCCTCCACTGCCCGGTCTCACAGGGGATGTAGGAATTTGGCTCCACCTTTCCGTAAGCGATGTGGCTGTGAGAGCGGGTCTGGTTCTGTGCCTTGTCTTCGGTCACCACTGTGTGTGACTTGGCTCCATGGCTGGGCAGTGGCAGCAGCAGCCACTTGCTGGAGCTTGGAAGGGAGCTTTGGCTCTCCAGTGCTGTGCTTGGTGGTGGTTTGCTGGGATCAGTAAAGGTTGCTGTGGATATTCTCTTTTGTTAAGCGTGATGACCAATATATTGAGAACTACGGCTAGATTATCCCCAGCGAGGACTGCGGGCTCGCAAAGCAGTGAGATGATCAGTGATGCCTCTTCATAGAGAAACCGTCTCACTGCTTCATAATTCAGACTCAGGGCAAGCTCTACAAGCATGCCCCGAGCTGCTGTCCTGCACAGTTTGCCCATTGTGTGCACCTGTAATACCAGTTACTGGCAGGGCAGCCCAAGAGAAGTCTCTCAACTCCTTCAGCAGAGGCCAAGTGCTGTTGTTTGTCTCTATCCTCAAAGACAGACCTGTGTTGTTTCTTCTCAGTGGTTTAGCCAGAATGCTAAGTATGTGTTAGTCTACTGTATTTAGAAAGGTGTACCTGTCATTATATATGCAAATAGAATATGCACAGTAATGAATTTACAGGTGGAATGCAATCTCCACACCTTAAGTCCCCATATAGATGTAACTTTTCTGGTTACACCCCAAGACAGCCCTGCATATCCACTTCCCTCTGGTACAGCTTATGTAAACAACTGGAGTTCCTATTTTGCCCTTGAAGGTCAGTAAATATGGGAGCTGATTTCAGGGAAGCTGATCTCAGAACTCTCCCTGATGCATGTACTTCACAAATGCCAGTTCTCAAAGCACTCACAATGATCCCAGTGGAGCTCTGCTCACAATAGTGCTGCTTATTGACAGTTTGGAGACTGTCTGCTATATTATGGTTAGAGTTCTACAAGGTGAATGTGCATTCTTACAATTAATATAAGTTTTTGGGGTTTTTTTCTGAGGTTATAGTACAATAGTACAAACCCTTGCTGGTGTTATTACATTGACTAGTGTTGTCATCTTTACCCTGTTCTCCTGTTGTAGATCCAGTGCTGATGAAAGGGTGCTTTTGTCAAGGAACCCTCACTTAAAATTCCTCTGTCATCCAGTCCCCAGGAAGGGATTGTTAACACTGGATTATGAGTCAAGAAATAAGGGTTTGCTGGGTTACAAACCAAGAATAAGCCTTATTCAGGCTCACAAGTGACAAATTTCAACAGATTATTTAACTCTGTGCACTGGTTCCTCTGATTTGGGCTAACAGTTATGCTAGCAACCTTTTTTCTGTGTCTTGAGATCGGAATGGACGGGGCTTGTGCAAATGGTACCATGTCTTAGCAAGAGGGTTGTTTCAGTTGTTTGCTCTTGTAGATTTCCAGGGAGGTTTCAGGGAAGAGTCTGTTTAGCAAAGCTGACTTCATATCCTGCTGAGAAAGAAAGCTTTTCTGTCCAGCTGCTACTTTGGGACATGTTTTTAAAGGAAGATTGTTTTAGAAAAGGCTAAATTCTGTTCCCTGACATACATATATGGGTGCAGCAGAGAAACATATCACAAAGGATTGCTGTCTCAACAAAGTCAAAGAGTGGGGAGAGCACAGAGAAAAAAAATGTTTAGTTTCCCCAAGGACATGTGTTGCTGTAGTCTGTCGTGCATGTAAGTGTTGCGACACCTTGATCCTACTGCTATCTCAGTGTGATCAGTATTACTTTCGTGACAGTATTTGGCTGTGCTTGTGTAGCTCTTGAGTGCAGAATTGGTGCCTGCACAGTAAAGGGTCTTCTTCCCTCCTACCTGTGCTACTCATCAGTACGGGGAGACAAATTAGTACTTGTGGGCATGATCTGAAGCCCTGGAGAAAGATCAAAAGAATCCCATTGAGCACAGTGGCTCTAAAAATTTATTTCGCCTGAATAGAGAAGGAGTTGGCAAACACGGTTTCCACTTAGCAAGGCATCTGATAAACAATCACTGATCCAGAAGCTTGGATGGAAATAGTTGCCGTGACTGCAGCTGCTGACACCTTCCTAGCGTTTGGAAATGAACCATCAGCTCTTCTGAATATCAATCTCAACAACAGACTCAATACTGTTAATTGTTACAATGAGTCTGTAGAAGATGTTTTCAGTGCTGCACAGAATTTACTACGTACAGTGCAAAGAATGACTGCTTATTTTCCTCTCTGATACAACTGTGTATTGGCCTAACAAAGACAATTAACTTTGCCTCTAGGCATTTACCTCTGAAAGGCAAGAAAGACAGCAGATTAGAATAGATGAGAGGAGAGAAAATGACAAATAAATTATTCTTGTTGTTCAAGGCAGCATTGTACATGAGGAAAAAAAAGTCCATGTAGTATTTATTTGTTAATTTATCTTGTAGTGAACTTTTAGTGTGATAGTGGAAAATGGCAATGGAATAGCATCCTGTTTAGAAAGTGACAGTAGGTGACTTTTCTGCTTGGAAAGAGATAACTGCAGGGGAAGTGATAGAAATGCATGAAATCAGGAACACTATAAAGATTGGTACATCCTATGAAATTTTTAGGCACTAAATGTATAAAAACATGTAAAAACCAAAAGGGAATGCTTCTTTACAAGTGTAGATGAATGTTTTTAATTCACTGCTGAAGGTGCTGTGGGTGTCCTAGTAATCAGGCAGTTCTTAGAGGGTGGGCCCACGCGTGGGCTGTCTGGATGCAGTTTCTGTCCCTGAATCCTTAAACCTGTGATTCATGGGGTTAAGACTACCAGAGTGATTTTATACATGCCCTGTTTCTTATGCTGTCGCTTTCTGGAAGCTGCTTAGACCAGAGTACAGCTCAGGGGTTGATCCATAATCTGTCATTCAATTACTCCCTGTCATTCAGTTGGACTTTGAAGTATCATTTTGTGGGATTTGCTAGCAAAAATGTTTTTTAGGGTTCTCCTCAGGGAGCGTGTAATCTCTGACTTCCCAGTTTTGAATGTTCTGTCTTCAAGTGCTCACTGTCATTACAGATTGTCACTGTTTAATACTGGAGCCCGCTCAGGCTGGGCTGTCCAGGCAGGAATTGCAATGCACACTTTGCTGTCTCTGGATAATAAGCTCATTTCTGGAAAGCAAAAGAAATGTTATGATAGATCATCTGCTGATTCTTTGCTTATGTTTTTTTTTTTTAATTTTTTCACTCACAAATAAGGAAATTGTAGGCATGTCTCAGAACCAGGAGTTACTAGGAGGTGGAGTGCCTGGAGGGTGTTGAAGAAAGCCATGGCATCTGGGGTGGGCAAATGCAGAAAGAAGACTGGAGGGGTAATGGGCAGCTGGGTCTGTCAGGAGACAAGGAAGTGCTGCCAAGCATATGGACCATGCAAAATGTTTGCTGTTTTTCCATATCTTTAATTACTTCAAAATTCCATGGTTTATAAATGATCCCATTGACCTTCTGAAGCCATCATTTACCTGCAAAGAGCAGCAAAGGGACAAAAGGATGAAAGTAATGAGGAAACTGATTGGGGCGGGGCGGGGGCAGGTAAAGCTGCTCCTCCCTGAAGTACTTGCAAGATTTATTCTTCAGCACATACATCAGGCATTTCTGTGACCAGTTTTGGTCTTTCTAGTGGTGCCTAAATGAAAACAATATTTCTCCTGTAAAAACAGTTTTGTCTGTGTCACGTGTGCACAGCTACCAATTACCATCCCTGCCCATTCATTCCCCTACTGTCCTATTCCTGCAGGCTGTCATCTGCATTTTCTTGGCTGCTTTGGCTGCATGCCTTCTTGAGTGGCCACCCCTGGACCTTTGCACTTCTGCGGATGTTGCAATGTAGAGAGGGGAGTGCAGGATCCAGTCATGCACAAATGACATTTCACTTTGTGAGTAGGAGTATAGCATGCAGAGGTATTGGAGTAGGATGGGAAACTAAAATTTGCATTTGTGTTTGAGGGCAAGCTTGACATGCCTTTCTGGCCAGACATGTCTTTCTGGCCTGGTGTGTCCTGGGTATAGTTTCACAATATCACAGATACAACCCCAGGTACTCCATGCACCAGTGGTGTTTTTTTTCCTCTCTGTCTTTTTGAGTTTATGTAGGATGTCCATCTGCTGTCCTGTGTCAGGGAGGACATTAAAATCCCTCTTCACTAGCCATCAAACGCCTGTTGTTGCCTCGCTGCTTGCTGTTGGAGCTTGGAGACAGGTTTGCTCAGACACTTGCAGTTCTCAATGGCTTGTTAACCAGTGTAGGAACTCTGTGGTTATCACCCTCTGCTTAGTCCCTCAAGGTGAGTGACACGCACAGACTGAAAACAAATGAGAAATAAGCTCACTTTCGTTTGAAGGAAATGCAGAAATGTACTGTCTTGTGCCTTTGTCTTGCAAGGCTGTGTACTGAAGGAAGAACACATGCAGTGTTGGGTGAGTGCTGGTCTGCTCTACCTCTAGAGAAGGGATGGGAAGGGCTACAGGAAACTCTCACAACTCAGCAGCCACTGGGTTCTGGAGATGGGGAAGAGCCAGTACCTCAGGCATTTCCTTTTCTCCAAGTCTCGTGGTAAGACTGGAATGAATAGCAGAATGTATTTGTGTTCCACTTTCTCATTCTTGAGTCTAAATTTTGTGCCAGCATAAAGCATTTTGTGAGATCTGGCCCTTCCTTCTGTAAAGAGTGGTTGCATCTTTTATATTTATGCTTAGGTTAAATCGATGTTGTTTTTTTACCTTAATGAAAAAATTACATTTTCAAAGGGAAAATTGAGAATGTCTCTATTGAAAATGCCTAAATGAAATGCTTCAATATTAAAAAAAAACAACAAATATGCCTGTGCTCTTTCAGAGTAATTCACAAATGTGATCTGAACTCACATGTATCTTTGGATCTTTTGGAGCTCAGGTTTTCTGCGCATGTTTTTGTGGGTAGCTGTTGGAATGGGTGTGAGGCTGCTGCTGACCTGCACTGTCCCTGCTCCACCAGGCATGGGAATCCCCAGGCTGAAGCACCATCTGTCAGCTGGCTGAAGAGCCAGGAAAGCTTGTAACCTTCTGGGTGTGCCTGCCCTGTCTCAGAGCAAAGGTTTTTAACTTTGCTCCTTGAGAGGTCAGAGTCAAGGGAAGCGCCCTGCAGTTCCTTCACAGCAGGGCTTTCTAAATGCCTGATAAGGGGAACTGGAAATGAAACCAAAAGAGGCTGCACCTTTACCAGAATCTATTGGGTGAGATTTCAGCTCTGTTTCTTCACTAGGTGTTCAAGGAACATTCGACTAGAAAAATGGTGCCTTGTGACTGTAAGGTACACTGGGGTTATAGGAGGAGTTCTGGCAGCTTGTTGGACCTCTCTCCTGGTCTCCCCCTCTGTATAGTAACCTGACGAAGATTTTCACTGCCTCCCAGAAACATCTAAGGGCTCAGCCAAGGAGGCTGAGTGGATGTGATACTACCTTGTTAAAAATTGCTCTGAATGTCTTCAAACTGTACTGCTTTCTGTGAGGTGAGCCAGCTGCCATCCCTGCCTCTGTCTGTCCCTGGGGCTGGCACTGAAGCTGGAGTGCCCTCTGGTTCTCATGGCTGTGGTGTGGTTCCTGACCCACTCTGCTATGGCACAGCTTGAGGCAGGTTCTCTGCAAACTCCCTGCCTGCATCTGTTCTTGCTTATTGCCTAGAGACTGGAGTAATTCCACTTGCAGGAATGAATAAGCACTGATTTAAGAAAACTGAGAGTAACTATCCTCTGTAAAAAACGTGTCATTGCTTGCATCTACATCTTAGGGGCTGTTTTGGAAAGCTATGTCATTTTTCCTCTCTGGAGAGGTGCTGGAAACCTGGGGCTGCTGTTGTTGGGATGCCCAGCAGCCTGTGAGGAGGAGGCACTGCCTTTGCTGCAGGGAGGACACTGTCGAAGGAATGCCATCAGTTTATTGTGGAATGAGCCAAGGTCAGGGGGGGCTGGACCTGCTAAGATTCAGTGATAAGCAAGAGCAGAGCAGGAGGGAGCTTGTGGGACACTCCTGGGACACTTACAAAGCTTTTTGAGCTGTGTTTCCTGATCCTTAGGTAGGGATCAGAAGTGAGGGGGTTTCGATTTCAAGATGTTTTTGGTTCAGAACTTGAGCTCAGCTACATTGTTTAGATTATAGTTTAATTTAACTCAAGTGAGGCTATTAAGAAGGTTGTTGTTGTCTGGATCGATACCATATGTTATAAATATCCTTAAAATGCTAGTGTGCTGGTCCATTTATAATCTTCAGTAAGAAGATAAGGATGACTTTTGCATCATCAAAAGCATAAAATCAATGTGTAACTATAGTCACGTGTACCTGTAATGATCTGGCACAGCTTTTATTGCATGGACTTTGGATGTATTGTTTAGGGGAAATTGCTCTGAAATGTTCCTAATGGAGATTAAGTGAGAAAGAATCCTGTGCCAGTTCAGCAGCAACATGGTGCTTCGGGATTTCTGTGATTGCTGTGTTGCTGATTTTGTGCATATTTTCTTTTTTCTTACTTGCTTGCATCATGCATACTAAATATATATTTTGAATTTTAAAGCTGAGATCCAACAGTATTTAAAAAACATCTGTCATCTCCTGTGCTTCTGTGAATAAATGTTTTAGCAACAGAGTAAACAAGTAAGGAAATTAATACTTGTAATAAAGTAGCCTGTTTTGAATTTTACATATTTGCTTTAGAAGTGTCTAAAACCCCAGAGTGTGTACTAAAGGTCTGTAGCCAGATGGGGCTTTGTGCAACAGCAGAATACCAAAACACCTATACTTGAGCGTGTTAGTATTCTGTTTTTTCCTGGTATGGGGAGATTGTTAATAGATCAATAGTTGTTGGTTCAGTACATCTTTCTCATTTCACTCTAAACACCTGACATTCCAAACTGTGTCTGTGTTTACAGTATAGCTGTTCTTCTTTTAAGTTTCAGTATTTACTTTTCTCCTTCAAAAAACCCCCAAAACTAAAACTAAAAGGGATTTTTTTGTTCTTCAGATGTTTTGGAGGAAAAAAGAAAGTCAGCTAATGGCTGGAATTCTGTGAATGTTTGGACTTTTTAAAAGAAACAATCTAATGAAAGTAGGTTTTGTTCAGTTTCAGATCTGATGTAAAAATAAATACTAATAAAAAAATCTGGACAGCTCTCTGTGTTTGGAAATAGATTCTTTCATATCTGAGGAAAGAATGAAAAATAGCCAAAGGTAAGCAGAATATGAACACAACTAGACTAAAACAGTGCCAGAAGATCAAGCAGGCTTCAAGGGAATCGGAATAAGTTAAAAGAGAACTTTATCCTAAAAAGTCACCTCTTCCACCAGGTGCAGCTAACCAGTCTGGTTTTCTCCAGGCTTCTCATAGCAACTGAAGGTGTGGCTTTTTCATCCCACTTCCCATTTTGAGGTCTGGGAATTTTTACTCATTAGCATGTTCTATATTGCGTGTTGCCCTCCAGAAAGTTTTTAAGGAAATTTGAGAGCTTCCGCATTCTGCCAAGATGCCTACTTTAGGATGGTGATTCCTAAGTTGCAAATCTTAGTTACATGTGAATTTCAGGAATCTGTTTTATAAGGTGGCTTTGATTTTGGAGGGCTCTTAACTGAATTTGGAGAAGTTACAGCTGAAGCCAAATGTAGCCCCAGAGCTGCTGTAGTGACTGAGCTGCCTAGCTGAGCAAATCCTTGCTCAGCTGAGCACCCAGGAAAGAGAAGGATGTTTGCTGTTTTTTCCACAGCCTTCCTCTTCTGTCTCCCCTCCCCTGAGGCTCCTTGGACTCTTCCTGTCTCCCTGGCCTCTCTCCCCACCAGGGATCTGGAGCAGCCAGATGCCACAGAACAGGTTTGAAACCGGTCAGCAAATGTGCAGGTTGAATTACTGGAGAAGGAGAAGCATTTCTGGTGCACATTCTTCTCACAGTGGGGTGAATTAGAGCCTCCCTGCACACCCCTGGAGTCCACTTCACAGGAAGAAATGTGGCATCTTTTACATGTTTACATCGTTGGACAGTAAACTGGAGAAATGACCCCTGTCTTTCCCATGTAGTCGTATTTATTTGCTCTCCCTATGGGTGGTTTGTTGTGCATGTAATAGAATACAGACTGGAGTCCTTTAGATAGTTGTACTAAATGTGAGAGTACAGATTAGGTTAAATTTTAAAACCCCTGTAAAAACAACAAATGATCCGAGTTTGAAACCAGTGAGCCAACTGTAATGTGTTTGATCACTCTGGAGTGTGTAATGTCCAAATACTGGGGAAGGCTGGACCAAAGGGGACCTGCAGTCTTGGCAGGGAACAGTCCAGAAGACAAGCTTGGGTGAGCTGCTTATCAGATCATGACAGCCCATTAGCTAAAGGAAGGAAAGGTCTCCCGAGGAAGGTGGGAAAAAATCGCAGTGTGTTTTAATTTTACATATTTCTCTTATATTTGCTGTTTGTGAACATGCAGACCTTCTGTATTTTGCATTTTTTATGTCTGTTCTACTTACTGGTAAGTTATTTCATGTCAAAGTCTACCATTTGATTTTTTTTTTGTAATCTTGAAACTAAGGGTGTTGTTTTTTATCCCAGTACAGCTTTGTAGATCTCAGTAATACCGAAGGCCCTGTAACTTTCCAACCTGTCATGTAACTTACAGCTGCAGTTGATTCAGAGTTGCATGAGAACACAGAGTTCAAGTTTAGAAATCTGATTTAAATGCTTGATTTAAAAAAACCCACCAATTTTTTTAATAGCCTACAAATAGAAAATGGAGTCATTTAGGCTACTTACTGACGTTTACGGAGGTCATTTTGCACAGTGCTGTAGGTGGTTGGGTCTGATTCAGTAAAACAAGCTAATAAAATTACACTCAGCTCCCAGACCAAAGCTTGTCTCCATAGACTCCACATGTGAAGGCAGCTGATGTTCTCATAGGAACTGTACTCCTCATCTCAACCCACTCAGTCTTGGGCCTAAAAATTGCCTCTGGCATCACCCCTGGGTCTGGTGCTTGTTAGTCACAGCCAGCACCCCCTGCTTCTAAGGTATTTTGCTTGTAGCAAGTAATTTGCCTTTGTTTTCCTCTGGAGTTAGAACTTTTAAAGACGAGTAAAACGCTGCAGGATAATCTGACTCTCTTTGTAGTTTGGCTGCTGGAAACCAGTGAAAAATTCCTTATCAACATCCATCTTGTCATTAGCACTATAAGCAAGCAAATATGCTTTCGCAGTCAAGGAACAAGGAACAGATGAGCTGTTAGATTTGTGTTTGTTCAGTACTTCAGCATTTCCAGGTTTATTAATGCATCAAAATCTCTTCAGTGGGTTGTAATGAACAGAGAGTGAGGAATGTGTTGTGTCCTGTCAGTGTGACTGGGCAGAGCAAAGCTGAACTGAATGAAACAATTGGATCCTTATGCTTACAGGAATGAAGCCGTTTAACCTCCTGAGAATGTAATATTATTACAACTTCTAGAGAGTTCCCCAGATTGAAGGAGTTTTAGAATTTAGAAAATGGAAGAACCCAGAGGAGAAAAAGCCCCTCAGTATTTTCTAAGTATCTGCAGCTTTCTAGTATGTTGTTTTGTTATAGTGGTTTTCAGCTGGCCAGTCATACATACCTAGTCTTGAGGGTGCACTGTTTTGCTGCAGACTGTAAAATTAGAATGATACCACAGTAGAGACTCTACCTATTTGCTAGCTGCATATATTTCTGTAATAATAAATTTACCAAACAAACTGTGTAGTTATATTCTGCATATGAAACAGTGTGGGACAGGAGACTCAGACAATGAGATCTCTGGAGCTTGTGTACAAATCTTAATGCATTTAGGAGCATTAGTGGATGTTTTCTGATTGCAAAGAATGTTGTCTCTGCTCATGAAAAATGGTGGTGAGACATCAACTGCATCTTTAGAAGGAGGAGTGGAGCTCTCAAAACAGTTTTAAGTGGAGGACAGCTCACTTTCCTATGGGTGAAGCATAACATCCTGAAGTAACTAGTCAGCTGAAAATGATGGTAATATTCACAGTGATCCCCTGGTGTGTTGGTGTTTAACCTTTTAGAGGCATAACATTGCTCTCCTGGAGATATGTATTAATTGCAAGCACTCAGATTTAAGGTCCGTTGGGTCCAACAGCTGAGCTTAAGCCAGAATACCCTTTCATTTTCTTTCCCTATTAAAGCACTGGAGGCAAAGATAGTTCTTCCTAAGGATGTCTCAAATCTCACAGTCTTATGCCGAACATGCTGTCAGCATTTGATAGGGATTCATTGACTAATTCCCTGGAATTTTCAGTCAAAAACTGATCATCCTCTCTTATCTGATGATTCACCATATTTTTAGAAATTTGTTTATCAAATAGCTGCTACCTGCACCCAATAGCTTTTAGAAGGACTCCTGCTGAGCTGCTGCTCTTGTATGCAGAAACTATGCTCTGCTTTTCAAAACACATTCATCTTTACAAGGGCTTTGGAGTTAATGTGCTGTGCAGCCAGCAAAATAGCCTTTCATTCATCCAGCTCCTCTCAGAGGACAAGTATATGGACAGTAAGTGCTGTCCCTACATCTGCTGTGAAGGGCTAACCTTGACCGCTGGAATAGTACCATGTCCAACCCAGTTGGTAAGATGAGCAGAGAAAGGCAAAAACGTGGTGCCTTGCTCTTCACTGTAATCAGGGCGTGGGTACTGCCAGCAGCATACTTGTTTTTATTTAGCAAGCTTGTCTGGAGAGTATTATAGAACTCAACACAAGACAGCTACAAAATCTTTTTAATTTTATCAAGCACATTAGACTACTGATGGTGAGAGCCTTATGTTCAGCAGTAGATGCTGCCACATATGAATAAAACAGTCCTCCTTTTCCTAAAATGATCGCACATTTGAAGTCTTTCTTAATATAGTCAGAACTCTTATCTTTGGATTACTCAAAAACTATGCAACTCAATAGCTAGAGAATGGGTCTGAATTATGAATGAATGCTTTGTTTAAAATCCAGTAGCTTTTTCTTTTTTTTTCTTTTTTTGTAGAAGCTTCTCTGGTGTACTTCTCTGCTCAAACTTAAGAAGAGCATGGAATGATTTTATCTTTACAGAAATTTGCATTGTTATCTTGATAATGATTGTGAACATTAACTTTATAATCCTCGCTGAGAAAATGGAGTGATGAAGTATAGGTACAGCAATAGACTGGAATAGAAAACAAGAAGCAGAATGGAGGAGGGTATAGACTGAAAAACTATAGGGAAGGATAAGGCTTGGCTAACAGGAGTGGGGATGTACTGGTACTGGTGAGAACAGCAATGGGGGTGCCTGTCAAGAACAGGCCAGTCCACAGTGTCTTCAGCATTGGAAACATCTCTATTCCCCCCTAGGTGGGTTTGTGGGGTTGTTTTCCATTTAGCAGAGGATATCCTGTTGAGAAGGTTGTCCTCCTCAAACAGATGTCCTACATTCTTAAAGCCATTTCTGCACTCTGAGTAAATGGCTTACTCTGCTGCTCATATACACTAGGGTCAGTTATTTTAACTTGCTAAGAGGAGTGTTTGTATAAATTTGAATTGATCAAATGTGAATTGACACTTTTCTCCCAAAGCCCCACTGACATTTAAATGCTGGTTCTTTTGTATTTCAGTAATACTGCTTATGCTAGGCATGAAATCATAGGTCAAACCTTGTAAAATTATGACAAGCTTTAAACTTGAAATTTTAGAACAGTGTAGATACTGTGCTTTATTTAATATAATATTCTTGCTCAATGAGGTCTGTCCACAGAGTCATCTGTGTTTCATAATCAGGTGATTTCTGTAGTAAAACTAGTCAAGCTTCCTTTCCAAAGTACTTGGTTTCTTCTGCCCCTTATTGCTTCTTCTAGGAACCTGTTGCTTTGTTTAGGACCTGAAATAGTGCAATATCAGAATTGTTAGTGATTATGATTACTATCTCAGTATTCCTATTTCTAGTCTTCTGCCACACTAATCTTGATTTCCCTAGCCCTCTTGTGAATAAGTCCCTTCACTGAGGTATCTGATCTTGCTGGAGAAAGGGGTGGTGCCCTCTTCTCATCACTGCAAAGTGATGATGCTCCTCTGTTCCCCAGGGCAAGGGCAGAAAAAGGAAACAAAGCTGCTGTTTGCATAAGGTAAGGAAGGATGGGTAGGTGAAGATGCAAAGGGTTTGCCTAGGGAAGAGGTCCCACAGGGAGGGGATAGCTGCCTGGGGAAGAAACAGGAGAGAGGAGAGATCTTTGCCATGCTCAACCTTCCCTGGACCTTACTGGCACCATGTCCAAACATCACACCAAGATGGAGATGCGTGGGCAGGACTCAAGATGTCTGGCAGCTGGTCGAGGAATGCTCCTCTCTGTCTGTGGCCCTGGTGTTAACCATGTTGCTTTGTTTACTCTAGATACACTTTATACTGCTGTTCAGTCGGCAGGGGAAGTTAAGGCTTCAGAAATGGTACACGACGCTACCTGATAAAGAGAAGAAAAAGATCATTCGAGAAATTGTTCAGATTATTTTGTCTCGCAATCAAAAAACAAGTAGTTTTGTTGACTGGAAAGACCTCAAGCTTGTTTACAAAAGGTGTGAGTAATTTTATAAGAACATATAATTATTATTCATATGAATAACACACGCTAGAAGAGGAAAAGTAAAGACTCACTTCAAGAAAAGCAGCAAACAACACTCTTAATGCAAGGCTGAGTTAGGAGCCTGCCATCTTACTGGGTATAACAATGTTCCTGGACAAACCGGCAGGGTAAATTGTGGGGTGCAAAATACTTGCACAGTTTGTCAAATGAGAAAAATGGGAGTATCCTAATAAACATTGGTGCTTAGAAGGCTTTAGACTTCACTGCTCCTAATTCCCGGAGGTAACCTGCTGAGTGTGCTGGGCTTTATCAGGCTCTTTGGGGGACTGCAAGAACTATTCTAAACCACTGTCACCTTTTGGTCAAATTTTGTCTTTGAAGTATTTTTTGCTCTGGAAAGTATTAATTCCCATTTCCTTTTCCAAAGAAATCACTGGTCCCCAGTTACACGTTGCCTAACATTAACTGCCTGCCTGTTCATTCTTCTAAAGTTGTAGCAAACTAAAATAGCCTTAAGGTATAGCACACTGGACAAATTAACCAAAATCTCCCATTTAGCAAGAATTGAGTTCCATGCTGTGAAGGGAGGGATATAAACATCTGACCAGGTGCTGTGACAAGTTGGTCTCCAGCCACAGCACCAGTGAGCTGAAGTAGATCATTCTTGCATCTTAGGTTGGTTTAAACATAGATTTTACTGTAAGTTAGTTATGAAGGCTGTTTGGTCTAAGCAGTTTCATGCATTCTGGTCCTGTGTAAAACACTGTCATATGATAGACAGTAGGCTTGCTGAGATATGGCTCCTTTCACTTTTATTTTTGCCTAATTTTTATTTTTTAATTAGGAGGAGTAACTTGTCCTGCATTTTAATTAACCCCACTTACTGTAGTGCTATTGCAGCAGGTGCAGGAGACCTAAAAGTACTGCTGATTTATTGTTTGTTTTATCACGACCAGTGTTGGACGTATCCCACTTTACCAGGGGTGGAGTTTGTTGTTCTAACTAATATAATAATTTGTTTAAATTACCTGATCTTCTCTGGGACACTATAAGAATGAAAGTGTTTATTTTAGAGACTAGATAGGAATTAACTGGCATATGAGTAACTTCTAAGAGACAAGCAGAGCACTGAGGTCCCAGCTGTTCACTCTCCTGTTTTTGCCTGTTTCCCCAGGTATGCCAGTTTGTATTTCTGCTGTGCAATAGAAGACCAAGATAATGAGCTCCTGACACTAGAGGTCGTTCATCGATACGTAGAGCTCCTGGACAAATACTTTGGAAACGTAGGTTTCACTTTCTTCCATGAACTCATTCCTGTCTGTCTGATAAACAAAGCTATGTGAAGCTGATTTACTTCACATTTCCATCTGCAGTACTTGCCCTGCAGGCTTTCTCAATTCAGAGTGAAATTTATTAGCAGAGTATTTTATAAAATAGCACTGAAACAATCATGAGATTGTTTTTCCATCCTTTCTTCTCCTCCCCCCCCCCATTAATCTTGATGCTGTGTATGTCTACCTTGGAATAGATTTGAAGAGAAAGCTTGAGGAAAAATTACTTTAAAAAAACCCACCAGGTTCAAGTACTTTAATTCTCTCTCCTGATGTCTTCCGATATGCGGGTTTTGTTTGTTTCATAATACTGTGTAACAATTAAGGACACAGAAAGAGGAAAAACATAAAGTGTGTTTTTAAAACAAAGACCTGAAGAAGGTCCAAATAAATCTTATGAATAAGTCTTTAAAGACTACAATCTTTTCTATTAATATTTTTTAAATTATCCTGACTACCTTAATTCATCTCCTTTAAATCAGTGTGCTGTGACTCGTATCTGTACTGCCACAAAGCAAAAAAGCAGTTGGTGGCTGTCACTAGGAAGGGAATTTGTTTTTCCATGTGAAACCCATTTTAGAAGGGCTGTATAGGACCTGTGATAAGGTTAGTAGGCTGGGAAGTCTGCTTTGTTCTCTGAGAACCAGTATGAATTTAATAACTGTAGTATCTTCCTGTAAGTCTGCATATGTGAAGAGAGTATGTGCAGAAGTTTCAATATTACATAATTTGCAGTTTCTTTCTTCGCCCTGCTACCTGCCATAAGAGTGCATATGTTGCGTTTGTTTGCTCATCACAACAACTTTTGACCCATTAGTGCCTATAATCTTGTAAAAGTGATTTAAATGTGGTGTGTCCTTTTGTTCTGGCAGGTGTGTGAGCTGGATATTATCTTCAATTTTGAAAAAGCTTATTTTATTCTTGATGAGTTTATAATTGGTGGAGAAGTACAAGAAACTTCAAAGAAGATTGCAGTGAAAGCCATAGAAGACTCTGACATGTTGCAGGAGGTAAGACAGAGGAAGGCAAAAAGCATACACCTCATCTTCCTACATCTCTCTTGTTTGACAGGAGCTGAAAATACAGCTAAGCACTTCTGGTATTTAATTATCCAAGTGTGTCTTATGTTCAGTTTCAACAGGTACAACAGTGCAGTTACATAAGCTTTCAATTCAGCCCTTTTGGAGTCACCTGGACACTGTTTATAAATAGCAGTTGCTCTTTTGCAGTTTAACTGCTAGAGTTTCTCAGCATATCAAGAAATAGTTTAAGACACATCTAAGATACTTCTATAAGATCATATTTTAAGATTATATTTTATGTGTACATATGTTTATATAAATACAGAAAAGCCTCTTCTGTTTCACTAATACATTGGAAACAGATGACCTACTGTTAAGATTTAAAATTGGAAAGAGTATGTGCTGGTAAACTCCACTTTCATTCAGAAGCACCTGTGTAGTTCTTCAGCTGGGCACAGATATGTAACCTTTATTCAGAACCCTCCAGGAATTCTCTTGCTGTAACTTGGAATGTAACCAATATCATTGTGCCAGGAATGGCAGAACCAGTTGAACGTGATGGATTTACTTAATTTTTAACTTGCTAGTGAAGGATCCATTGTAGTACTGAAGGATGCAGCACACTCCCCCCTAGCTTGGGACACACTGTGTGAGTTGAGAGCTTTTCCCAGTGCACATAAAACTCAGCCAGCTGTGTACGGAGGCCACTTGGCATGATGAATTCAGCCACAGCTGTGTTATGTCATGATTTGGAGATCAGATTCTAAACCACTTTGTTACAGGTTTTTAAAGCATAATTATTTCTACATTTTAATTGACCTAATTCCATGCCAAATTGCAACTATCCTCAAAGAGGACAAGACATTCTATATAAATATCACTGTACCACTCCATAATGTCACTCCATAATGCATCAGTTGTTTCTCCTTCTTTTTTTTTTCCTAGACAGTGGAAGAATACATGAACAAGCCTGCATTTTAATGTTAAACTACCTAGAGAGAAAACTGCAGTATGCACCTCTAAAATACACTTCCTGAAGTTGCTTCCCAAAGTGCCAGATCCTCAGAGAAATACCAAAAACCAATAACTGAAGGGGTTTGTTTGTATAATGGTGAAGATGAAGGTCAGCTAATGTAGCAAAGGGTTTAACAATTCTGTACTTTGCATTACTCTCCATATGAATTTCTCAGAGTTGTTTTTAACCCTTGATCTAGTTTTCTCTTCTCCTTGCTTGACTAAGCTCTTGTTTTGTACCATGTCTTTTAGCTACGGGTTTTGTCATCATAAAATGCTACTCTGACAGTACTTTGAAGAGGTATTTTTACTAGTTTTGGTTCACTGCTGACTGTATGACTCTACTTTTGTACAAATGTCGATTATTTTGAATGTAGTGATTATTCTGCTCTAATAATAATTTTTTTCTAAAAGCCAAATTGTTGTGGGCCCTGATTTCATATGCTTGTTGTGACAAGATTAACCCATCTAGTATAAGAAGAAATACATGTCTTCTTGGGCCAGCCCCTTTCTTTCGCTATCTTCCTTCTCTTTTCTACTCTAGTCTGCTAATAAGACCGCTCCAGCTCCTACTAGAGTGCACTCCATGCCTCCATTGGATCTGGAAGACTGTTCTCACTGGAGGTAGGCTTCTCCTAGGTTTAAGGAATCCTTTTTCCTGCTGCATGTGGATGGCCTGTTTCTGTCTTTCTCCTCATTTTCCTGGTCCCTTCCTAGATCCCCTGGACCTGTGCAAAGGCTCCAAACTTTGGAAGTGTGCAGCTTGAGGGCAAGAGATAACCTGAAGAGAAAAAATTAGTCTTTGGGATTTTAGGGTGAAGATAATCTCATATATCTTTTGGTAGTCACTAAAACCTGTATTTCCCTTTAAAATTTTCCAATCCCAAATTCACACACCTATTGGGATGATCAGTTTTCAAGTAGTTGAACATGGCCCATTTTTGTGAAGATTGGACAATTAAATCAACCTTTTATGACTTTGCAAGCTGCCAAAAGGGTAAAATAGTACAGAGAAGAAGTGTCAGCTGGGCTTTTTCCCTTACTGTGTGTTATAAAACCTTGTAGCTGTGTGTGTGGAGCTAGGCGTGTTAACTTTCCTGTCTTGCAGTGCAGTTTGGACTCTATACTGATTGAACTGACTTCCTTAGAGAGATTATTTCATTCTTTAACAGAATTCAAAGCTCAGAGAAATTCTGTTATCTTAGCCCATACCTCATAGCTAGATGTTTTGTCTCTGTCAAATAATGAAACTATCCTATATGAAAATTAGGGAAATTATCAGATAAATACGCCAGAATGATCCAAGCATTGATTCACATTTCCATTCAAAGTACATTTTCCCTAATTTCTGGGATGTACAGTCAATATTTTCTTTCAGGGGTTTTTGTAATCTTCAAATGTCCTGCATGCTTAGTCTGTTTTTCTCGTTGCTCCTTCCTTCCTAGTCCGTTTGTCTCTCCCTAGGGAGGGCTATAGGGGTTGTTGGGAGGGTGGGGGCACTTTGGCACAACACAACAACGGTGCTGATTGTCAGCCCCCTCTTCTGCCTGTGCTTTCTGGTCTGTTAGTAAAACTGTGACAAGCTGCTTCATAGCATCATGTTGCTCTTTTTATAATTACTTTATCCATCTGTTTTCTCTGTATTGATGTCAAAGGCATACTTTTGAGCATTGAAAAAATAGTGAAATTGCTGAAGGGCTTTTAATAGCTCTGAAGACATCCAATTTAATAGTAAATTAATGAAATTGTATGAGTTGTATATTATTTTCCCATGGTTTGAAATGAAGTTTTTAAAAGTAGAGTGTTTAATCGGTTAAGAAACTACTTCAGAATGTGCAAAGAGGCTCCTTCTGCTCTTTACCATTTATAAGTGACTTCTATTCAGTGAAATCATCAGTAGTTTGATTTGCTTTTACTCCTTTTTGGAGCCATGCTGTGATTCTCCTAAAACAATCATGTTGCTTGAATTCTGGATTATATCAAAACAGGAGTTAAAAAAAGATGTCTTAGTATGAATAAGGATATGATAAGCCTTTTTTTTTCAGAAGACTTCTTTCTCTATCATTTCAAATGAAGGATAATTCTTTATGGAAAAAGATAGTAGACTAGCTAGGGGTACTTATACCAGCCATATCAGTATAGCATCTGAAGTGAATAACATTGCCAAACTCATGTATCCAGTGTCAACTTGAGAAGTGTGAAGGAATCAATATGGTTTCTTGCCCTAGTGCAAAAATTCATTGGAATATGGTGTGCTTGTTGTGCCACCTGCATCTGTACTACAAAGTTGGATGGAAAGTATATGTTAAATACTCTAAAAGAACAAGTAAATTATGTTCATGCTCTAAGAAACATCTGCAGATTCCTGTTGCTTTTGCCTACAGGTGGGCTACGCAAAGCAGGCAGGTGAGTGCTAATTAATATGAGCTTTGTAAGTGTTAACCTGCATGTATGGCATACTTAAAAAACAGATTGATTTGAAACATAAAACTTGTATTTATACTTTTTACAACCTTCAGTGAGAAAGGGATCCCTCACCTAAGTGGTGTTGTAATGGAATTCAGCTCAACCCAACGCTTTCTCCAAAGGGAAAAAGCCCAAATGAAACCCAGTTGTTGTCGGGTTACCATTTAGGTCACTGTCGAAATGCCTGTGTCTCCGTCTTTGTGGAACTCCATTGCCACCAACTCTACATAGATTAGTGCTCTGTGGAGCACAGCTCATCAGAAGATTGATGTCTTTTGATATCTTAGTTCCTTGATTTTTCTTAGAGCAGGAGTTGTACATGTCTTTGTACATATTCACAGAGCTGTGAAGCCTTGCCCTTTCATTTATATTTGCTGTTGATATTTCTTTCCAATTTGCCTAACTCTTCTAGGCAATGCTCAATGTAAAATTTTCTGAGATGACTTTATGAAATTATTGTCCAAAAAAGTATTAGCAGATTCCTTAAGTTTTCCCATCTCATCTTTTGCAATTACCTAAACTCTCACCTTAATGACAAGCTTCAAGTACACATGTCCTAGTTTGCAAAATTGCATTTACTAAAATAACCATTAATCATGGTCATGTTGCTAGCCTAGATTCCCTTCCTTGTTTTGCCAGCTGCCTCTAACAAAAAGCTGCCTGATTTTCTATGAGCATCTCTGCATGGAGGATCCCTAGTGTGACCTTACTGCTCACCACTTGGGACAGAGCTGGTTCTCTGTCTTGCAACTGTTTGCAGCTCATGAGTTGTGACATCTTTGAACGTATCATGGCAATTAAAAAGAGACACACAGACATTAGGCTGGGATAAAAAGAAGTGTAATAATGTCAAAGGGAATATTAAAACTGTGACAGATCATCATGAGTGAAAGGCAAGTGTGGCAGGCTCTCACAGGATTCATGAATGTTTATAATTTTTGTTTCTTTTTTTCATTATGAATTTCTGAGTGTTATGGTTCATTAAAAGGTGTTAACTCTTACAAATAACTGGAGGAAAATTGACATTTAGGTTACCTTCTATCAGCCTTTGTTTAACAAAGAGCCACTGGAAGTGAATCTTCAAACCTCCCACTAGCTGCTCCTACAAAGCCCCACTGTGCTTTCAGAAACCCAGGTGGGAAACTTACAGTAAAGTTTAGATGTGATCCTGTGTCTGAATTTTCATTGGACAGAATAATGCTGTACTTATAAAAGCCTGAGTTAGTATTTTTTCCTTTATTTTCCAGTCCTTTCAATAGATAACACGTTTTTTTCTCCTCTGCTTAGCACTATGCTGTGTTGGAGTAATAGAGCACACAGAATGGATACATTAGGCACCAGGAGAGACTGGTTTATAAGGAAAGATAAGAAGAGTGTAACTGTGTGAGTGGGGCTTTCAAAGATACCCAGAGACATTCAGTTAACCGTCCCCTCAAAATAACAAGGCTCAGTATAGTTCATATAGAGACAGATCTCCCATCCCTGCCTGTCCATGATGTTCTACTCCATTGAAAATGTGTTTGAAAATATTTCTGTCAGCACAGCTCCTGTGTGAGGGGGATGTTGCTCTCACCCTGCATAAGATGATTAAACCAAAAAGGTCTCAGTTAATCCCTGTGGTGGGGTTTTCATTAACTTTATCTAATGCCTTTATGAACATGGAGTCTGCATCATCATCTTACATCACTGTATTTTTTATTTAGAGGGCTGCCAGAACTTGTGAGCTCAGACCAGGTAACAGCATCCTTATGGGGGAGTTGACGACATTCCTACTAAATTCAATAGCCTGCATGTTCCTTGGCAAGATCACAGTACAAAGATATAGCTGTTGATTTAAATGTCTCTTAGGATATTTCAGGGATTTTTTTCATGAAGATAGCTGGTCTAGGTCAAAGTATGGTAGTGAAAGCTTAGCGTTCGAAGCAGAAATAACAGGCTATGCTGCAAGAGAGTTAATGTTTGCTGTCATGGAAACCTGTTGCCTTGGAACTTGACTAATGAGACACAGGCTAAGGGAAAGGAAGAAGCTATTCTTGAAATTATTGTTCAGCAAACCCTAAGCAAGACCAGCAGTATACATTATCTTGAATTGTAATTATTTCAAATTCTCTTGTCTAGTTCGCTTAACTTTGTCTTTGTATTTACTTATTCAATAACTCTTGTAACCACATGTTTTCATGCAAAGAAAATAGTTCAAAGCCAGTCCTTTGGCTGTCTAGAAATAAATAGCATCTTATTTGCATTTCTCTTTCCCAGTACACTACAAAATTTGTTCAAGTTTTGTGGAAGGGACACACTGAATACAAACTTGTGGCTGGTCTGGAATGCCTCAGTAAGGCAGGGGACAGTAGCAGTTTAGCTGAGGATTTTTGCCTTTGATTTTAGCTGTAGGTTTCAAAGACAGTCCAGGAATATGAGGTTGGGAACATTCCTGTGTACTTACCCATATGGAAAAATCTGGTTACCACTGTGTATTGGTGTGGTAAAATTGTTGTTCTCTAATACTGAAAGGAAATGCTGAGGGGAACATACAGAAGGTATTTTAAAGTTGACTTCACCCTTCTGTCATCTCCTTTTAAAATTCCCACCGAGAATTCTCCTCTCTTCTGGAGTTCCCACTCCAAACCCAGTACATGTCATTACACACCAGATTCTGCAATGGAGAATAGAGTGCTGATGTTTTTTTCCTACAGAGGGAAATTTGTCATGTCTGTTGTGAAAAACAATGCTGAATGTAGAATCCCCAGTTACACAGGGTGACAAATTCATTAGAGCTTGCTGTGGATTTCAGCTGCTTTCTGGACCATGATCTTGCATGCATAAATTGTCAGCAGCTTTAAGTCTCCCTGCCTTGTGGAGATCACGCTTCAGGGTCCTTCTGCAAGCTCACAGTGAGGAGTCAGCCTTAGCTGAGCTGAGCCAACAATGAGAAGTCACAGAGGAACATCTTCTCAGAAGTTTCAGGTGAAAGAATCTGTTCTTTTTTATTTCTCAAGAGGGCTTGGAACGTGGTCCTAGATGAGTATTTTGATGGATAACACTCTGAATGCACAATATGACTGTGCGGCAAGAAGGAAATATTCTGGGGGAAAAAAACAAAGAGCTGGCTGGGTTTGTAAGATGACAGGTGCATTTGGGACAAAGGAGGGGTTTTTTCTGGTGTCTTGTCAGGGACGAGGTGGTCCTTGTTCTCAGAGGGAAAACTGGCTTGGGTAATCAGTTCTTGTTTGGCAAGGGCTGACACAGAGGGTTATGTTGGCAATGACAAGAATGTTCTGCTGGCAGAAAGATACTGCAGAGGGCAATGAAATATCATAAATTATTTTTAAATACAATAAAACATTGATTCATTCTGGTTGGGTTAATCTGAGGAAATAGCAACATTTAGCATGACAGTTCTGTGAATGATGATGAAAATAATTAGTATGCCAAAAAGGTTTTGTTGTAATGTATTCTCCAGCATTTATGTTTAAGTCTGGCACAAGAGTGAAAAGACTAGGACCTCAAGAAACCTTGTTCATCCTTCAGTCCCCGGCAGAATCAGCTGCACTTAAATCGTATCTGAGTGATGCTTTTCTAACTAATATCAACCTATTGTGGTGATTCCAAAACATTCTTGGACAGTCTTCCCCAAAACTAAACTCCCTCTCTCAGATGAAATGCTTTTCTTAATGCCAGCTCCCTTACTGTGACATAAGCCCAGTGATATTTGTGATATCAAGCACAGATATAGAAAATCCTCTATTACATTTCCTGTGCAGCAGCCCTTTAAGAGTTTCTCTGTTTTGCTGTCCAGCTCCCAGGTAATGCCCAGCAGCAGTGAATGCAAGGGTGGTTGTGCCTTCAGTATGGAGTATTGAGTGGTTTTAACCTTAATTCTGTTGTGTGAACCATATTCAGTTGTGGCTGATGAGTAGTTCATCAGAAAATTTAAATAGCCAAATACATTGATGAAAATCAGAGCCACAATTCCTTTCTCCTGTTTTCTTACACTCTCTAATTGCTCAAAACAGTTGTGCATGAGGCGTGGATTCAGCAAGTACTTTGGGGTGTCCTCTGTTAAAAACATGTAAGAAAGCTAATACTGTTTTAATGGGGTACCTGCATTTTTGAGGTTTAAATTAACCCCTCTGCCTGGCTGGCTCAGCACGGGGCAAAAGCTATTTCTTTTCAGATGCTGGAAAAGTGGAGCTCTTTTCACTGTTACAACTCTGGAGTCATACTTTAAGACAAAATGAGTGACAAATAAAGCTTGTTTAAATTCTAACACATTCTGACTGTGCATGTGAGGTTCCTGCACATAATTTTCCAGCTGGAAAGCAGTGACAGAGCTCACCTCTGACAGGCAGGGCTCCTCTGGAGGGCAGGAAACTTAAAATATGAAATGGGGTGTGGTTTGAAACCAGAGCACACAGTGAAGGGAGGCATTACAAAAGGGATGGTATCTGTCTTGCCTGGCTTCCCTGCTCGGGGTGCTGAGGCACAGCTGGGCACAGCTGCAGCCTGGTGCCTGTGGTGGGGGGGAGAGTTCACATTTCTGTGCCTTTTCTGAAGGCAGAGCTCACAGCTTGCAGCAGACCCCAAAAGCACAGTGTGGGTTGGGCTGCTGCCTGGCAGGCCTGGGCAGAAGTCACCTGTCCTCATCCCTTGTCCCTGAGCTCCCTGGCTGCCCTACCAGCCCTTACCACGCATCCCACTGGGGTGAGCCAGGAAGAGCCACGCTTTTAGGTCTATCTTGCTGTGGCTTTTGCGTGGCAGTGAGGGCTGAGTTAGAGCTCAGACCTGTGGTGTTACAAAATGTGGCAGTGCTCCATGTAAGACTGCCTCAAAAACTGTATCAGCTTAAAACACCTTTACTCTAAATTGTGTTTTGCTGGATGGGAAGGGCTAAGAGTACACATGGACAGCTGACCCTTGAGTGTGGTGGTCAGGTTAGTCCTGTCCAGCATCTACATGCCCAAACAATGTCCCAAGATGTTTCATTGACTTCCAGAAGAAATGGGAAATTAAATCCTTTGGGACAGCTGGTAGAGTGGACAGACTGGCTGGGAGACACATGAGTTTGCTGTTAGTTGGCTTGTCCTGCCATGCATTAACAGGCAGAGTAGCCTGTGCGTCCTTGTGCAAAGAAGAATATCCTAAATATTATAGCCATGTTGGAGCATCCAGTTCTCTCCTAAAGAATGGAGAAAATCTGAAACCCTAAATATTTGCAGATTACTCCAGTAAGAGAAAAAACTAACAGAAAAGAAAAGGGGTACTTGAAAAGGGGCAAGAATCTCCATTTTCCTTCTGTTCCTTAATGAAAATACTGTATTTTCTTGTCAGAAATTACTGATGGCAAATATGGGGTTGTTAAGATGTTTCTGTCACTTTTTTAAGTAATGACTTTCTGTCATTACTTGGCTTCTGTCTGTGTGAGGCCAAGCAGAAAGAGTGTGGCACAAGTAAACAGAAATGAAAGTGCTTACTGCTCCCATTCTGCACCAAGGTGATCCTGGCCAGAAGCAGGAGGGAAGTCCTCCAGGTGTCTGGCATGCAGCTTTCTCTTGGCACAGCCTGGGGAAGCAGGAGATCTCTTAGTCAGGGATGGCAGCCAAGAGCATTAGAGAAGTCCTCGGTGCCAGCTGGTGGCTGGAGTGAAGGCAGACTCCTCTGCTTCCATGTCCCTGCAGGAGCAGGGAGCAGGGCAAAGAGGGTGAGCCCTACTCCAGGGGAGAGACTTGTGTAAGAAGGAGGAATGAGAAAGAGGATCTTCAGATGCAGTCTCCACATCATTTGTAGAGGGATAGTTTCAGCTTTCACTCATTCTGCTTTCTATTTCTTCATGTCTGCTGCCCCCGTACTCTCTCTACCACTTTTTTGCAAACTTTCCATGTCTTCTCCAGCCTTGTTTTTCTTTCTTTCTTTCCTTTTCCTGATGTCTGTTCTTGCATAAACTTCTCTTCATCTCCCATCTCTTCCTTTCTCTACTCACTTTTAACAGCCTTTCCACAGAGGGCAGGAAAGGCTGTCTCTCCAGGGAAGGCAGAGCAGTGAAGCCCTGGAGTTGTGTTCTGCTCAGCCCTCAGCTCCTGCTGACAGCACTTCTACAACCTTTTCCTCTCTTCTCCTTCTGTGTGTGTTTCTGCCAAGAATGCAAAGTCCTTTGGGAAGCCTTGTGTGAGGAATGACCACATTTCTGGTATTGTATTCCTTGTTTCTCGTCCTTATGTAATTGCAGTGCTCAGTCTAGCTCAGGTGAATTTTGCAGTATGTGATGCTTTGCATAGGGTGTTACTGCCACTGGATCAGATGGCAGGTTGGTGCTTTTCCAAACTGAAATGTTATTTAGGGTCCAAATATGAGATTATGAGGCACATGTAAAATTCAACTCTTAGCACTTTTGTTGTTAATCAATTCTAGAAAGATGAGCAAGAAAGTATTTTCACTCCGATTTTAGTGTGCTCTGTTGTCCAGAGTTAGCTTGGACACCCAGGGGGCATTTTTACTGTGAACTTTCCGTCTCCTTGCTGAATATCTATGTGAGAAAACTTCTGATTTGGACTGCAGATAGACAGAGGCCCCACAGAAAAATAAGCAGTTAAACTGAGTCAAGGCTAAGAATACTGACAGCCAGAAGGTCAGACAGGAAACCCATTTCACACCAAAATCACAGAAAGACTGTGTTGACTATTTCTAAATAGAAAAGTGTGTTGGGCAGAGGCCAGTGTCGTGGCAACTCACAGCCTGTGTGTAACACTGTTTTCTCAGCACCTTTGCTTTTATATATGTTTGGTCAGTCATTCCAGTCATCCTTGGGCTTTCATACCATATCTGAGGCCTGACCAGCTCTGGGGGAAAGGGGCTCGGGGGGAGCACAGCTGTACTCCAGAGGCGTTTTCCGTCCCTGGCACAAACCCCGTGTGTGTGGATGGCCCAAGATTGCCACGTGCTCTTTCCAAACCTCCACTGTGGAGTGCCTGATGGAGTGCCTTTGGTGAAGAGATTGAGCTAATAGCAGTGTTTCTGCTTCCAATACCATGCTGGGGAAGTCAGGAGTCAAGAGCTGTAAGTGGTGCTGCCCTCTGGGCAGCGGGATCAGAGCTAAATATACCTCCTCCCCTGCCCTGCCCTGCTGCTCCCAGCTGAGGAGCAGCTGCTGTCTGGGATGAGCTGGGCTCAGAGGATGCTGGGGCTCGGCTGTGCTGCCTAAAGCTAGCAGAGAAAATAAGGTATCACAGATGTTAGTAATTAATCCCATGGAAGAGCTAAATCTCAAGTTACCCGGCATGTTCCCCTCTCCATCACTTTGCTGGTTTTCTGGGTAAAATGCTGTGGCCCATGCAACAGGACTTGCAGCCTGGAGTAAAAATCTGAGTTTTAACTACAGAGAAATAGCCCCCTTTTAGGTTACTACTGCTTTAACTTCAATGACACCACACCCAGGTTTTTTTCACAAATTCAAGGCTGTGTTCATTTATGAGTTTTTCATGTCTGCATATTTTAGCACAATCTTAGCAAGGTACAGAGGGCAAGGGGGTCTGGAATTTGGCAGTACTGGACTTGTTGATGCTTCTCTGCATGTCTGTTTTGGGCACCCTTATTGGATGTTAATGGGCAGCATCATTTGGGTAATTTCAAGGACTGATGAACAGCCACTTTGGTTTGTGTCAACATCTTGTGAGTCCTCCCACCTAGATGTGAGCGTAGGGAGAGCCAGGACAAGGTGTCCACTCACTGCCCTGCCGAGCTCTGCTGAGCAGGGAGCGTTCCTGTGGGATGCACGAGCAGGGCTTGCCAGAAGGCCTGATGCTGGGAGTTTGTTTTGATTTTTGAGTCAGTATCTAAAAAATCAACTTGCCTGAAGATGTTTTATGGTTTTGGTATTCAACACAAAAGTTTACCCTTTTGAAAGAGCTGTTGGTGCATATGCACGGTGTAGCTCTTCAGGCAGCAGCAGAGATGACCCCTGACCAAACCCCGTGTGTTTGGGAGGAAGTTCAGGCTGTTATGTTGATACCTTTTTTTATCTTTTTAATGAAACCTCCTTCCTGCCATTTCAGAGGAGAGGAGGGTTTGACGTCATGTGCTGATGAGTCACTGCTTTTAACAGGCCAGCAAGCAGGGATTGAGAGTGCTGTCTGGAGCAGCTGCTCTGTTAATCATTCACAAAAAGCCCAGAGAAAGCTCAAGGGGAATGCTTGTGAATAATTAAATTTCTGTTTTCATTATGAAGACGCAGTTGATTTACCTGGATCTGCTAGAATCCAGGTATTGGGAAGTGAGGGAGGAGGACAATGATCTCACTGATTTGTTGATACCATTGTAAATAGCTTTTGGATCATCACTGGTGTCAGTCAACCATGTATATGATTTAACAATTTCATGCAAAGCTTATGTAATATAGCTCTGACCACCTCTGCTACATTTCACTTGCTGTAACCACTTCAACCATACCCATGTTTTCTAGAAGAGAATTCTTGTGGAAGTAAATGCCCTTGACAGGGCAAGACATGGATTTTACTGGAAGGCTGGATTTCTGGCATATATCTATAGTTGTGTATTGTCAAAGGAAGCAGAGTTGTCCGGATTTGTTCACTCATGGTTCTCCTGCTCATAAACACCTTCTGGGCATGACTGGACCATTCTGAGTTAGTGCTGAATCAGTGTCTTGACAAAAGGTATTGCACTTATTGTTATGATGAGCTTTAAGTTCAGTTGCCATCATCGAAGAGTCCTTAGATTCTGCTTTGGATGAGTTGAACTGTTAGTTCAGACAAGGTCCAAACTGGATCAATTCCTAAATGGTGAGTTCTTCACTGCTCTACTCTTCCTCTCTAGGTTGTTTAAGTGTCTTAGACACGAGCTGCTGCCTTTTACTCAGAGGTAGAATATGATGGGCCGTTTGACTGTCAAAGCGATCCCATCCCCTAAGTGGTCAGTTGAGGCTGCCTTAGAGCAGAAGGATGCTGCTTGGCCTTGACAGAATGTTAAGTTTAGGTTTGCCTGCACGGAGTGCTGGGACTGTGGGGGGAGTGTAGGATTGCTTACAAACGCTGACTTTAATTACCTATACAATGTGAGTAGAAAGTTGTTATTCTGCCTGTCAGATGAATAATGAGAAAGAAAGCCCACGCTATAAAACCATTTGAGTCTGATAAACCTTTCTGTCTTTGGGCATTATTTTCATGGACTTGAGAAATCCCACAGATATGTAGACAGAACCTAATTAACTATAGCCATTGAAGGAGCAAAGTTTGAAATAATTTGTTGAAAACGGAATATGTTTTTCATCTTTCAGCACTGTGGCCAATTTACTGTGGGTTTGCCTTCTTGAATTGATTAGTAGAGAAGTTTAACTGATCGTATCAACTTCTCCATACACATATTAGCCCCGAATTCTAAAGCTTCTTAGCACAATAAAGTGCACTATTCAATGGGCTGCACTGTTCTTGATAGCTGAAAAAAAAAAAAAATGTTGGCAGATGAAACCAGATAGTATCACTGTGGAAGAGAGAGCTGTCCTAGAACTGCAGTAGCTGATGATCTACCATTTCTGTAAAGAGATGATTTCCAGAGCCCATTTCTCAGCCTGCAGATACGATGGCCAGTCTGGGAGCTGCACTTGCTTCCTGGGCAGGTACAGGGCTCCTGATGTGGTAGGAGAGTGGGGTGACTATTTGGATATTTAGCAGGGGCAGTGAAGGACTGGCAGAAGTGATGTGTGAAATCTTATGCTGGGGTGCAGGGGGGTTCACTGGAATGGATTGAAGCCTGGGATGTCAGCAACATACTGACTGTCCGGAGCTGGGAAACCAGAATCAGAAGGATGGGGAGAATGGTGGGCTAAACTGGCAGCTGAGCTGAAGAGCAGCAGAAGCAGAGGTGAATGAAAGCCAGAGGAACATTGAAAGGCTTCTTTGCAGACCTGCAGAAATGGGCATCAGTTGAGAAAGCAAAATGTCCCAGCTGAGGAGTTTAGAGGCTGGGCTGGCTCTTTCCCAGGAGGACTAGAGGTAAGCCTGAGGAGTGGTAGGTGCTGGCACCAGGACAGCTGATGTGTCAGTGTGGTGAGTTTGGGGTTGTTAAGGTCTGTCTGTAAGGAAATGAGAGATGGCAAGTGTACCATCACACAGTACAGGAGACTAACTGTGGAGAGATGGGGAACAAAGCAGGACTAAAGTGGGAGAGCAGGATGGGAAAACCAGTAATCCTGTGCCCTTTTCACAAAGGTGACCTGCTTTCTACTGGGGGTATGGGAGGGAAAATTTTGTACTACACAGAACAGCAGTGCTGATGAAATTGTAAGTGAGTGGGTTATATCCTGTTTTTCAGATCATTGCCATGCTGTAGGGGGTGGGTAGCATTGTCCCTGCAAACCCATGAGGGTGTGATCAGGAGGAAATGAGGTTTGCATTGATTTTGGCAGTGGTAGAGCTCAATTTACAGGTGTTAACAGCGAGAGGTTCTCTATATACCCTGTCACAAGCAATCAGAGATCATGAACCAAGTGACTGTCTTCCCCATAGAATCACAACCTGAGAAAAAGGTTGTCCAAGGATGCATGATTTGTAACTTTGATCCTGTGGCACATCCTTCCTGTAGCTCTTCATGTTTGCCTTCTGAGCCTTTGAGATTCCTCTGTTCATGTTCCTATCAATTTCAAGGCCTGGAGAAACTTACATATTGAAAGATGTGATTCTAATAAATTAATGACATTATAAGAATACCTGGCTTTATTAATAACTCCTGATAGTGTGAGACTTGAATTCTTCAGCATCGTGAACCACTGAGTCTGAGATGTGGGGTAGAGCCCAGTTTGGATATCACAGCTTAGGATGGTTATTTGAATTAGCAGGGGAAAAGGTATCAGCAAAGCAAATTGTGTTGCTCACAGATGGAGCAAATGTTGTATGGCATGCAGTAATAATAAAGGTCATCTCTCAGAGCAGAGTTGCTAGCAAAAATTGAGGAATATTGAAAATAAGGGAAATCAAACAGAAACTTGTGAAGTATGGGAATAAAACAAAATCAAAAGGAGGAAAGCAGTTAAAAACTAAAAAGAACACTGTTTTTGAGGCCTCATGTCAAATGTTTATTCTACAAAAGATGCTTTTTTTTAGCTGCTCATTAAAAAAGAGTCCTACTGAAGAGCTATTGTTCCCTAGGAAGTCAGATGCATTGTGTAGTCAAATATCATATTAAAAAATAGAAGGATTTCTGCAAAGATGTGGATGCAAGAAAGCAATAAATTCTGAAGAGTTTGTTAAAAGCCACCCAGAGAAAATGGCCACATGAGATGTATTACAACACTGAGAAGCCACCAGCAACAAGAAATCTTCTGGGACACCAAAGCCTGAGTCTGCATGTGATCCTGAGCACCTGGGAGCCTCTGAGCTCCCCCTCCTGGAGTCCTTGCCATGTGGAGGAGGACAGCTGATGGCCTTTGCTCTGACATTTCTATGGCTGGAAGAATTCTCTGTGGAAAGAGCTGGCAGGTTTAAACACAAGTTTGAAAATTTTCCATAGTCTCCAGACACATTTTCTTTCTCCTAATTGCGAAGCAAGTATAGGGTTTTTTAAAAAAATAACTGATTCAGCCAGCCATTTAATCTTTTGCTCTCTGTACTCAGCAAAAGTTTGAGTTGTGTGAGTTTGTCTAGAAAAATAGTAATTGGAGAAATATTAACACAAGGGACCAAAACAATCTGTGATTAAATTATGTGTTTGGGAATCTTTCCCCAGCCCAGATCAGCAGTAAACAGAAATTGTCCAGTAGATTTTGACTTAAATCATGGTCTTGTGCCAGTGTCCAGGGGTAAGCATGAGACATGTGGCATGAAAGAGTGGATATTCCCTCTCTCAGGCACTCTCATCAGGGCACAGGCCTGTCTGCTTGCCTGCCTTGGTGCTCATTAGTGATCACAGTGCTGTGGGGGTAAGAAGAAGCACAACTGGTTCTGGTCAAATCATTAGATTTCTTCTCTCACTTCTGACCTCTCAATTTGTGCTGGGGAGAGCTCGTCAAGGCTCCTCGAACCTGCCAGCTCCCCAGGGCTGCAGTCAATGTCTTACACAGCAGAGCGTTAGGGAGTTCTTGTAATGCCAGAGCTGGTTACCTTAGGTGTGTCATCATTAATTATTAACAGAGCACTCAGCAATGGGATTGTGATATTTCTGTTCTTTGTTTCTTTTATAAGAAAAAGAATAGCTTCTAAAGTTAAATTTTAAAAGTTTAAAACCTTAAAGGGATGCCTATTCTCCCATGCTTGAGGGGATGCATTTTTTTTCTTTTAAGGTCAGAAATAAGTTTCTTTTCCAGCTTCCATCCTTAATCTGACACCATGGGATTTCCAAAGGGCTCTATGTCCCATGTAAGCCAGCACTTCAGATGACTCCAACGCATCGGCTACAAGCTGCTCTCACAGGTGTGGTACCAAAGGTAGGAGAGTGAGTCTGGTTTTGGTGCAGTTATTGACTGCTCTCTGCTTCTCCCAAGTGCCGGGCAGGCATCCTCAGAATCCATCAGGGCTGCAGTCCATGCTCAACAAGATGGAAATATCTGTTGCACCCCCTGCTCTGGCAGCCTGATCTTGCCTGTCGCGTCCTTCCATACATTGTGGCAGAGATTCTGAGTGTCCTGGTGAAGCTGTCCTGCATTTCAGGAGCATGGCACCTTCTCTCCTCAGGAAGACAAAGATGTACCTTTCTTTTAGCTCCTGGCCTGCTGGAAAACAAGGTCAACCTGATTGTTTTGGAACACATGGCTTCCTTCCACGTAGTGGCATTTCTCTGGCTAAATGGAGCCTGACTACACATAAATATCAAATGTAGCTATATGTGGATCTGTATGTATAGTAACAAATTTCAGAGTTAGGAGAATTTAGAGCTGCTGAAGAATTTATGATTTTTTTCCCAAAAAAATCAGTCAGCACTTTAAGGTACTAGTTTTCTTTATTTTCAATAGGCATCCTTTAAGCTAAGCTAAGCTGGCAGGTGACAGGTTATCCCAGTCCCTCCTGGGGAAGTTTTTCAGTGGAAGATGGCTAGAAGCAACTGCACAAGGAGAGCTTGATATATTCTGAGCCATCTCCTCCAGTGGAGCAAAGTTTGTTGAGTTCTGTGGAAATGTGAGCTAAACCAGATCTGATCTGGATACTAAAACAGGAGATTGACAGGGAAGCGTGGGTTATGCGGCAAGAAAACGTACAGGTGAATTAATGGCACACAGAAAGACTACCTTGCTGTTTCTGAGGAAATGCATGCTGCTGTCAGGTCTGCTTGGTTTTTTTTCACAATATAGGGAGTGATTGTGCCCCAAATTCTTCTCTGTATTACAGGATGCTTGGTGGGGAGGGGGGGTAGGGGAGTGACCTACATGCTTTATGCAAGAGAGCATCACTTGAGATTTCCTGTTTTTCAGGATGTCTGTATGCTTTTCCTCATCCCAAAGAAATAATTTAGATAATTAATTTTTTCAATACTATTGTGCAGGAGGGTGGAAGACCATGTGACCTCCACAGGCCCATTCCAGCTCTATTTTCATGTTGTTAAAAAAGCAGACAGCCCCAGCAGTGAATATCCCTGCTGCAGGCTGTTTACCGCTGTGTGAGAGAGTGGCCCTGGCAGCGTGTGGAGAGCCCTGTCTTTCCGAGGGGGGCATTCAGAGCTCTCCCCTCCAGCTTTATCTCATTAGCTCCTTTCAGAAAATGCAGCAGAAATATAATGTAATCACTTTGGCGTTCAGAGGCCCTGGCTCAGTGTAGGACACTGGCTCAGTAAGGAGAAATGCTGCTTCATGACTCACTTCCACTCCTCAGCCACTGAGTCACTGTCCATCCCTGTTGCTAGAACTACCTGAAAGTGTCTGACTGGATTCCTGGCACTTGATATCTTACCTAACTTCAGAGGTGTAAGGGGTCACTTACAGACATGGGAGCTTGTTGTCCCCTCCAAAACACCATGAACTATCATAAGATTTAGGAACTGTGTTTGAAAGCCTGGCTTAAAAATATACAGGCTCCCTTTGGCTGGTAGGTCATATGCTGAAAAAGGACAGAACCACAGATACAAGGATTTCAGAAGGGTTCACGTATGAGCTAGAGCTGAATTTCTCTTTCACAGCTTGGGCTTGTTTCCAGGACAGAAAAGAGCTTGCATATGCATTTTAAATACTGCCAGTCTTGCAAGTCAAGCACCAAGTTCAAGTGTACAGTGAAGTGAGGACCTTGACCAAGGTATCTCTGTGGTGCCCAGCTGTAGCAGAACACCTTCACCCTACCCCTCTGGCAGACCCTCAGCTTCCCTCTGCCCAGGTTTCCTGACTCTTTCTTTATGCTCTTTTTTTAAACTGCTGGTTCTGCTTCCAGAAGTGCTGCCAGCTCCACACAAGTTTGTCTTTTCTGTCAAGTTTCCCAATGCCTGGGGTGACTGCATCCCACAAGTCTCCCTGGTTCAGCCATAAGTCCAGAAGCTGATGTCATCTTAGGTGTGAGTCTGCTCAGCCTCTCCTAACATAATCCATTCAAGTGTGCCAAGAGATCCTGGGTTTAAAAGCAAACCCAGTCCATTACAAAATAGAGAATTTTCTAAAACAAGTACTTGTGTGTATTTTAAGAATGTGTTTGTCTTTCATCACTCAAAGGTTTTCTTGTTCTTCATCAATATTAAAGTCATCCTGTTCATAGGTTTTTGTTCTTTTTCTTGTGATTTGGTTGTCTAAGGCAACAATTATGTAGTGAAGTAACATGATGTAGTATTCCTTCACACTGACCTTGTCTTTAGTTCCAGTATTTCCGAAGGAGACGTCCCAGCCTGCTTGGAGCAACATGCCAGAAGTCAAACTTGTTATTCAGAGACCTGCTTTACACAGATGTCCTTTCTGCTCCCAGGTATGTGTGATCCTAGTCATGAGAATTGCTGACCCCCTCCATATACTTGGCAGCATTCATCAACCCCACTGTCAGTCCAGAACAGTTTGGGTTTTTTTACTTTGTGAAGATCTAATGAACACTCAAAGTGACCAAAGGAGAATTGGAGCAACTCCAGAGCTGCTGGCTGCCTTCCCAATCGTGTGCTCCTGATGATGGTGTCTGACTGCTGCACAGCTCCAGTAGCAGCAACCAGGAGCTTGGGCTGAGATCTTTCTTGCCCCAGTGAATTGATACAGCCCCTGTGATATACAGACCAGAATATTACAGTAAGTAAGTCTATTATATAAGACAGCTAAAAAATTAGCAGGAAACAAAGCAAAACCTGGCTCCATAAAATCCGATTAGTAGTTTTTGCTAGAAAATGCTGGCAGCATAAAGATTCTATTTGTGTTGTTTCACAGAGCTTGGCTGAGACTGAATGACTAAATGAGCAAGGAGTGACGTATATGCTTGATTTACATGTGCTCTGTCCAAAACAATCTTGATGCTCATATGTGAGTTTAAATGTTCCCAGAGCCTTTGCAGAAGCAAGTCCCTGGAAATTAAGTTTCAAAGGCTGGAAATATATTTCCTCAGGGCTCATAGATATATAAATCCCTGTTGTTTGGCTTTGCTCATTATAGGATGCATCCTTCCCTCTGATTAAGATGTTTATCAGATATATATGACCAGATAATCACAAATAAAGGAGCCTGAATTTGTGAACTAACATCCCTCAGTAACCGCTGATGATTGATGCAGTCTTGCTGTGGTTTGGGTTGCACCTCTAGTGCAGCTGCTTGGAGCTGTTTGTACCCTCCTCGAGGCTCTCTTTCCCCTCTGGGATGGAGAAGAGACAATTGCTGAAGTCTGAACTTGGCTTCTGAATTTCTGCAGTCTTTCAAGTTTGTTTTTATTTTTTGTATTTGACACATTTCATGAAGTGACTTAATAGTGGGGTATTGAATATTGCTGAATTTTGGGGCTTCTCTGTTTGATTTTAGTTCTACAGCTGTGTTTTAGTTAGTCCCCTTTTTCATTGTGTAAGTCATATTAAAATACATGTTTTGGAACAGAAAATTAAATGTACTAAAGTAATTTGAAAACTAATAGGTACCAGAAGCTAAATCTAAATCTGTGAGCAGTCCAGGGGTTTGCTGTTCTGTTTTTTTGCAGGCAAGTTTTCAGCAAACTCTCTGGATAAGATGCAAAAAGGTTGTATCATTGCCACAGCTCTGTCTGGCAAAACATGCCATAAGAGCAGAATTGTGTTGCTTAGCGACTCCTGAAAGATGATTAACCCTTTCCTAGAACTGCCCAATATTTCTATGGAAGCCCTCCTGAGGCATCTTTGTGGACAATAATTGAATATGAAGAAACTAGTACCTTTAGCTACTACATGTATTGATTTATTCATCATTAATGTTAAATGAAGGACCATTAGTTACTGAAGAAGGTCACTTAATCAAAAGTCATTTGTCCATAGTATAACATGCTATTATTGCAAAGGAAGACTCATATCGTTACAGTAAAGATGGAGTAAGAAGTGATTAGAAATAATTTGTGAGTGACGGTGGTTAAGGCTATTGCTGCTCTTTCTTCCTATAAACTCAAATATTTGTAAAATTTCAGCTGGATTTAAAGACTGAGCCCATGTTGTCATTGCTCTTGCACAGGGTACCTTGAAGCACAGTACACTGTAGCAACAGTAGTTAGGGAAGTTCCTCACCTCTCATCTCTTTCCAGTGCAACTGGGACATTATAAAGGCCATTTCAGTGTGAAAACACTCATTTTAATTAAATATGTAATTAATCTTTGAGGTTGATGGGCTGCAAAATTTCAGTTGTCTTGTCTGAAAGGTGCCTGAAATTCAGCCTGAGCTGATAAGCAGGAATGTGTGGCTGTGGTGGGCGGGTTTTGTTGTACCCGGTGTTACCCTTTCACAGATACTACAAAATAGAAATTTTCCACCCGTTGTTACTAACTTGTTCCAGCACTTGGATTGGTGTAGTTTTCAAACATGATCACTTTGGATAGCGTTCACCTCATCCAGCTTGAGCTCTCTTAAAATGGGATATGGAGTCAGTTTTAGCCACAATGAGCAATTCTGATGGGTCATTCACTCCACCTCTCTCAAACATCGCCTTGGGTGGGCTGAACTGCCCAGGTTTGCCCTCTTTTGAAGCAGCTGGAAAGACCATTGAACTTCAGCCCACAGAGAGTGCTGGGTGAGAGGAGCCCAGCCCTCTGGCTTGAGTGGTGCCCTGAGCAGTGTTATTTCTGCAAGGATGGCTTCCCAATGCTCATTCACTGTGCTGCTTAACAACAGTGACAGAGCAACATGATGTTCCTTTACAGTGGTGGAAAAATCCTCACGTGGGAACAGAGGTTAAAGCATAGATAGAGGATTTTAAATTGCAATGGCCACTCTTTGTGGAATCAGCTGGTAATAAAGGCAAGAATTCCCCTGGAGCAAGAAACTCTTGGTTTCACCTCTCCCCCTCCAAGACTTCCAGCAGCAGCATTAAGTTTCTCTATTGGCCCTCAGTTCTGGTAGCTTGAGAGTAGGTTGGGGCTGTTGGTGGTGACAGCAGCTGCCACATGCAGATGGGGCTGTGTGCAGGAGCATTCCCAACACCTGTGTCTGTCTGCCATCATCCATAGGGAAAACTATGTGAACTAGAAACATTTTTCACTTCGTAGTGTTGAGATTGTGTTCTCTTGTCTACAGGTGGGTTAACTCTGTGACCTTAACAGAGACTTGTAAGGTGTTAGAATCAACCCAGGTAACAACTTGCCATGAAGATAACCTTTGCTATGACATATCCAAATGCAGGCCCTGCATTTCTTACTTTGTCTCATTTGGTAATACTGTGTATGCTCCTATGAGGCAGATACAGAAACTGGTGGAGGTCTTGTTTCCCAAATGCCTTATCCTGATGCATTTCAGATTTTTGGCTCCAGAGAGCGACCCATGTGACAAACAAGCTGACTGTGTGCCACGTGGGATTTTGCACTACTGCTTTTGTACAAGTCCATGCCAGTGAAAGATCTCCCGGGAGATTATTGCTGTAACAGAGGCACAAACCAATGCAGATGAATTGTTAGGCAGATTATTTACTGCTGTTTTGAACATGCTTTCTTAATTCACCAACAGCAAAAAGAAACTTGTGTGACTGATATCTGAGCTGTTCTCTTTCACTGTTGTCAGTAAGGAGATAGAGCTTCCAAACTGGGATGTTTTGGCATTTCACTAGAATGGATGGATTTGACTTGTCTGAAATATGATTTCTGCTGGCACCTATGAGAGGAAACAGCCATTTGTCTTGCATGGTGCTGGCTGGCGTGTCACGCAGCGGGGACAGCGTGTATTATTAGCCCAGCTCTGTCCCTCTCCTGGCATGCGTTAATCATGCAGGCTGTGCTGGTTTTTGTGGTGAGCAAGTAATCCTGCCCTTGGGCTTCCCACTGTTTCTGGACAGAGACCAGCCTGGGGTCAGTACTCCTGTACAGAGGAGTCCAGCAGTCTGATGTGTGTTCCAGAGGAGGAACAGGCACTCCTGGGGCTGGGGAGGGACAGGGCTGAAGCACCAGCACCCTGAGCTCTCTTCTGAGCCACAGTGAGCGAGGGCAGTATTGGCCTCTGAACTCCTGTCTCTGTGCCTGCTCACCGAGGCTGGGAATCAGATCACTGATGGGCACTGTGGGAGGCAAGGAGAGCTCACACCATGGGCACTGCCCTGGCTGGAGCCTGAGTGTCTCTGGTCTCTCATGTCTGGTTTTGGGTGGGGGTTTCACAGAGCTGAGGTGCTGGAATTTCATAATATGCTTCTGGGAGAAACAAACTTAAGCTGGGATTTGTGTGGGCAGTAGGGCTATAGTGAAGTAATATGTGTGGATGAATCTGGTTGCCATTGGGAAAATTCTTGGCATTTCTAGTACCTTTTCTGGTTCAGATTTGGTGGGATTTTGGGGCGCTGTGTCATTTTGTCTCTGCACTACGGAAAGACTGCAATGTACTTTGATACTGAAATGTAACTGCAAATGGTGTGTCCTGGGGGGTGTGTGAGTTTCAGGGTGAAAAGTGGTGCAGGGCCTGAGATATTTCTGTGGGCTTGGGCAGCCTTGAATTGGCTGTGGATCGCCCACAGACATCCTGCATGACCACATTGGGTACCTGGGGCTTACAGTCGCTGTGAAGCCATGGCTATTTGTAAAGCACTGTCCTCTCCCCTCCCTCCCTTCCATGCTGCACCAGGGAAGGAGAACTGTGGCAGAGAGAAAGCTCCAGCACCCTGATAGTGAGTGAGTGGGATATGAGCACCTGAGCACATGGTGGGACCTGCCACTGCCTACCTGTGCACTCTGGTGGGGTGGACCTGGATCAGCCCTGGTCCAGTCCACAGAACTGTGTTAGTAGCAGGATGGATTTGCTGTCAGCAAACACACATGTACCTGCCCACAGGGATCCAGTTCTCCCTTTCCCGTCCTTTCTTTAATTTAAGGGAAAGGTCTGGATGCGCGGTTATTCATTAGCTCCGGAGGTGCTTCAGCCACGTGAATTGTAAATAAGAAAATGGCACATGAAATTCTAGTCACTTGGATGGGGAAATAAAAGGCTACTAATCTAGAAATTATTGATTTTTTTTTTATAAGTTGTTCTTGGTTAATATTTAGCCACCCCCAGCTGTGCTTGAGCGCAGTTGTGAACACAAAATGTGAGACAGGCAATAAGGAGTGGCTGATTTCATTTTAACATCCTTTAATTAGTGCAGAAAATAGCCTGCCGCCCATATCTGAAGTGGAAAGGCTGCACACTGAAGCGTTCCCTGGGATGAAATAATATGTGATTCCAGGTGAGGCTGTTTCTTTCAGTGCTGTCAACAGTGAGCCCTGGGGAGTTTGTTCTTTCCAGCTGGATGATAGCTAGTGACAGATTTCTTAATATTCGTTACAGTGTTGATGCCTTTGACTGCATGGCACATCAGGAGAAAAAGATTCACTGCTCTGAATAGCTGAACCTGGCCTTTTTGTTCTCACCACTGGGGTTTGATGGTATAGCTTGAAATGTAAAACCTGTGATATGAGATTATCAGAAGTTCTTTAGTTATAGTTAGGCTGTAAACCACCATATTTTGAATTGCATTAAATTCATTGTGCTTCAGAGTTAGAACACACCTTAATGCCACAATGCTGCAGAACACACATTTCTGCAGGTAACTGCTGTACAAAGCCATAGAAAGCTGTTCCCAGGCACAGTACAGGGGCTATTATATCACATTTCTCTTGAGGTTTATTTTGAGCAGTTTTATACCTCTGTGAGTTGCTTCCCTTCCTACCCCACTGAAAATTTTGACTTTTTATAATAAATGGTCTCCCAGTCTTGACTGCTTAATGTTGTGATAGTCAGGGAAGCCTTTTTGTTCTGCAGAGAAAGAAACTGGGAACAGAGGGGCTACAGAAGCTGCTGAAGCTCCTGCAGGAAGTCCATGGCAGATGAGGGAAGACATGCTCCTGGTTGCCCTGCTAACCCACATGGCCAGCCTTGCTCTCCAACTTGCTATTTGGATTTGGTTATTAAGCATCTCTCATGCCAAAAGTATGGCTCTCTGTACCTAGAACAAGCCACATGCCCAAGCGAAATGCAACAAATTCAGGACTTTGGGTGGATGTGCTGTCAGACACAGTGCAGTAGTGACTGAGTGCCCTCTTTTCCACCCAGTTAGGGAGATGTTGGGGTGCCTGGGCAGGCTCTGCAGCAAGTGTGGTACACGACCCCTGGCTGCCACAGCTCAGAGCCAGCAAAAGGAGGAGCACAACCTGGAACCCCGTCAGAACCTCTCTTTGGAAACATCAATCCCTCATTGTGTCTGGAAAACTTCATCATCTGTTTTATTTTCAGTGACTGGGAAAACATATTGTTGTAGTTTGTGTTACAAAGGAGAACCTGCTTTCTGTCTCAGCTCTTCCTCTCACAAGCTGCCAAGTATTTTAGTGGAGACCAAGCAGAAGCAGCTCGTAGCAGCATTTCTTTCCACTGAGATGGAGATAATGGGGAAGGATGGCTGTAGGTATTTGAGGCTGTTGGACCCTACACTGCCACTACGTACAGGCAGTAATCACCTCCATCCCTGAATCCCTTGGCTGGGATGTGGGTGAGTGTTGATGGACAACAACTCTGTGGTTTGCCTTCAAACATTACAGAGCTAGTTATCCTAGCAAGTATTTCGATGTTCTCTAGCCCAGCTTGGATGATATCACAGTGCAATGACTGAAAATATCTTTTTCAACCATTACTGGAATTGAAAGTGAGGTACCTTTTTATGGATACTGAAGCCAGCCCCATTAAAATGGCTTCCCCCTCTGGCTCTGAGAAGTTCCTGGTAAGAGAAGTAATAGTTCAATGTTTTGATTCTGTCTAAAAACTAATTTCCATAGTATCAAGAGGTAGAAAATGCTACAGAATCACATAGTTTTAGGAAAATGCACATATAAGAAATGCTATATTGTGAGAAAGAGGCTCTATTTCAGATAAAAGATATCATTTAGAAAGATCAGAAGACACCCATGAAATATGTGACTGAAAGTGTATTTGATAGTAGACAAAAATTATCATCAAACCCAAAAGTGTTGCAGTTACAGATATTCAGTGGATGTCCTGTGGTCTGGATCACCTAATTCTGTCTGACAAACATCACTTTTACTTTGGGAGTGCTTTTTCCCCCAACCCATGTGAACAATTTGATCTTCCTGGCCCATTTGCAGCAGCATGTAATAGCCAAACATGTATCTTCAGATGTCACAGAGGGTTTGATGCCCTGAGATCCTGGCCATAGGTCACAGCTTGGAGCATTGACAATATCCGGTAATGAGGCAGTGTCATGTCAGATACAACTGGATGAGTTATTTGTAGCAAACAACTGATTTAATTTCTTTCCCTTGGTCCCTGAATGATCTACTGTGAGGTTTTGACTACCAGAGATCTGCGTGTGTGAAATGACAATGACTGTTTTATGCAAATGGGTTTCATGCTCTGTATTGCCTATCAGCTATTCAGAGACATTATTTCTCATTATTTGCTGTTTCGGCTGAATGACAGTCCTTGCAAGTCACGGGGTGTTGAGTCTGATCCCTGAATGAAGAGCTTCCAAACTCACATGGAGCTTCCAAGGTGATCTGTCAATAGAGTCATGTGCACGTTCCAAGTATAAACCCTTATGCAAACAAATTTGCTGTGCTTTCCTCATGTTCTTGCACCGTGTTTATTGGCAGCAAGGAAAGGGAGTGTTGCCTGGTGTACAGTGCAATCCCTACACTTTGTGAGTATGTTTTGGCAGCATTTGCTTGGTTATAAGTACATGACAGGCCGGTGCAGGAGGCAGGGTTGAACTGACAAGTGGTGTGGCAATGGGCAATGGATGTCCTGGCTTGGGTTTGGCCACAGCTGGGTTGAGCCAGTCCATGCCAGTGGACTCGGCACTGTCCCTGCTCCTGCTTGCACAGACCAGGCTTTGTCTCTGCCCGGGAAGCAGCTGATGTTTGCTGTGTTCCTTATGCAGTTTTTCAGCAAGAGGTTGTACATGAGAGAGCTACATCATTTGTGACAGTTGTAGCTCTAAATAGTAAATGATTAATATTTCATGATTATTTTTCTGTAAGGCATGATTCTTGGGAGAATGCATCAGTCTGACTTGCTGGAGAGAATGAGCCTGCCTTGCTCAGCTTCAAATGAAAATGTAGTCAGGCACTGCATGCTAATATTGCTACATTAGATGAAAGCTCTCTGGCTGTCTGACTAATGCTCTACTGCCAGTACGTCAGTGCAAAAGTGTACTCTGCACTTTTAGAAACTTCTGTTTCACTCATCAATCTTGCAAGTAATCTGCCTTTCTGCCTTTGCCTTGTGCACCTTTAATCTAGGTTTTAAGTAGTACCAAAGGTCATGAATGTCAGATGCCTGCATCAGCTGCAAAATCTTTAATTCTGAACTTTCCTTTTTTGGTTACTTATTTTTCCCTTTCTTGAGTCATTACCAAATCCCTTTAAAATATTTTGGGATTGCACCAGAGAGTAGCAAACAATCGGTCAAGGAAACATTCTTGTCTCTATGATATGACTTTTCTGTGAATGTAGCTGTTCAGAATGCCTCTAGATAACATATATTGGAAAATATCTTACAGAACTTTTGTTCTTACAACACTAATTGAATGGTCATAGAGCTGATGTTAATCAGCAGTGAGGCCACCAAGGCTTTGACTTATGCCCTGGACTGCTACAAGAAAGTCTGCAGGAAGGTTATGGAAAGACTGGTAAGAAAAGTGCAATGGAAGCCACTCTTTTTTCCACTCTACTAGTTGTCCTGTAGGAAGAATTACACCATATTGTAGTAGGATGTTGTTAAGTGCTGTGCAACAGGAAGTGAGAAATAGAGGGACAGATTTTTATTTACATGTAAAGGTTCTATTCTTTAATCTGAACTAAGTTAGACTGGAAGAAAACGCAGCTGAAAAATGTCATATGTGTATATAAGTATAATGACTTAATCTTTGCACAAACAAGTCTACTGGAGTATAAACTATTCACAGCAGATTCTGCTAGTCCCAGCCAGGGTTTCATTCTGTTAGACACAGTGGAGAATACTCAGAAACATGATGAAGGAGAGTCAAGACTGCAGAAAAAAGGTATGTTAGGATCTGTCAGCGTTAGAGTGGTCTATGAAGTGTTAATTTAACCATCCTCCACTCCCATCCCCTGCAACTGTTGCACTTGCTCTTAATTACGGCCATGTCTACCTACTCTGTACAAAAGAGTGGATATACTCACCATCATCAAGCAAAACAAGGACTCCTGGTTCTTTCTAGGGTGCTATTTTACAGTGGGATTTGTTTTTATGTCACAGCTGTTCCAGATTGTTTTAAAGTATCTTGATAGCCTCTAAATAAAGTATAAAGTCACGTGGAGGAATGGGAACTACTTTGCAAGACAGCTCTACATTCACAGGACACCTGAAAATAAGTTTTGGAGAGGAATGATTTGCAGCACCAGAAATACTTACAGACCTCATTGAGGCACCGGGTAATCTCAGAATTTTTGTCTTCCCTATGTAAGGATTCAGGGACTTAGAAAACTACATAGCTGAATTGCTTTGCTTTGCTTTTCTGCCTGAAAAACCTGAAAAAACAACCCCTTTGGGGTGTGTATAATTTTCTGCACATGTGATTACATACTATGGTATTTGGTGATCCATCATTTTTAAGCTAATGCAGCTGATATGTCAGGCAAAACTTGATCAGCATTATTAAAATTCAGGTTGCTTTATGAATTTAGGACTTACATCAGCACAATGCAAAATATGAATTCAACAGCTACTCCATGGGTCAGAGTAATCTTCAGCTAATAGGCAATATAGCCATGGGAAGATACCACATTTATCAGTGATCATAGGCACCTTTATAGAGGTTGCTTTCAATGATTAACATAGCAATCAAATTTGCAGGCTTGTTTTATGATCTGTTTGCCTGAAAATCAGTGCTTGCTTGCTTGGTTTTTGGGTTTTGTTGTGGTTTTTTTTGTTGTTGTTTTGTTTGTTGGTTTTTTTTTAATCTTTTCTCCCAAAGTGTTATTGTTTGTTAAAAGGACTGGTTGGACTTGGCAGTAATGCTTACAAAAGGAGGCTTGGTTTGGTTTTGTCTGATGCCACTGGCACAGAGTTCTGTTTGGTTTCCAGGTTAATGTAGCCTGGGTGCTGCTGTGCATAGGTGATCTCAAAGCCCTGGCAGTCTAGGCAGCTGTGAGAAGTAAAAACATAAATTTAGGATTAAGAATTTTGTCAATAGTAATTAAAAATCATGGTTAAGGACTCTGGTTCAGCAAACACTCTCTGCTGCTTAAAGCACTTAGATATGTTTTTGATTTTGTTCATATTCCAAATCTATTTGGTCTAATTACAACTGAAGCATATACTTTGAATCCCACGGGTTTACTGCTTTTTAAAGGCAAATAAATGGCTGTAATTCATATATATACTTGGTGGGTAAAAATCAGGAAACATAACTGGAGTTTTTCTATGAATTTACTTTTGGGAGCAGGTTCTGTATTTCTGCTTCCCTGCAGGTTAATTGTGCTGGGATTTGCTCTGTTATACTTCTCCCTTCAACTAATTTTTCCTAAAATTTCTCTTCTGTTGTAATCCTCATTTCATACATTTAATATCGCTGTTCATCAGCCTAATTACCCTTTGGCCCCACCTCCTTGGCACAGACCCTCAAAGAGAGACTCAGTATTCCTGCCTCAACTCCTGCACCATCTGGTCTTTCCAGCTCAGAGGCTCTGTCCGTGGTTTCCAGCGGCGTGTATGTCTTTGTGCTGTGCTGGCTCACGTACTGCAGCTGCATCCTTGGCAGCTGGCTGCTTTTTCCACTTACCAATTACTGCTGTGTCCCCTCACATGTTACAGTTCTTCCTTTCTATCTCTTTCTGTCCCATGCAGAATACCTCCGTTCTTCAGACAATGTATGATGGGATTGATGTCCTTCACAGGAGCTCAGGGAGGGCTGCCTCTGCACAGGTGCACATGTACCAGGCACTGCCAGGTCCTCGCAGAAGAGAGAATGAGGAATGAAAAGAGGGCCGTCATGCACCAGGGTGAGAACCAGCCAGTTTGGGGGGGCTTTACGAAACAGCTGCTGAGCTGGGACAGTTGCTGCAACCGTGGCCAGAGAGGCACCAAGCAGCAGCACGATGCTGTGGGGAGCATGATGTGATGTACACCAGCTGCAACAGGCAGCAGCACATCAGGAGAAGCTGAGAACATAGCATCTCAACAACATATTGGTTATGACACCCTGATGAAAAGCAAGCATCAGCAACCCTGAAGAGAAGGGCTGTGTTTGGTTTTGTTTGTTTTTCATATAATGATGTCATGAAACAGTTAGGTAGAATTGAGAACCTCATCAATATTACATCTGCAACAGATGGTGAAAACCTCCCTGCATGAACATATAATCCATTTAGTTCTTCAGACAAAATCTCCAATGCCAGAGATGGTATCTGGCCTTTTGGTTCATCTTGAGATACACTGGTGGAAAACCATGGCCAGCCAACAGCTCCCTGTGACCCCACGTGTGTGCAGGAGTGTATGCAGACCACGCTCTTGGCGAGGCTGACAGTAATTCATCACAGGGCTTTGTGACCTGATTTTAGGCAGCTGCAACGAATTGCTTTTGCCTTGAATTTCAAACAATTTATTTTGGGAGAGCAGAACACTTCTGTGAGATGCAGCATCATGCCAAATGCAGTAGATACAGGTAACAGATTACCTGGCATTTCTTGGAAAATGGTTACTGAGTCCACGGAGGGATGCAGGTTGCATTGGTGAGCAGCTCCTGGGCTGTGCTTTTCGGTCTGTGCAGCCCCACTGCTGGCAGGATGGACCCTGGGAGATGGTTTGCAGCACGGTGGCAGGACTGCTTCAAAATAAAGTCACCTGCTGCAAGTCTGGTGCAAAATGTATCCAGCCAAGCAGGAGTCTCTGGGCTGGAAAAGGCACTCAGCCCACCTCAGGCACTTACCAGTAAGGTGTGTCACACAGAAAGTATTTGCCTTAGGGGAAAATCGCAGCATTTTCTCATGATTATATGGATTTTACTTGCCAGTCAAGGCTCTGATAGCTGAGAGAGATGCAAGAATTACTATCTAAAGCAGTTTGGACATCCAAGCAAATGTTCTTCCCAGCTTGCAGAAGTGTTAGTAGTTGTCCAGCAGATTGGAGCCTGTTTGGGGAAATAATGTCACTGCTTGTATTTTGACTTTTGGTAGAGAAAGGAGCAGCCTGCCTATCACTTTTTTCCTGCCCCAAGAGACCTCTTCATAACTGACTGATAAGGAAAAGCAAATTATAGGTGTTAGCAGAGCTCTTAATCTTTCCAGTGGATGGATCCCATGTTGCGCCATGTACCCAGCTGTACATGGCTCCTACTCCATCCCCACTGGATGGAGAGCGGTGGCTTTCTGTGTATATCTGCACATTGTGGAAGCGAGCAGCTCCCAGACCACATTGCTTGATTTCCCTGTCTCACGCTGTTCAGAATATGCCTCCTGCATACTGGGCAGTGGCACTGAACCCTCACCAGCCACAGGTGCCTCTGTCAGGAGGTCAATGGCCAGTGCTGGTTCTGCTCTCACGCCTGACTGCAGCCTGCACAGTCTGGTGTGAGGGTGGGGGGTAAATTATTAACCTGCATAGCTTCTGCTTTTTGCAGCGAGATTCTGGACTTACCTTGATCCTACAACCACTAAACCAGTGAAGCTGCCATTGAATCCAGCCAACTCTCCTTGACTCTATATCCTGAAATTCAAGGTCGGTACAGCTCAACCCTAAAACTACAAGATTTCTGCTTTGATGCTGATGTGATAAATGCAAATAAATGTACCACATGGGATGATATGAAATTGTGCTCTCTCTTTGATGCAATCACTCAATATTATGTTGAATAAACTTTTAATTTAGTATACATTTTCTAAAAAAGGCATGACATGAAGTGGTTCTTCCTTGACCATATGAGCTACCAAATCAAATAGTTTGATTTCTTCCTGTGGAAGTTGTCTCCAGGAGGAAATTCTATGACACTGTCTCTGTGCCATGCCTTGCACTGAGTCTCTTTTTTCTATTTTTGTCACATTCTTGACCAAATACTAGATTTTATTTTGACCCAGATCTGTATAAATTACAATGCATACTAAGCAAAGGACGAACCTGTGGTCACAAAAAAAGGCTGTAATGATACCAGTGAAACTCATGACAGCAACAAGGACAATGCAAGAGAAAATTGTGTTAATGCCACAGAAACAGAGCGTGGCTTTTTGCCCTCCCAGCTTTAGCACATAATTTCTCACATGCTGCATTGCTAAAGCACTTGTTGCCCTAAAGCCTTGGGAATGGAGGAACATTTGCCCACATTCAGTAATGCCAGCATGCTAACCCATGCTTTGAGAATGGTTGAATTTTCGGGGTGGGGGGGGGGTGGGAAAGAGTAAGAAA
>JAWWTY010000010.1:17460650-17536967 GCA_035222235.1 Margarornis squamiger
CCCCCCCCCCCCCCCCCCCCCCCCCCCCCCCCCCCCCCCCCCCCCCCCCCCCCCCCCCCCCCCCCCCCCCCCAAAGAGTAAGAAAAGAGTGTTAATTTTGAAGTGGCAATTTTGCTTTTTGCTACTTTGAGTCCTATCCTGTGTTGTCAGACAAGGCAGCCAATAACAAAATGGAAATGTTTCTGCTGGGGACAGGGAGATCCAAAATCACTGAGCTTCTTCATGTTTATGAGTGATTAATGTGAAAATTAATGAGGCTTTAATGTAAGTAAGAGATAGAAATGGCTTAGCCCCAAGATCATAACGTTTCTGCAGAGCAGAATTGCTGAATGATTTAGCAGAGGACTAAATAATGGAACTAGACTTATGCACAGCTGTGGAAGCACTTCTCTCTATTTATTTAAAATAAAAAAAATCGCATAAATGTGCATACAGATCGCTGTTGTGTCAACTTTTTTCTCTCCCTTGTAAAACCTTTTTATTCTCTCATGAAAAAACCATCACTGAAGGGCAATTCTGGCTGACCCAAATACCCCAAAGTGGCGAATACCCCAGGTTGGACCCTCACACCATCTGGGGAGCTGGACACAGGTAGGTGGCACGCCCCCGGAAGGGAGAGGCAAACTGGTTTTGCTGTCTGCTGCTGGTTGTTGCCACAGCTTCTCTGAAAGACTTGAGGTTTCAGCTATGTAATCTCCAATGATTTTGGGTGAACCTGTGCACTTTCTCCAACTTTCAAGTGATGATTGCTTTCTCTCCTTCCTCCAGGAGCCAGCAGTGGGGAGTGGCACAGCTCCTCACAAAGAAACAGCCTGGTTATCAGCAGACTTTGACTCAACATTAGCACAGAAAAGTTGGCTGAGGCTTTTGTATCCAAACAATGCTAAAAAGTTGCTGGGTTATGCAGTGTCCTGTGGGTGACGCATCCTTAGAGCAGCCTGTGAGCAGCAAACCCTTCCTGAGCTCAGCAAGCCCTGCAGCTGAGCTCCTTGGAGTGTCAAGGGAAAGGGGAGCCTGCCCCACGCTAATTAAAACTCTTTTCTCAACTTCTCCTTGGCAAGGTGCAAAGAAATCCTCTTTTCATGCTCAACAACTAAAAATAAATCCTATTTTGGGTTTCAGAAGCAGCCGCATGACTAAAATGAGCACTTCGGTTTCATTCATGTTTGCTGTCTATTAATCTGTTCTCCTCACCCTCAGCAGGGTATGACTCAGGGTTTCGCATTGTCTTCCTCCCTAAACTATCTGTGTTTTGACTTTAAATTCTGCCGTCTGACGCAAAGCAGTGCTGAAATCATGACAGTTTGATCCAGCCAGCTCCCAGGAGGCTCTTGATCTTTACTGGCTGGTAAATGTAGCACTCAGAGCAGCCGTGCAGAGCAGATACCGATATTTTTACACCAAATGTTGGTAAGCAGATGTCAAAGGCTTGTGAAAAGCCTTGAAACTCCACGGAAGAAAATATGTGAGTATGTGTGTGTGGGAGGCCTGGAGTTAAAAATAATTTGGTGTTTGTATGAGAAGACATATATTCCCTAATCCGTTGGTGTTCTGCTATTCCTGTGCATTGTTCTCAAACTGGAGGCTGCACTGGAACAAGTATAGCGGTAAACTCTTGCCCTGTTGATTCATCTACCATTTTTGTGGCTCCTCCCAGTGCAGGTTTCTCTGCCCCTCTGGCCCTGGCTGAGCTGATAGATCCCATTCTCCTGCTCTGAGCAGGGGATCTCTGCTATGGGGTGGACCCCAATTATCCCAAGCTTGAGGCATTGAGTGTAGGTCACTGGGCAGCAAGGTAGGAGCAGTGAGGCAGCATGGCTGGGCTCCTCCAGAAGTCACTGGCGAAAACAAGAGGCACTTCAGAGGTGACAAAGCCCTGAGGAAGGACTCTAAGCAGGTGCAGCACAGCTGAGCTTCGGGGGACCCCAGTCCTGGCGCAGGAGGGCTGAGCTGCTATAGGTGTGGAGCACTGATTCCCACTGTAGAGCAGTGATTCCTATTGCAGAGAACTGGTTCCCATTGCAGCCAGTGATTCCTACTGCAGAGCAGTGATTCCCACTGCAGAGCACCTGTTCCCATTGCAGAACACTGGTTCCCATTACAGAGCACTGGTTCCCCTTGCAGGGCACACCAGTTTAACTCTGCCGTAGTGGTTGTGCTGCTGGCTGGAGAGCTGGGTCAGGGGGGCTGCTGTGCATGCATGGAGCGAGAGCCTGCCAGGTGCCCTCAGCCAAGCTGCCACGTGTCTTGCCACCACCTTCTGTGGGCACCTACACAGGCTCTCAGGGCACCAAATAAACCTCAGGCATACAGGTATGGAAACCCCACTTGTGGCACAAGGGGCTGGTGCTGGAACAGCAATACTGGGAAGGTGGTTGGTGTGTCCATGCTGCAGAGCTGGGCACACACCCATGTCTCAAGCCTTGCCTAGGGCTCCTCTTCCTAGTTAACTTTTTTTATAAGCAGGCAGCCTGAAGTCCTGAACATGTAAATGTTGGGTCAAAGTCAGGATTTGGGTTTTTGTTTTTCCTTGGCAAAACCTGCTCTTGAAATGTCCCTTTTGGCCAGGCTGATGTTAAACCTACTTAATCTCATTGCAGCATGAAATAAAGCACAGTGATCTACAGCCAGCAGACCCTTGCCTTGACATCCCTGCTTTTAAAGGATTGTGGTTACAAAGTACAAAGCCCTTACTTTTCCTTACAATGCTGTATTTATCCCTTCCCTTATGGCTTTGGTAATGAAATTTGAGCCATTTTTATGCACTAAATTTAGGGAGGCCAAAAATATTTGCATACAAATATGATTGATCTTTCAAGCATGCAAAATGAGCAGAAAATAAGAAGTCTAATGTTGGACATAAGCAGAGTTGAAGTATTTTAAAATTAAAGAATTTAAAGGAATCTATATCTATGATGGCAGATGAGCTTTTTGTGAGGAAAGAAAACCTCTTCTTTCTCATTATATACAGACTAAAGACAGATATTCAAGTCAGATATGGACTGAATTTTAAATGTGACAATGACACTTATTCTGTAGGAAATGCCATGTCTGTAATGAATTGTAAATTATTTTTAGTTGCTACTGGAAACGAGGCGGGGGGGGATAATCAATATTGACACAACCCTGCTTTATTTTAGGCAATGCTGATCTTTGGTGACACCAATTAGAGGAGGAGAGAGCTAGAGCTGAAGTGCACAAACTACAAACTATTTTGGTGTTTAGAAAAGGGCTACAGCAGCCAGATAAATGTGCTGCCTGCACATTGCTGTTGGGATGGTCGTACCAGCAAGAACATTGTCCCATCGTCTCCTGAGAGCTGGCCAGGTGTGGTGGGAGGCAGGTCTCATCAGGAGGCTGCAGTCCATGGACGGTGGTGGTTCTGGCAGTGGTTCATCATCCCACTGGTGCTGGTGCTGTCCTGGGGCCTGGGCACAAGGACAGTGACACCAGTGACCATGCCAGCCCTCCTGAAGACAAGTTGCTTGACTTTCCTTTCTCCATTAACTTTGTCAGTGATGATCTTCCAGCTGGGTATGAGAAAACAGAGTGGGCTGGAGTCCTCTTGCCTCTGTTTGCTTCAGTGAAGTACCCTCCCACCCCCTACCCCATTCCCTCTTTCTTATGTGAAATGAAATAAAAGCTCTCTGAAGCAAGCTGCTTGTCATGATGCATGTCTAGGTAAGGTAGAGCATGTGACAAGACAAGCTGGGCAGAAACTTCATTGCCTATATAGCTGGTCTGTTCCCAGAATCTACAAAAGGATGCAACATGGTCAAAATGCACTCAGAAAAACAAGATCACTCAGTTCCTTTGCTTAAGCTGTTGATACTGAGCTAGTTCTAATGCAATTTCCTAAAATTCAGAGATGCTGTGATGTAACATTACTTTTGTATAAAATGCCATGGAAGTTCTGATGAAAAAACAGATCACATTTTCTGTTGCATGACTCATTCTAAGGAAACAAATGCCTTCCATTCAATATGACCAAAAAAAGTACATTCAGTAAGGCCCTCCTCATAGGGCTGTGCGGATGCAATCCATCATAAGTCCGGCAACATTTTTTGATATGGAGTAAAATTGACAGCCCAATTGTAGACAGCCTTTGGAAAATTTTATCCACTGAACCCAGAACAGCCACAGCAGAGACCTAAGTCAAGTCTCTGCCTGCCTTTCTGCACTGTAAATCTGAGGTGAGTGGTTAAGGAGGATGGAATCTTGCTGATGTGCCAGTGGTTGTCTGAAATACACAATAATGCTGAAGAGGAGGGATAGGTGGATAGGGCTCAGCTGGATGATTTCATGGGAAAGAATTTGCTACATGTGTTAGCCATTTGATGGCAGAATGAACAAGAGTCTGTTGGAAATACCTGCGGAGGCACAACAAAATTCCTGAAAACCTGAATTGAGTGATTTTCTTCTGGTGGTTTTTTTTAGTGCTTTTTTGTTTGTTTTGATCACACTGAGTATGTTCTCCATGGACTGAGGTGTATCAGCAATAGCAATGTCTGCAGTGCCATGTTTTGTGGGCATTCAGAGCCTTGCTGAAGGGGACGTGGTGTTCAGGCATGCAGTTCCCAGCTGCTCAGGGGGCACCTGGACCTTGCCTTCTGCTTACTGCAGCAGATGCCTTTCTGTTTCCCTTCTTCACAGTTGCTATCATGGACCCTAATGCAACATTTTGTTTGGCCCTTTTCTTCCTGGGTCTGGTGATGAAAGTGAGCATGTTGAGTGGTATCTGGGACCTGAATAAAGCTGCTGCTGAAGAGTTTCAGCACAAAAACTGATGCTATATTTTAGTCCTAAAACTGCGTGAGGTGAAAGAAGACCTTTATTTGCAGATCTCCATGTCAAGTACAGCAAATGCAGCCAGGATAGTCTTTTTGCCTGTGTTCATGGCGACAATTATTTCTACCTTACTGTTCTTACAACAATTTAGTTTGCTAACATTTATTGGTTTGGAACATACATTCATCCTAGAGGGTTTTTTGGGGGTTTTTGTTGGTTTTTTTTTTGTTTTGTTTTTGTTTGGTGGTTTGGTTTTTTTTGTTTTCTTGGTTTTTTTGCATTTTGCATTTTGTGCTGTAAAAGGTCAAAACTGTCAGGAAAGATTTATTTTTTGGATAAAAGGTATCCTTATTTAAAAGCCAAAGTAAAACAACCTTTCTGGAATAGAAAGGAAGCAGAAGGAACAAGCTAAGACCCAGAGCATCAGCTGAAGCAAGGTGTTACATCTCATGCTTTGTGATTTATGGCATGATGGTATTTACTCACTCTAGTGATCCAGGCATGCAAATGCTACCCTTTTTGCACTTGGAGGGCTGAGAATTGACTTAAAACTGCGAGGGCATTGCCAGCAGTGCCTGGCATTGGTACCAGAGATGGGTAGTCCCTCTCTGGCTCCATCCCCATCTGGGGGAGTGCCAGCCTGCTCCCAGTCCCATGCCACAGCCACTGGCAGAGGCAGAGCCCTGCAGGAGTGGGGGGCTTTCCTGCTCCTGCACCACAGGCCAGGGCATGGAGCTACCAGGGCAAGGGGAACCTTCTCCCTTATCTTTCCCCAACATGCTTCAGTTTTTCTGTCTATCTCGGCACACAATGGAGGGGTGTCATTCCCCCCCCTCAGCCCGCTCCCCTAGGAGCACCCTTCTGTAGTTGGTCCAGAACTCCTGGACCTCCCACACCTGATGACAAGGCCACAGATGTCATGAATTGTCCCTGCTCTATGACAAAGCCACAACTGTGCTATGATGGCTTAGTCAATGAACTCAAGAAAATAAATAAAAAACCCTGGCTAGCCATAGCTGTTGAAAGGCTGGTTCTTGCTGCGACATGGGCACAGGTGATGGCTGTGTGTGCACCCACTCACACTGACCCTTGTGCACAGGGTCTTCCTCACTCCTAGGCTCACACCCACCTCCAGCCCCTGCGTGTTCCCACCTGCGTCCCCGCCCCACAGCCCTAGGCATGTGTCCCTGCTGCTGGCTTGGCCGGCACCCACCCCCAGAGGCATGGATCGATTTCACCCACCCTTCCAAGGTGTGGATAGGCTTCTTTCACCCGCCCGAGGTGAGGGTCATCTTCATCCCACGCCCCGAGGTGTAGGTCGCGTTCATCAAGTCCCCCCTCCCAGTCCGTGGTAGCTGAGAAGCAGAAGGAAAGGCTGTACCATGTCTGCCTTTTGTTTTTTTTCTTTTTAATCCCTTTTTCTTCCTTTTTACCCTTCTTTTTCCCTCGCCTCCTTTTTCCCTTCTCCTCTTTTTTCTCGGTCTATTTCTCTCTCTTTTTTTTAATACTTTTTTCCTTTTTTTCCTACCCATTCTCCCCCAACCCACTTTGCTGACGCTCCCGGTTTTACTCGCCGCGGTGGCTGCCCATCCCTTTGGGCGGCCCGGGGGGGTCGGGGCGGGTCCGTGACGTGCCGGGCGAGGGCGGTATAAGCGGGCGCTGTCCGGGTGCTGAAGGCGGCAGGAGCGGCGGGAGCGGCGGGAGCGGCGGGAGCGGCAGGTGAGGGATGCTCCGGACGGGGATGCTCCGGGCGGGGATGCTCCCGGCGGGGATGCTCCGGACAGGGATACTTCGGGCAGAGATACTCCGGGCAGAGATACTCCGGGCAGGGATGCTCCGGGCGGGGATGCTCCGGGCGGGGATGCTTCGGGCGGGGATGCTCCGGACGGGGATGCTCCGGGCGGGGATGTTCCGGACGGGGATGCTCCGAACGGGGATCGGGGAGCCCCGGACCGCTGTCCCTGTGCTGCCCGCGGGGCTCGGCGTGCACCGGCGAGGAACCCACACCAAGCGAGCGGCACAGCGATGAAAAACATCTCTATAGAATATAACCCTGTAATTACAAACATGATATGTGTATTCTCAGTGTCGCTCGTGGCTGAAGACGGGAGGCAGAGCGCTCCCGTTGGGCGATGGCGTCCAGTCATGCCGGGTCACCGACATGGCACTTCAGGCACTCAGAGCACAGGCAGAGAGGTTCCCTCGGATGCAAACACCCCTCGAGTCGCTTTGCCAGATGTGTCCGTGTGCAGACAGGCGTTATATTGCTCAGAACTGCTGGGGATTTGGGGGTTTACCCTTCTGCTCACCTCATTGTTTTGTTCGTGTTTTCAGTCCCTTACACAGGGTAAAGGGTTAGAGATGCTTTTAAACAAGGCAAATTTAGTACAGTCATGTTATTTACGGGGGGAAAAAATGGGAGGAAGGGTGCATGATGTATTTATTTTCCTTATGGAAAGCTGCTGTTAGATTTTGCTTCAGACTCTCAGGGCAGGGACACATCTATAGAAAAACCTGTGAGTTTTCATAGGAAATTTTCACTGGAAACATTAGAGTCACACCAGAGACAACTGCTGAGAGAGATCAAGAGAAAAAAATTACTGCTACCATGGAAACATTCCAGAAAGGAGATTATTTTCTGTGTCTGTTTTATAGGCAACTTTTGTCAGTCTGCATTGCCTTTGTACGTTTTAAATTGTGAATGTGATTGCCTCATTTTGTAAAGAGGAACTTCATCTTCATTTGTTGGCTAAAAGATGATTTTCCTGTTTGTTGGGTGCTAATAGAGGAGAAAATATACTCTCCATCTAGACTAGCTTCACAATTATCCATCTGGAGACAAAAGAGCTGTTTTAGTATATTGTCCTTTGAGAGGCACAGCATAGAATGTTTACTTTAGAACCCTAAAGAAGCCTAAAATGTCCTTTGTTTAAAAAAAAAAAAAAAAAGGAAAAAAGGAATTAAAATCTGAAAGCCTGGGGAGGAGTCCTCTTACCTTAAGTTACATTTAATGACAAGATTTATGACGAGTACTCAAAGCTTTTACAATAACTCATTCCCAAATCCATTTGATAAGTCTTTCAAGTATTATCTACCAGTGAATTAGAATTGAAAATTGACCTAGAGGCAAATGCACACAAAATATGGAGAAAGGAGCCAATGACATATTATTCTCGCAAAGGAAATATCCAGTTGAACAACCTCCTTGTGGAACACTAAACTCAACTTTTTGATTTTAATGGGATGCAGACAGCTCTTGCAAAGGCTGTAACAATACAAATTGTGTGCAGTGAAGGAGGGTGAGTTCCTGGTCTTTGTGAGTGGGAGGTGCTTGGTAAGTGATTACGGAATGAATCTCCCTTTCCCCATCCCTCCGAAAGGACAGTTTCTCATGTGCTAATCAAACTAACTCTGTTAATAACCAGTCTCTTTGCTGGAAAAGAAGGTCTTCATTTCATTTATTTGCTAGAAAAAGTAGCAAATTGTGCCCTTTTTTTTTTTTTTAATGGAGATAAACATTTATGCACAGGGCTAGTGCATTTTCTGTGACAGAAAATGAGGCGATGTGTTGGCCTTGTTTCACAGCAAATTCGGATCTGGAGGGTGGGACCTTCTAATCAGCTGTTAAACTAATCCTTTGTGAAATCAATTCTTGAATGTATCCAGGCTTGAAGTCAGAAATGTTTGGGGAAATTGTTTGCTATAATGTCTGTTAGTTTTCCCAAGCATACTGAGGGGATGAAAAAGCAGCTCCCTGACCTGATAGTGCTTTAATTATTTAGTTAAGTCACATCATGTTAAGAACAAAAACTGAGCAGAAAAACCTACAAGTTAGCTGAAATGAGCATATTCATGCTCACTTTTTACTTCCAGCAGTGGGTAAATAGTAGTATTCATAGCTCATTCAGTCTGTCAGGAACCACTAGTGTTTCAACAGGATGCTTTTACCAAGGCGAAAACCAAAAGAACCAAAATAGGTCAATTAATCAAAGCAATTTCTATCTTTATCATTCCTTTCTTGTTATTATACTTTATTTGTTAATGGAACTGGATCAGAAAAAAGTCTAATCTGTCTCATGGTCCAAGCGTATCAGTGCCAGAGCATCTCCTAGGAAATGACTGATGGCAGTTTTGATCTGTGCTCTGTGGGGGGTGCCCAGCTCCCTGTGAGGCTGGACTTGTGCAGCTGTACCCTCATACACAGCCGTGCTGTAATCATTTTAATTCAGTTGGAGACATATTTATCCCAATTCTGCTCCAGAGTTTATTGTTGACTGGCGTAAGCTGGGCAGACATGGGCTTCTACTGATCTATTCTAACTGAATTTGCCAATGGTCATGTTTCTGCCTGTCCTGGGACCTGATTCAATTTCTGCTGAAGTGAATGAATGAGCAAATGAATGAAATCACCACTCAGGACCTACCTACTCAAGCTCATTTCCAAGATGGTTTTACAGGATTCACTGAAGTCACATTGTACCTTTAGGATAAATTATAGTTTGTCACTCATACAGGGGATCATTGCCCATAGGAAAATGACTCATGGAGTCATTGACTAAAATTCACCTCTAATACAAATAATGGGATTTTTTTAATGAAATAGCAAAAAAAGGAAGAAATAGCACTATCGGTAATGACAGAAATAAACTTGCAAGTAATTTTATATGCCATGTTCTCCACTTCATTACATTAATTTTATTACAGTGTAGCACTATTCTGCATTATTATCCTGGCATGAAATTAGATGCCTTATGGAGCAATCTCACAAAATAATTCTGTCTGAAGTTTTAATATTAATATTTTGATCAACATTTAAATATATGGGTACAGTGATTTTGCCATTTAGGAGTTTCATTTTCATAATCAAAATGACATCTAGAGTCCTCTGTGGGCATTCAATGAGCTATGTAGCAACAGTATTTTGTACTTTTGCTTTGCCATTGAAAAATTAATTTCCATAAAGTACGTGGAGCATAGAGATAAGAAATTTCTAGCATAGCTCAGTTTCCTAAGTCTGTCTCCATGTGTTAACTGCTTCTTTTTTTCTTTTTCTTCTTTATTTAAAGGAAATATTTTAAATATGGCAGAAAGTAAAACCTTCCAGCCTGGAGCAGCCTGCACTCTCACCTTTTTCTTTGTCCTAATCTGTTGGGTTGATGCAGCTTCCTTCCAGCAGCATCAGCTGCTTCAGAAAGATCCAGACTATGTAATGAAAAACTTACAAAGACTCCCAAATCCTGATATGATCAAAGCATTGGAATACATAGAAGACCTTCGCAAGCAAACTAACAAGGGAGAAAGCAGCCCTGATTACAACTCTTATCAAAGTGTCCCGTATCTCCTGCAACAGAAGGAAAGCAAGGATCAGATTCACCTACCAGACAATGTAAGGGATTCTTTGACTGAAGATGAGTCCCAATGGGTTAAGGTAATGTTGGAAGCCTTGCGGCAAGCTGAGAAGGAGTCAAAAGCTGGCCCAAAGGAGAATAAAGCTTATGGTCTGAGTTCAGATAACAGCTTTCCAGCCGGAGTAACTGATGATTATGAGGCTTACAAGTGGCCTGAGAGGTGGCAAAAGTATCTCAAAATGCCACTTGGGCACTATGAAGACAGTTCTAGAGACAGCCCTTTCAAGCGAACTAATGAAATTGTGGAAGAGCAATACACCCCCCAAAGCCTTGCTACACTGGAGTCTGTGTTTCAGGAGCTGGGGAAGATGGCAGGACCTAGTAACCACAAGAAAGAAAGGCTGGATGAGGACCAGAAATTGTATACAGATGATGAAGATGATATATATAAAGTGAATAACATTGCCTATGAAGATGTGGTTGGAGGAGAAGACTGGAATCCCATAGAAGAAAAAGTGGAAAGCCAAACCCAGGAAGAGATAAAAGATAGCAAAGAGGAAATTGATAAACATGAAGAGGAGATTGACGATGAAATGAAAAGGTCTGGAAAACTCAGCTTCCTTGAGGATGAAATAAGAAGAGACAATAAAGATCAAATGTCAGAGGATGTTTCAAAGCTAATGAATTATTACCTGAAGAGGCTGATGGGTAGTGCTGGGAATAGGAGACTAAGGACTGGAGGAGAACTTGAGGAAAAAAGAGCATCAACGTTTTTGGATAAACAACTCGATCCTCAGTCTATCGCTCAGCTGATAGAAATCTCAAGGAATTTACAAATTCCTCCTGAGGATTTAATAGACATGTTGAAAGCTGGAGAAAAAAAGCAGCTTCAGGGTGAAAGGTTGGAAGCTGAGCAGGAAGTAGAATTCCCAGAAGACCTCGACGAGATAGCCGAAACCAATCTAGGACAGAGCGATATATTTAAAAATAATCTAAACTCTAAAAATGGGTACATGAGGCAGCCTCTTATTCCAGAAAATCTACCTGAAGACCTCAATATTGAAGATATTGTCAGTCTTCTGGGAAATGACAATTTAGCTAATCAGAATCCCTCCTACTTACTAAATCATCTTAATCAAGAAAATGATTTGCCAAGACTGTCTTACATTCCCAGAAGATTGAAAGGGCACCTGTTTCCTAAGGCTGCCTGGATGAACGATTTGGAAAGGAGACAAATGGAGTATGAGAAACTGAATGAGAAGGATGAAGAACTGGCTGATTACTTAGCAAAGGTGTTGGCAAAATATCCTGAAGTAATCAATACGAACCAGATGAAACGAGTTCCAGCTCCAGCTTCTGAAAGCAACCTGCAGGAAGATGATCACCTGGAGCAGGCCATCAGAGAGCACCTAAATCAGCTGGGACCACAGGAGACTGCGAAGTTGGCTTCGCTCAGCAAAAGGCTTTCCATGGCCGGGGAAGCCGATGACACACAAAACAGGCAGTATCTGGATGAGGATATGCTAGCAAAGGTGCTAGAATATCTAAAACAGGAGAAATCAGAGCTTGAAAGAGATCACATTACTAAGCGAGCAATGGAAAACATGTAATTGTTCCTCAAATACTATTTCTCTTCAATGTGTTGACTTCTATCCCAATTCAGTCGTGATTTATTCCTGCTCTCCCACTAAACGACCTATGGTAGACTCCTTACCATTGAACAGTCTGCATATCTTTCTCAGAGCTGTTATATTGTTTATTGATATACTTACATGTTATAACTTATGGGGCAAACAACCAATTGCTTCAAGTGTTTTAAGAGAAAAAATAATGATATCAAGTAAAACCATAATATGTAAACAAATGACCTTTGCATTGTTAATAAACCATGATAAATGAAGAGTGACAGTTATAATTTTGAAATTTTTAAGATTAATTGGATTATTTTGTTACTGTCTGTAGTGTTTTTTGTGGAGTATCAAATAAAAAAATAAAGCATTATATATATATAGTTTTATTTACAAGGCTTTTTCTATTCAGCGTTTTATTGTTGATGAATAAATTATTTCTGGACAATCGACTGTGTTTCTTTGTGGCAGTTGATAAAGTCATACTGGTTGGAAATGTACTTTTATTTCTACAGATGACTCTTCTGAAATATATTATTTTTCCCATAGAATAAGTTGGTAGTATAAACTCCTGGGTTTTTTGGGCTGTAAGAACACCAATTGGCATTATCTTTAAGGGCAGTGGGTAGCTGAAGAGTTTGCTGAAGTCCACCAGGGCAGTGACTGCATTACCTGCCAATGATAATTGGGCCCTGCACAGTTAAAAGAGAGATACATCAGTATCTCTTGACAGCAGAAAGAAGATGATTTGTCCAGCTAAGACTGACTCTGTGATGAAACTTTAAATACCACAAAACTGAACCTTTGTATGTGAGTAGCAGCAACTCTGGGGAGCTCTGATGCAGCAGCTGGGAAGCTCTGCAGCTGGATTCCTCTTAACCTGTCAGGATGGTGACCACAAAGGAAAAATATTATTTCCCATTTCATGAAATGGCTATTACATATATACCTCAGTACACAACCATTATTGTGCAGTACATTACTTTGGACACTTGAAATGTCTGTTGAGCTCCTGTTATGACCTGCAGGAGATGGTCTGGAAAGGTTCTGGCTCTTTTACAGTAGGAAATGTGCTTGTGTAACTCTGTGAGTCAGACACGGTTTTCAGTAGGACAGCTCATTTCCAGGATTATGGTTTAAAAGTGGTTTTCCCTGTGGTATTCTTCAGCAGCTCATCTCTGCTAAGTGGGGTGGGGATGATTTTTGGCGATGCAGTGTCTAATCAAGCACAGTACAAAGGCTGCAGAAATAAAACATCTTCAGTGTCACCATTACCCTGAGCAATCTCAGCTGATAGGAGATCGGTCAGAGCTCTTGCTCTGGGCCACACCAAAATCCTTCAGTTTCCTGTTACTTGAATGAATCAAAACATTAAATTGAAAAAATACCAGAGTTAGTGTCTGTTTTCTAAAGAAAGACAAACCTGGTATCTTTTGAGATGCACTTCCTTGTGACACAGGGAACTTGGAATCACTGTATTTTATCCTAAACAAAATGGTGTTTTTAACAAATAATATTTTAAGCACCTTGATTCCTAGTCTACATATTCCTAATACTACTCTCACAATACTCATAGTCTAGAAAAATTTCTTTCAGTCAAATTAGTAACATTTAATATTTAAATATGTAATATGTAAAACTGAGGATGAGTAGCAAAAACAGGAGTACTGAGATTTAAATAAATGTTTGCTGGAAGAGATGTCACTCATGGTGAAGCATAACTGGTGGTAGTTTTAAGTTCCTTAGATTCATTCCCTTCCTGCCACAGCCTGTAGCACTTCCTTCCCCTGGGCTACCCAGGCTACTGAGCTGGCCAAAACCCTGGGAAGCTGTTGGCTGCCTCCAGGCTCTTATTCAGGGACAGCTCTATGAAAATTTTGGACACCAGAATGATTTTGGATTCTGTCAGACACTGTGTAGAAGAGGTAATAAACTTTGGAAAATTCAAATCTTGGCATGAGTTACTACACCACTTTTTAGAAGACCACCTCATTCACAGTGTGTGCAAGCCATTAGAGACTTTTTTGTTTGTGGTTCATCTTCATAAACAAGAAAAGGGATGTTATGCTTGAAATAACAGAATTACACATTGAATAACAGAACTACATGGAAGCTTCAAGCTAATTTCAAGATAAAAAGTGACATCAATACCCTTTCCTCTTCAAACCACAGAAAGTAGAAGTACTTAATTTCTAACAAACTCATTTCCAACTCCATATTGAAATTAAATGAAATGAACAAATATTAAATAGGCAAGTGTAGCTGCCTCTTGCTATGCAACCAAAGCTCCCACAGAAGAGCAGATAGTTACACCTGAATGTGCAAGACAGCATTATCCAAATGTGCATCCTATCATGAGATCTGCTTCATTAAACCACTCCATAGCCACCCCCTGCAGAGAGATTCTGTAGTGCTTAATTGCCCTTAATAGCCACTGCAGCTTCTGCTTTCATTTGTCTGTAGTTTATGTTTTCCTTATGGGTGTAGCGGGACAAACAGTCATGTTGTTAATAATGCACACAGAATGCATAATCCATAATAGATACACTATCAAGCTTATTAGTATAATTATATACAATTTAAAGTGGCCACCCTGCAATTTTTTTCTCAGGCAAAGCAAGGACCAGATTTTTAATTCCTCTTTTGTGTTATGACTTGACAGCATCCCAGATGCAGCTGGTTTGTACTCTCTGTCTAATAGTGGCTTCTGTCCAGCAAAGAAAATGTTTCTGCTCACATGTTCCTCTTAAAACTTGCACTAAACTTTACTGTGTCCTCGTATTTAAGGTCCTCCTGAACACAGATTGAACAGAAATTCTGCATTTTGTCTGAATACAGCAAGCTATTGAACACCTCCCTCAAGGCCTGAGATAGTTCTTCTTTGTAAGTACATTAGAGTTCATTGTATTGGTACCCATAAGAGTTAATATTTTTTGTTTTTCCACTGATTCATATGCTACTGCAAGTGCTTTGTTTACATCTGCATCTTAATGGCTCCATTATTTTGGCAGCCAGAGCTCTTAAATGAGAACACTTGTTGATTCAAAAATTAATGTAACCAAATTGCCTCGTCTGGAGAAATGAGACTGTTGCAATTATTTTCTTCTAAAAGGGTATTTCCACATTGCAGTGAAGGGTTTGAATTGCGTGTGATATGGCAATAGCTAGTGTTTCCTAAAGCACTTTACAAGGCACCTTGTTTTGCAGGAGAAGCAGACATAAACCATCTATGACCTTCTTAACATGCCAAAGGAGGAGCCAAGGCTGGAGCACAGATGCCCTGAGCCATGTTTTGATGCTTTGTCTCACAACTTCGTCATGCCATTCTTGCTATTGCTAACTACTGAGAAGACTCACAATTCAAACCTGCCTCTCCAGACATACTTTACACAGCCCAATCTTCCATGAGTTCAGATCAAACATGGCACTGTGTGAGTGGAAGAGTTCTGTGGACATGTGATGTGCAGTGGTGACTGCCATGTGGGAATGTTCCCTGGAGCATCCCGTACCTGCACCCCAAGATGCACAACACTGATCAGTGGCTATTTACTACATGATGCATAAATCTATACAGACACAGCTGGATGCCAGCTGCACTTTGCATTTGTTCAGCTACCTAAGTACCTCCAGAGAGGTTAATCTGAGCTACAGGAGCTCCAGTTAGAAGCAGCAGGCAGGTGCAGGGCCTCTAGTGTGTGAAGTGGAAAGGAGAAGCCCTGAATCAGAGCTGATTAGCTAAAGAGCCACGTTATTCCTGACTTTTGGATCATTCAAAAACATTTGAGATCATTAATAATTCATTTGCAGATGTAGCAGAGCTCTAAATGTGGCTGATTAAATGCATTTGACGTTTCTCTTGAGAGAGGCTGTTATTCCAGGAAACCACTCGGTATCTGAAAATGTCTTGGAATTAGTGTACTCAGAATTACAGGTTCACTCACAATGTTTTCCCTTGTAAAGAAAGGAAAGTGACCTCTGATTCAAAATCTAATGTGCCCTGGTGAATAACTATAGCACAATTATTTTAAGTTCCCCACAGCCATTCAGCAGATCTGCTGTGTAATGATGCTGACCAACACAGAGAGCTCTGCCTTCCTTTGCTCAGACAAAAACCTGCAGACAATATGCCAGGAAGGTCCTACACATCTGGGGAAGGAGAGCATAAAAAGTGGTTGTTTGGCACTTCCCCAACTCCTGCAATTGCTGCTCTGTGATATGCTTCCCAAAAACCTTCCTGGCATCTGCCTGAAAATAGAGCCCTCACATGTTATCCTGGCAGAGAAACCAACCTCTCATAGGCCACCTTAGTCCTCTGGGCTGGATGAGCAGGATCCAAGACAGAATCTAAAAGAAATAATGAGCTTTATACCAACATTGTGTCCCCCTGATAATGTCAGCAAATTTGGGTCCACTGGATTTGTTTGGCTTCATGCTTAAGTTAGAGTAAATCTCTTCTGGTGTAGTTGTGGGATGCATTTTGTGCCCCTCCATTTAAACGTTTAATGAGAACTAAACATTTATGCAAATTTGAGCACATATTTTTCAAGTGGGTCACCCACATCAGGGCAGTTTTCCTTCTTAGGAACTGGACTTAGGACTACTTAGTCCAGTCACCATCACCAGGGCATCTCATCTGCTGGAGATGGTGGGATCCTTCCCTGGCAGAACCTCGATCAGTTTCACCTTGGTAAAAGCTTTTTGGTTTGTTTTCCTCTTGCCCTAAGTTCATGCCAACACACAGAAAGGAGGGATGCTGCATCTGTCTTTTGAGATCTCCAGGTGAAACATATGGTTATTCTTTATAGCCTATTAAAACTCTTTCTAAACCCATATTTCCTTTAACTGGATCCTTTTTCCTACTTCAAATTTTAGATCCCATTTAGTTTCACATTGTAAATCTGTTGACCCTGAATGTGAAAACAAACTTCCCATCCCTGTTTTTCTCTCTCTTTGACCTAAGAGGAGGTGTGAGACTGCTTGGATGAGATGCGACATATAATTTCTGCAAGGAACACTTTTTCTACCATGGCTGCAGGTTTTGCCACCTGCTAATAAAACTCATAGCAGCACAACAAACCACTTACACACTACCAACACTTGTACTCGGGCAATAACAATGTAAGAGCCAGACCAGGAACAGCATGTACAGACATTGAAAAAGATAAAAATAAAGATAAATCATTAGAGGGCATAAACCCAAAATTCTTTGTTGGTTATTTATGTGGCATAACCACAGGAGATGTATTAAATCCCTGCTAGTAAGTTTTGGGATGTAAATGTAGTCTGACAGGAAAACTGTTTTCTGCAAGGTTAAATTTGCTCAGGTCCAATACACTATCAATTGATTTTTTTCTTACAAACATGAATACAAAAAGGTGAAAACTTTCTGCTAATGACTAGCACACTAAAAGAGGCTAAGAAAAAAAATCAGAACATTTTATTCCATATGTAAGTCTGCAGCTGCCACCATATCTCACCAGTTAATTTAGACAACAGAAATGTTCCTGTGCAAACTCACAAGCCCTTTAGTCTCACCCATGGCCCTGGATTTTGCTTTATTAGAAGCAATAGTCAGGTTGAAATTTGTTTACATGTATTTTGAGCTTTCTAATTTCTGTTTAAAAACACATCAGCCCCTTGATTCTCTCCTCACCAGAGTGCATGGTCCAAAGCTGGTGCAACCAGTCACATGAACCTTTAGGGATGACTGGGACACAGTGGCCACTTTAATGCCATGAGGTTCTGTATTGTGCAGTCCTGAGTCTCCTTCTCATGGCAAGGGAGCTATTTCGTCCAAAGGATCTTTATCTGCTGGGAAAAGCTCATGGACATTTCTAGTCTAGAAGAAAAATTACTGTTGAAAATGACACAACTATGAAAAACTGAAAAAAAAAAAAAAGAAGGAAAGTTATTAAATCCTCAAACTTTCTTGTTATTTTCTTTCTTGTTACAAAAGTACTGATTTTATTTTATTTTATGCCTTTGCTCCTTTTAGAGTCAGCACACTGTGCTTTGCTGATGCTGCACAAGAGTTCAAAGCTACTGTTGGCTTCCCCTTTTTGGCAACACCTTTTACATCAGTCTTACTTATATCTGACACAGTCCAGGTGAATCTAACAACTTCACAAAGCTCTGTGCTGTATGGTGCTCTTTGTTTCCATGCCATTAACTTTTGTGACATCCCATGCAACAAGGCTGTATTTAAGCTGAAACTTATCCCCAGCCTAGAGAAGATACGGGGGCAGGGATCAGAAAGCCATCCTACAGCATGGACAGACCAATGTTTGACCAGTGCCACCTTGACAGCCCCATCTCCCCCTCCTTAGTGTGAGGAAAGTCAGGAACACTGGTATAAATACTTTGGGACATAATGACAAATGTATAGCTAAAACAAATAGTTTACTATGTAGTTAAACCACTTTGCATGGGGAGCCACAAAGCAAGTCTGATTTTCTTTCTTTCAGGTTAATGCAATATGCCCTCTGATCACTGCTTCATGCATTGATGGCCAAATCAGACTCCAAATCTCTTGGCTCCAAACTAAGATGTTATTTATAGATCTCCCTCAGTCCTCCCTACCTGCCTTTCAAGCTGGCTGAAGTATCAACTCTGAAAGTACAAAACCCCATTCAGGCACAGAGATGAGAACAAAGAGGACGTTAAGTAGTTTGGACATTAAAAATATACTAAGATAAATTGTGGCAGGCAGGTCAAGTCCCTGAGGAACAATATTTTGACAAAAATCTTCCAAGAAAATTCTGAAGTACAATCAGTAAAATCGATACTATGCTCAAACACCTTTTCCCATCCATCCAATCCACAAGAAGGTAGTCAGAAAATCAGATTAGCTTTATTTCATTAACCCTGCTAAAGTCAACATTTACTTTTTTAACTTAATACTGGATGCTCACTGAAGTGCTTTCCAAAGCCAGGTGATGAATGAGGCTGGGGAGGCCTCCCATCCCTGTCACTCGGCTACCACCACGTACCATGGGAAAGATAAATGGTAATTGGGAGCCTGGCCATGCTGCAGACTGATGGAGCTGTCTCGGGGAAACAGGGCTGGTGATTGCCTGCAGATCAGCATTCCCCTGGGCAACCTCAGGCTTTGGAAGCCTTCTATCTTTGAGCTGACACCTCGGTGGTTACTTTCTTGGCTAACTCATTTGTGAATCAGGTTGTGTAATTTCCTTTTCTTCCATTTACCATCCTCCTGACTTAGCTCAGTGCATGAGTCAGTAAGCCTGGCTTAATCATCTTTATTATAAATTCTGAATCTATTTCATTGCTGATAAAGTTCTTGCTGACCAGCTTCTATAGCTAAAATATCCAGAACAGAAAAGGAGGTGGGACTTCACCTTTGGCTTCTGGGTATTTTTTTAAATTAACTCCTGCCCTACAGCACCTTTCCAAAGAAGCAGCCAAAAGCTGCAGCAGCATTCTGTTTTATAAATATGAAAAGGATGTGACCTTTTAAAGGTACATACATTATATATCAAACTGTAAAGATAAAGTAGAATTTAGTTATCCCATGCCAAAGCCATTGAGACATTTGCCTTTTTCCTAAGGAAATGACTTTGCCTTATAGCTCACCTTGCACACTTTTCTGTCTGTGAAATTCATTATCCAGTACTTGATCTCCTCAATAGCCTAATGCTGATGTCCTTAGGAAATTACTTTTTTAATAGTCTTCTTGAAGAACACGTGTTTTGTGGCGCCTGAAAATAGATGTACTGTAAATCTAGACTAGATGCATATTTTACCTATTGAGCTGTACATTTCAGTTGCGGTGTCTTTCTATGTGTGGAGATGGAAATAACTTAAACTGATTTGCCTGACAAAATATGCTTATTTGTCCTCCTACATATCCCATGAGTACAAAGTTGGATTTATAGCTTGCCCTTTTTACTTTACATCTTTCAAAAGCCAAGGAACAAGGAATGCACTACCTTATTAAGACCTCGTGGGTGAGCACAGGAATTGTAGTGACATACCCCTCTTACAACAAAGTCTATTGGGATGTACAAAGCAGCAGGTGCTTTAGTTCAGCTGTTGCTACAGACAGGGCAAAAAAGATGGAAAGTGAGCAAACAAGCCCCTGATTGACATTCATAGGTTAGGAATGAGGTGTGGGGGACCTTTTCTGCTACCAGATCTGACTTGGGCAGCAGATGGGTCTTCAGCTTGACTTTCTCACAGGGATGGCAGCAGCCTTGGTTAATCAATGTTTCTGCTACTTATCCTGGTAGAAAAAACTTTAGCCAAGGATGTTATTCTCCTAAAAATATATGACCTTTGGAATTGAGAAATAATTTGGCTGCCTAAAACAGGGCATCTGCATTAAACCAGCTTGTCTTTCAAAGTTTCTATGCCTTGGCAAAGCTAAGAAAACATTGAAAATGTTGGGGTTTGCCTTTCCTTATAAATAGATGCATTGTGTACTGGGGTAACTTACTGCAGCTCTGCTGACTTCACTGGGTATAGAGGGTTTGGCCATCTCGACAAATGATTATACAGAGCCAAATTATCTCCCGTTCCGTGTCCTGTTTGGGTGTGTGACAGTTGCATTTGCATCTCTGGTGAGCATCAGTCCCTGCCCAGGACAGCTCACCTCCTCCCTGTGCCCCAGCGAGCAGCAGGCAGCAGAGTGTCATGGAATGGGAACATGGCTGTGGCAGGATCACCTTCCCTGACACAAGAAAGAGGAGAGTCAAAGGAGAAAATGTCTGAAGTCTCTTTGTAAACACAGATGGAACACTTTCACAGGGGCACCCTAGGGAACATTTTCATGTGTCTCCTTGAAACCCACTCACTAAGTGTTTATACACCTTCTGTGAATGGGTAGGGCACAGCTTTCCAGTCTCCTGTGGGGCCTGTGCCATTCCCACTGCAGCCCAGAGGAGCTGGGCTACTGTGGGGCAAGCCTGGGGTCTTGGCTGGGGACCCTCACCCTTGGGTGCAGTGGAGGTGGGGAGCCCCCCCAGGGGACAGGAGCTGCTCCCAGCTCTGGTGGGAAAAGCTGCCCCTGCCCTTCCCTGACATGGGCCACTGCCTTTGGGCAGGTTTTCTACTTCTTCAGCTTCCTGACTGCCCAAGCCTGGGCAACACAGAAGGTAGTGGCTGGGGCCACTTAGGGACAGATATGCTTATAGCCTATCCATGTTACATTTTCTTCAACGCTTTTATGAATCAAAACATTAACAAACTCCAAACGCTTCATTTCACACAACACAAATTTTTATACAGCTCTTGAAGTTGTTTTTAAAGCTCTTCTATAAAATGAAGTACAAGCTGAAGATAAAAACCATCTGAACATAAACTGAACTATATTGTCTTCTGAAAATTTCCTTTCTGTTTAGCTTCTGAGGGTTTTTTACTTTTTCAGGGATCTGCAGACTGCTTTACTCAAATGGGACTGTCATTTTTCAGTAAAAATATTATCTTCTTTCAAGAAAAGAAAATATCATCCTCCTTTTTTAACCTAGAAAGCAGAAAATAACATCTTCTTTCCAGTGTTTCTGTGACCGACAGCATCTGTAACAGGCTTTCTGCATTCCTTCTTGTAAGAGAATTAGTGAAGATTAAATATCATATAAATGTGTTGACACAGAACTACAGCCCAATGCAAAATATTATGCAACAAAAATAAAGTATCCTCCTATCCAGGAAATTATTGTGATTCCAGAAAAGTCTGGCAGGCACCTTTACTGATAAGAGCATATTGCTGTTCTGTTCCCTGGAACTAGTCAGTTCGCTTTCTTCACCTGCAATTTGAAATTTGATATAATTTTCAACTTTGAATGCTGGGAGAGCAGTTCAACTGACTTTTAAAGTTAATTTCAGGAATCCAGTTCAATTTATCAAGTAATTTGCAGAGCCCAACTCTCTGATGGCAGCATGTTTTTCTGCCCATTGCAGAAAAGAAGAGGAAGGCAGACAGCAGCACTAGTGACCCCACATAATACTCTAACACAAAAGGCAATTGTAAATGAATGTATTAAAGTGTTGACATGCCAATTAGCTACTTTAATGCAAGTCATTCTTTTTTTTATGGGGTGGTTCTTCCTTAAACCTGAAATTGCTGTAGCTCTTATGCTAGCACCAAGTCATGAGATAAATGAATCAGAGTCAGGTTACTGCATCTGCAAAGGGTGTTCTTGAGTCTAAGCTGATGTTACAGCAGGAGGTCTCTGTATGTGTGCATGCATCTGTCAGATGAAGCAATTTCCAAGGGACTCTCTGGTGGAACATCCCCTGTGTGCTCTCAGAGCCAGAGGGCAGGGGCTGTGCAGGAGGCACAACTCCTGCTCATGCAAACAGCTGCAGCTTTGGGTCCACTGAAGTGGGACGCATCCCTCCCCTTCTCTCCTCCTGTCAAAGGCCCCTTTAGGTGAGTTCACCACTTCCTGGGCACTTCATCAACCCCTCCAAGCCCAGACCTGAATCCCATCTCACTGGAGCAGGCAACACAGCAGTTTGGTGTGGCAAATGCCAAGTGTACGTATGTTTCCACAGAGATCCTGATCTGGGAAGCTTGTCCATCTATTCCTGCTCTGTCAGACTGGCCCAGTTACTGGTCTCCATGTTCCTTTAGAAAGCCAAGTCTTCAATGTAGCAAACATGAGCCAGCAAAGACGAAACAGGCTGTGTTATCTTTAAAGACAGATAGCTGGTGGTTTTCCAGAAAAATCTGAAGGTTTTTCCACTGCTGTTTCTTTTGCAACACCTAGGATGAAACCAAACCCACAGAGTCAGCTTTCTGCATCACAATGCAAGCTTTCGCAGCCCTTCCCCACCATGTTCTCCAGGAATACAAGCTTTTCTTGCCCATGACTCAGCACCCCCAAGTGCTGCTCCCCCACTTCAGCATGGGCTTCCTGTACATCCCACCTGCACCAGCCATGCCACCACCACATCTGGCTCTGCTGGCAATTGCAAAATGGCATCTGGGAATCCACAGTAGTCCAGGAGGAAAACAGGTCCATCCCTTGTCAGCTTGAACAGACAGCACTGCAGTCCATACTGGCAGCAGGAAATGTCTAAGAGGCCACACACTGAGTGAGAGATGATGCTACACAACGTACACACAGGGAGAAATAAGCTGATAGGCTCTTGGCTGAGGTCGTACAACACAGTTACTACAGAAATGGGATTATGACTGCATCAACTTTGGCCTTTTCAGTTCAGATTCTTGGAGCAAAAATGCTAGAAGTACCCACAAGTACTCTGGCCAATTAGTTACCAAGTGTTTCTGCGATATCTAAAGCAACTCCACAAGTCAGAGTATTTGCTGTTATTGGAAAAACACTTAATTTTCTTACATTCTGGTTTCACCCTCTGCAGAGCTGTAACAGAGTCCATTATCATGTGCCAGCTACACTCTGCTAATAAATGTCTACAGAGAATTTATGGCAAAAATCCACTTGCACTGAGATCAGTGGAGGCCCACTGTCACCACCAGTATTTCCCAGACTTTGTACTGGTCTTTAGAGACCATGTCTATGAAATATGTCCTGACTCTAAGGCAAAGCTCTAAAGCTCCCTCCAGTTTCTAGTCCTGTTTCTAGTGCTAATCCTTTTAAATCTTGTGTTAAAATTTGCCTTAACTGGGCATGAAGTTCCAAACCCTTTCCACAGATCTAGAAAGGATGTCATTATATTACTATATTTAAAACAGAAAAATTGCTATGGCTTTTGGTAAAAACAACATAGCTGTAACAGGACACTTACAGCTACCAAGTGGGAGTTGATCAGACGACACAGACAGTCCCAGGACTGGCTCCTGGGAATCTCTCCACCTGCATCTGGGGAGGTACAGCCTAAAGGAGCCTCATTGGAAAGCAACAGAACTGAAAGCACCAGGCCTGTGTGGTCACCTCCAGGGACTCCCAGCAGCCATTTCCATGTCACAATGTTTTCCAGCATGTGCAGAGGCAGACTGGTACTGCACCAGTCCTGAGGAGATGTTGGCTCCTGTTGGCAGCAGCAGCTGCCTCTGCAACATTAGTCATTCATGCAGGCAGCTGCAGAACGGCTTGGGGAACTTAGGAGAGGCAGCAGCATAAACTGTTCTTCAGTTTCTTGCTTTGTTATCTCTCTGTGTTTGGTTTGCTTGCTTGTCTCATGTCTCCCAGGCCTGATCTCAAGAGTGATTTTTCTGCAGGGCTTATTTCTTTCTGCAGGACTATCTGCGTTTCCCAGGCTGATTGTGCGAGTGGAAATGAAATTCCATTGAAACAGATTCATTAAAAGAAGATTAGCAAGATTAGTTGAACTATAACTGGTTTGTGCCTTCTTTGTTGAATGTAAATGGTGTTACAAACAACAGAGCCAAGGGCCAGCCCTTCTCTGTAAGTTTCCAACACTGCTCCATCTATCCTGGTCCTATCAGCAGCTACTTGCCAGTAAATAGATGATACCTGCCATAAGGTTCTGGTGCTATACACTTACACGAATACAGAAAAAAGGACTTCTGTGGCCAGAAAAAAATTTTTGATCATGCACAGTGCAGGACTGCTTTGTTTTGGGAAGGTGAGCCAGAGGTCACAGCTCTCACCAGCACAGCACACCAGCCAAAGGGGAGCTTCATTTGTAACACACTCAAACCGTACAACTCTTCCATGGCGTTAAGCAGAAGACAGAGGTATTTCTAACTTCCCTCAGACTTTTAGAGCTGTTTTCCAAGAGCTACTCCTACCACTCTCTGAATTGCTTGGGCAATAGTTTTCCCAGCCTGGGAGTCTCTGAGAGATGTTGGGACCACCTGTGGTACTCAGTTGTGCCTGATCACTGGGTCCTGTGCCTTCTCCTCCACACAGAAACCCATTTTCAGGAGCACTGAGCACCCTAACAGAAAACAAGCATTTTCCCTGGCACCAGAGCTGGAGGAACATCAACACAGTTCTAGGCTGGGAAGAGGCAGTGTGATATCTAGCAATGCTTTGAAACAAGGGCAGGAGAAAGGGCTTATCACGCCCATAGTGCCCAGCATGTCCCTGTCTCTCCGGGCTGTCTCATGGGCTGCTCCTGCTGTGTTCAGCCAGCCACAATGACACAAGTGCTTTCTGCCACCTTCTTGTTCCTGGCAGAGGGAATGGCAGCAGATCCCCAACCTCCTCAACTGAAGAAGGGAATGGATGGTGTTGCAGTATTTGGGGACTGGAAGAGGCTGGGCCGGACCAGAAGCTATGGATCTCACAAGAAAAAATCCTCCTGACTGAATTGCGTTTACCTCAATTACACAAGAAACCACCACTGTGGTTGATGCTAGACAGGCTGTAGCTCTTTTAGAAACAGCTACAATCTTCCTGCTTTTCATTTTCTGCTGCCTGCTTTTGTTTCCAGCTCAGGAACTTAAAAAAAAAAAAGAAAATAAGAAAAAAGAAAAGAGACAAACAACAACAGAGAAGGAACAAGCCTGAAGCACATCAGGTCTGGAAGAACAGAGAGAAGGCAGATCAGGATCTCCTGTCCTTCCCATCTCAGAGCACATGAGCAGTCAATGACATTAAAAACAGCAGAGACAGAGCTGATGGAGGAAAGGACTGTTTCAACTGACACATAATTAGACAAAAGAACTCAGTGCTGTGGACGGGCACCCAGGGTAAGGACATAGCAAGATTTGAACGATTATCTGTGTAACAGGAATAAGTTTTAATAGCCAACAGTCTTGTGTGGAGATAATGTAACACGACATCCAGTTTAAGCCAGTCAGCATTAGGAGAAACACTGTTAGAAACACAGGCTAGTCATAACAACTGAGAACAATGCTGCCCAGGCCTGCTGGAAGGTGCCTGGGGTGCCCTATTTGCTGAAGATCCATTTGACCAGATGGACCGTGGACCTGCTTTGCTGTGGCAACACTCTGCTCTTTTCCCTGTTACATTCCCATTATACCTGTGAGCACGAGAATGGCCATGAACCCATCCCAACTCTGCTCCAGTGTCTCTGGCTGCCACCTGTGCCTGCGTACACCCAGCCTTGGGGAGGAGGAAGAATCGGAGTGTTAAAACACTTAGGAGAGTATTTAGGAAATAGATTTCATTACAGTATATGCAAAGTCCATTTGCAGCTTGAGCACACAAGGAATTTGCTGCTGGAGATAATGAGCCAGTTTTCAGCAAAGTGTGAATCTGCCAGCTGCTTGTAGAGGCTCATGGGCTGTCAGAGCACAGATCATTGCTACTGAGGGCTCTGCTAATACTGTAAACAGTGATGACATTTAGAGTATTGTTTAACCGAGGGAGGGGGTTTAAGTCATTTCTACAGTAATATTTAATGGAGAGTAAACCTCTGCAGATCATACATCACAACTCTGGCAGCAATCTGTGATGTCTTTAGGCTACATCTTGAAATTATGAATAATGCCTATTAAAAAATCCTACCACTTAGCTGTGGTAAACATCTCTGGTAAGATGTCAGAATGATTAGAGCCCAGATCATGAATGCAGTATCTGTCTTCATCCCATGGAACAGTTCATAGGATCAACACACCATTATAATACTTTATTGCACCTCTTAAACCCAACAGGCTACAAAGTGCTTCCCACTAGCAATCTTTTCACTTAGGATTTGATTTAAGCCCCTTCCAAGTCTGAGCACAGGAGAGCATGAGAAATTAGTAGGATGTGCATTTCAAGGCAGTCTTTTTGCAACTTGGAGAAAATTATTTCCTCTAAGCAAAGATTTGCTTATCTTGTAGCAAGGTAATTTACTTTGAAGCAACATAAGATGAGCATGGCAGCTCTTTTCTCTCCCCACAGCAAAGAAGAAGCCCTTGGTCTGTGTCCCTGGAACCATGCTCATGTCTGTGTGGATATTTCTGCAGCAGTGCAAGAGGTGTGTGAAAGAAAGACTCTAGGCAGTAACAGAATATGTGAAAATTTACCTAAAGCCAGCTAGTTTCACTTTAAATTGTATTTAGCTTCCAAATTAAAGTGCAAACAGCTTTACAGTGCTAAAGCCAGTATGAAAGTTGTGACATATGTTGCCATAAATTTCAGTAAGAGCAGAACAGGGTGCATTCTTTTGTCCAAGTTTGTGCTGGTACAGCATCTCTCCCTCTGTGAGGTCAGGGAGCAAGGAAACTCCCTGGGCACAAGGCAGAAACAGCCTCTGGCCATCTGCTCACTGTAGACACTGCAAACCTCACAAGAGAGAGCCAGCTGCAAGCTGGTGGGAAGGAGAGGCTTCTTCAGCACAGCAGTGTGAGATCTGAGCTGGGCCTACAGTAAGGTGGTGAGATCACTGGAGTCAGTCACTGGAGGGACTCAGGCTTCCAAACCCAAATGTGCAATCTGGCACCACAAGGCAGAGATACCTGAGTAGTGGAGGGGGACCAGGGGCTCAACCACAGGGATATTTCTTATCACAGAGACTGTGTTGGACTAGTAGGCATCAGTGGGGGGTGGGAAAAGCACTGTGGCTCTGTTTGCCCCTGCCTCCCTCCATCCTCCAGCTGAGGGCAGGCACAGTGGCCAAGCCAGTATTTTGCTCATCGCACAGACCAAAAATAGCAGCTGACCTTAATGCAGCCTTTTTCTCTAGCCGCTTTCTTCTCTTCAGCTGCATAAAGGCCAACCACCATCCGTGCACTCCAAGCAAGGGGGAAGATCCCTCCTGCACTGAGCCTGGTCCCTTGCTGTCCCAGGCAGCCACTTCAGGTGTCCTTTTGTTCTCTGTTGTCTTTTTCTGGTGACCTGCTGACAGCGCGTGGTCCCTCATGCAGGAGTTCTGTGCCTCCCACATTACCTGCAGCTGGAACAAGGATGAAAAGCTTTCTTGAAAGGAGATACTCCGTGTTCAAACCTGTGCAGATATGGGAGAGTCACTCTCCTGTGGAGAGTGTTCCAAACACCAGACTGGCATTCCCAAAACCATCACTGATGGTACCAGCAGTACCTCAGAGCACTGGGGATGAGATGTAAATATGTCTGGGTTTCTGCAGCACACACAAAAAATAGACCAGCTCCACCATGGGACTATTCCAGAATGCCAAGGAAGATGCTCCACAGGTTTTAGGTATTGGCAGGCCTGAGGGATGCCAAGATTTTGGATACCCTGTGTATAGTCAGAGGTCCACTTTGACCAGTGTATTTTTACTCAGAGATTCAAGTCCCAGTTGCCTCCCTGTTCTCTACTCCAGTTGATGGAGGTATGCCTACAGGACAGCAAGAGTTTTTGAGGTGTGACTGAAGTTTGAAGCTCATCATCCTACCAAAGCACACCTATAATAAGAATATCTCACAACCAACATTGAATTTAACAGTTTGCATTTACACTATCAACAATAAAACGTGACAAACATGCCAGCTGCACCTCCCACTCTGCACTGCATCCATGATGGCCATGTTTCTTTCCAGCAGATTATTTCCCCTGTAGAAGCCAGCTGCCGACAATATCAAGTTCATCTGTTTTGAACACTAACTCTCTCTAATTCTCACTTTCTTAGTGGGTCTTTGCATAGAAACCTTCCTTAGCAACAAAGAGGCAGAGCAGCAGCAGCTTCAGCCAGGGACATTCATGAGGCAGCCCCGGGCTCTGTGTGTGGCACCGTGCCTTGTGTTCTGCCTCCCCAGATTACAATTTCCAGCAGAATCAAGATGCGGGGCTGGAAAACTGTTTGGGACCACTTAAAAATTACCTTTTCATTAAATTCTCTTGGCCTGGTTTGTGACCCAGCTCACCCAAGGGAAATGGTTTGCATCTGTACAGCACTGGTATGCCAAGGATGATTTCTGATGTTTTGTGGCCATGGGCACAGGGGCTGTCAAAGGAAGCCAGGAGGAAAGTGGGAGGGGGTTAGAGCCGGAACATCTCAATGTGGGCTCAGGAGCCACCCTGCCAAAGTGAGACAGAAAGAAGTAGAATGGCTCAGGCTACTGAAAACAGCACCATGAGCTTCATGGAATAAGAATACCCTGAGCACATGCCATCTTGCACCATCATTTGTGATCCTCACTGACCAGCGGGCAATGTTCTCTGGTTTATCTAAGCCCAGGGCCAGTGCTGCTCTCTGAGTGGTGTTCAGATGCTCTAGTGTTTTTCCTGCCACCCATTTCTTCTCTATCTTGACTTAACTGCTATTTCTTTTACTGGGTAGAAAAATCAGTATTTGCCTCTCTGATGGGAAGGATGCTGTAAAAGTGAATCAGTAGCTGCATGAGTGAAGGGTCAGTTCTACAGCCCTGCACCATCACAGGCAGATGGCACACAGAAATGCAGGCAAGAAAAGCTGGCACTTCAAACCCCTAAGCATCTAGGTTGTAAAAGAAGTGGTGAAGGATCAGGGACAGCATTGTTACTGCTTCAATATCATCCTTCCTCCAGGCCTGTGACTTTCTGTTCCCAATAGCTTTATTTTGGCAGGAAGATAAAGCGGAATGTGTGTTTCTCTGCATTTTCCACTTCTCTCAGGGAAATAGCTGCTGCTCTGCAGACAGGGGTAATTCAACTCTGTCTGTGCTGCAAAGAAGGTCTGAAGTGGAAATGTCTCACCAAGGGGAAACATCTCAGCACAGGTCCAGAGTCAAGCTAAAGCCAGTGATACCCATTTCCCTTTTAGAACTTGCTTCTGTCCAGCCACCTTGGAGGCCAAGTGTCCCGACAAAAACTTCCCCACCTGCATCCTCTCTGAAGAGCCAGCACAGGGACAAAACTCAAGTATTGATACAGGCACTAACCACCACTTGCAGTCTCAGGAACCTGTACCTTTATCCTTCCATTCTCTGACTCATCCTGTCACAAATACACCACGCAAGCACCCTGCTGCTACCAGCATTACACCATGACTCACTGGTAAACCTGCACTGCTCTCACTTCTAATCCTCCCTGCCAGGTTTTTCATTATCTGCTCTGCTGCCTGTGGGACAATCATCTCCAGGGAGAGCCTGGGTGGTCTGCACCTCAAAACCCCCCCTCCCCTGATCACCTGTCAGCACAGGACCCAATTGACTGCAGGCAGCTGACCTGAATTCACAAGCCTACCTTGTAGAGAATGTGGAACAAACAACTCATTCTGCTTGTCCTATGTAGTTGGAGCAAATACTTTATGGGTCACAGAATCTGCAGAACTTTTATTACATATACAGAAAAACACTTCTGTGTTATTTTTTGTTTGCTAGTTTGGTTTCATGTTTTAATGTTTTCTAACTTTTATCCAGTGACAAACAATTTTGCTCTTAGATGAGGAAGCATTTGTTTATGCCTCTGACCAAAATTCTGGTCCTGTGAGGGTTTAGATTTAGCACATTCACTCAAAACCCAACTGGGGAACTACAGGCTTGACTAATTTATTTGGTATGTTTGATCTCAAAGACATTTGAAAACTTGATTGTATCAAAGGCTGCTATTTATAAAGTCTGTTTCCCATTATATAAAGACACAAATCTAACTTTTTAGGTAAATGCTTACTGAATTAAATAAATGAATCTCATGGCTTTCATTACACTTGGAATATTCTCACACAGAGCTATCAGTAATTACACATAAAAAGTTCATGGAAAAATCAAACACGCTAAAGGTTAACTGTAACGTAGCTTTCATCATCAAAGAGATAAAGTTTCAAGACTTAGAATATTCTTAATACAAAGTCAAAAGCTAACAGTGTTCCTAAGAAGCAAGCCACCATCTAAATAATGATAAGGTGTCAAGGCTGGGCAGTGCCTAATTCCCAGGAACTGGTTACTGGCACACACTCAGGAAGCTTCATTAAGGTACAAGTAATCCAAGAAAATGGAACTGCCTTCAAGTCAGGTTTACTCCCTGGGTCTCCACGTGCAGGGCAGGTAATCTCAACAAACATTGGTTTCTGCAGAAAAAAGGAGCTCTGCAGAGCCACGTGTGCCAATGCCAGCACTCACTCTTGCAGGGAGCCAGGCAAAGGCAGCACGAGGGACAGACAGCAGAGAGCTCTGTTTTCTGCAGACAGGAAAACTCACTCCCAAAGATCTGGCTTATCTACAGAATGAAAAACCCTGGAAATATGATCCAGCATAATGCTTATCCTTAGTGCTTTATTCTGATCACAGCCTCCTGAAAATGTTTGGGTTTGGGTTTTTTTTCCACCAAGAGACATAAACAAACAAAAAAAGTGTCATTTTTATAAGTGCATTTGAAACTAATTTCTACTATTTTAATTCTGATAAAGGAAAAACACAATTACAACTTTATTCTTTTTATTTTTGGTTCAAAGAAGGAATAATTCCTGGTTTGCATATAAATTGTCAGGACAAAATCTCCTCCTCTATGAGTTCTAACTTTTCCTTTTATCTTCTTTTTTCCATCTCCATCACTACTAAGTTCTCTGAGCTTACAGGCACCCAGGGTATTGGCCATGGCATTTCTCCCTCAGTATGGCAGCCATAAGGAGCTGTATCTTCACAGGGGAAGGGGAACAAGGTGCATTTTCCTCCTTTCCCCTCTGTCTTTCAGGTGCCCTGTTGGAGCGCTGCAGAGGACAAACTCTGGCAAGCAGATGGCTGAAAGTTTCCATGCAAGACAGGAGAGATCCCCCACTGCCTCTTCAGGCCTCACACACTTTTCAATCACAAAGTAAGATGACCTTGGCTCTCTTAACACGTTATTTTCTGCCAAAATCATGAAACCAAATTAAGTTTCACAACTGGCTTCAAGCACTGATTTCCATTTGGAGGGCTGGGAAAATTCACAGCAACCTGCAGCTTCCCTGCACGTGGTTCACACTTTCTCCACAGGCTGAGCACCAAATAAACAGTTTAACTGGGATTCCAGCAGAAACCTAAGTAGCAGAAAGGAAGTAGAAAGCAAATGGAGTTCATGGATGCAGCTATTGACCCCTATTTATCTCTCAGTTTTAACCCTTTGGAAAAGAGAGATGGAAATCAAGGCTTAATTCTTGTTGGCACTGGTGGGGCTACACCATGACTGGAGCACATCTCGTGCTGGAAGGTGCTTGCAGTGTCCCTTATATGCACTAAACCCAGTGATAAATGGGAATCTCACTCCTTGGAGCTTTTGGTAACTCGAAAATCACCCCACTAAACAAAAAATGTACACTGCTGTCTGCTTGACTTCTTCCTGCCCTCTGCATACCTATCCCTCACTCTTTTTCAAGTACCATTTTATTCAGACACCAATAGTTGTTGCATCTGCAAGAAGCAGAGCGGCAAAGCAGCCAGGGCCCACGTGCCATGGCATCAGTAGATGGGCCTGGAAAGAAGTCCGTTCTCTCTGCAAGAATTACTTGCTCCATACCAGCTCAGTCCAGTCTGCTGCTGCTCAGCACATTCAGCAAAGTCCATCAGCTTCTCCAGCATGCTGGAAGGGCAAGGGTTTGCAGGAAGAGAGGTGGTAGAGACAGCCCCAAGCCTCTGTATTGTAAGGGGTGGTTGATTAGGCAGTTAAATCGAGCAGCTTGCTTTGAAAGCATCAAACAAAAACCAAAACTCCCCTAAAATTAAATGGATCCATTAAGTACATCAGGAAGAACAAATTTTCATATCTTATTATTTTCAGAAATTGTAATAAAGATAGGAAAAACTTCAAGAGCTATACTACTCCAAAATACTCTGGAGTTCCTCTTAAGAGCTGAGACACACCTCTTATCCAACCTTCCCAGAGCAATAAAAAAGCAGATCCTCTTGTCACCCACCTTCCAGGCCTCCTTCACCAGGCTACAGGCAGCTCTGAGATATAAAATCTTCCTGGCTAGCCAGGAGGCTTGCTGGAAGGTGAAAGTGAAACCTAAAGAGCATTTCGAAATTGAGTTTTCCTTCGAAAAGCCCTGCTGGAGGACCTGCACCTGAAGCTTTTCATGTTGTCTTGCTTTGTTTGACTGTTTATCATTAAACTATTCATTGAGCCACATAACAAGCCCTTTAACGGATCTTAACCTGAAAGGAATTCAGCCTGAAAACATTAAAAGTAAAAACATAATCCTTCATGAAGAAAACTTTGATGTATCTTAAAATAACATATTTTCAGAGGTAGTTACATATTAAACCTTTTTTCCTTCCTGTGGGCTTTTCAAGAGTTAATAAATCTATGAGCTCTTATTGACCAGGCACAGCAGGTGCATATATTGAAGTGTCTTGCTGGAACACAGGATAAGAAGACCAGCTCTGAAGTCCTATGACTGCTGGAACGCCATTCACAGGGTCACACAGCAAAGCCTTCTTCTCATGCATCTGTAAGTCTAGGAAGCTCTAATCATAGAAACATCTGCAAAATTTTCTACCAGCTTGATTCTCAATGAATCAGTGAAACTTCTGATTTATACCATCAAGGACTTGTCTCAGTTTCATTACCTTCCAAAATCTAAATTGAAAAATGTAACAAGCTTTCTAGGCTATCTGCCCATCGTTGTTACATAGCCTACGTTACCATAGTATTGGAGTGCTTCATGATTTTTAATATATTTATGCTCATATATATTATGCTCAATATATTATAGTGCCCCACTGGGGTGGAGAAATGTAGGGTTTTCTTCCTTTTATAAACTAGAAACTGAGACATAGAGAGACCAAAGAGTTTGATCCATCAAAGAATACAGGACCCATAAGGACCAGACTCCAAACTTGAGACCCTCAGTCTCTAAGTGTTCTCCAAAATCTACCTGGTCCTTAGGCTAAAGTTTGTCTCAAATGCTTGGCATCATCATCCCACCTTTTTTCATATCAGACTGTTGGAAAAATCACCTAGCAAAAAGTCAATGCTCAGGATTGAAAAGAAGTCAGATGCTCTAAAAATATGAAAGCAAGCCAAGTCAGAGAATCTTGGTTAAGGCAACGAGGCACATCCACATTATTTATCCTAACAAATAGGCTTCTCTGGACCATGCAGAGATCTCCAGCCTCTCTCCCTTGGCATCAGCAGCACCCAGGCCAGCATGAGTCTGTTGGAATATTTTAAACTTGCCTTACCTTCTCAGACACTTAGTGGGAAAAACTAACAGAAAGTTATAGCTGAAAGCAATATTATGTGGTTATGTGACTGTCACATAATGGAACACTCTGAGTAATTGCCTAAAGAGCAGTTTTGTGGGTTTTATTGAATAACTCAAGAAAATTTAAGCGTCTATAAAAGGATAGTGAAAATAAAAAATAACTCTGTTACAGGAAGACATGTCCTCACATAAAGAATGCTAGCAGTACAACACTTATGAATGTATTGGAATTTTAACTTTTTCAGAAACATTTCAAAAGAAGTAGCTTTTGTTCAGATAGCCCAATTATTTAGTTCACAGTACACAAGTTCTGAATGCTGTACACACATGATATGTAACTGCATTCAATATATAAATGCTATACAAACCATAATGGAAAGAAAAATTAATGTTCTAAAAAATATTCCCAGACAAACAAGACAAGGGGATAAGAAAAAATTTTGCACATCAAATCTGTCTCCTTGTTACTGTACCTACACCTACCTCACCTACCTCCACTCACACAGTTACCACTTTAAAAATCAGACAGACTCTTGCCCAAGATGCTCCGGACAGAGGGCTGTTGCAGAGCCATACCAGAGCATCACTGCCATCTGAAGGGCCAAAACATAAAAGTTATATACAGTTGCTGTTTTTGTTTGGGTTTTGGGTTTTGTTTGTTTGTTTTTTTGGATGTTATTTCCAAGGGGAGCATCACCATCAAAAGATTCGGGCGTTTACCCCCATCTATCCAGAATCCCCCTGGCCCTCCTGCCTCCCAGCCCTCTGTTTATCCAAGTGCTAACAGAAGTCATTACACATGCCACTGAAGACAAAAGCACTGAAAACACACCCTGAGACACAGTGTCCAAATTTAGGGACTGTTTGGTTCTCTAATTTATTTCAGTCCTGTTAGTTTTCCCTTTTAAAGGAAACATCAACATCACATCTTTGTCAAGGTGAGGATTTTGTGAGCGGTGCTATTGTTGATCTTGCCGGGGAAAAAACCCCAAGTAAACAATGACAAGTATAATTCAGTTCAGTTCTCACAAAGAAACCATATACAGTGGCAGGGAGCCAGCTTCTGATCTCATTTACACCGGGGCAAAGCCATGGCAACAGCACTGCTGAAGCACCAGGGCCTCTCCTGCCGTAAGGGAGATGGGCAGCCAGCACAGCCTCCCCAAACAGGGGTTTGCAGCACGGTGCAAAACCTCTCGCAGCAAATTGGAAAGATCTAGACTGGTACTTGGAACGAGCAGAAACCTGTTTATGCATCACAAAAAGGTTTCCCTGTCTCATTTAGGCTTTTCGCTGTAAAGCTTTTCAAGTAAACTCTAGAAAACCCAGGTAATGGTTTGAATTAGGCTTTGATTTTGTATTAGGAGGCTTCAGAAATATGTTTCCACTCTTTCTTAGGAAAGCAGGCCATGAGACACCAGGGTACTTATACACTGACTTCAGCCAGATGTCAGCAAGACTTTGCCAGGTGCTCGGATGCAGAAGGAGGTCAGGGTCAGACTCACTGCCCCCACACTCCCCAGCACAGCTGCCTGGCTAAAGTCACCACACTGAGCCATCAGGGTGCCCTGCAGACCGAGCATGTTCTGTCTTGGGCAGCAGCTGGTGCCAGCTGGGAGATGTTCTGGGGAGTGCGGCAGCGCTCAGTGCTGAGTCAGACCGAGGGGGAATGACTCACCCAGAAACGTCAATGAAAGACAATATTTCTTCTCTCCAGGCTGCCCTTGTGCTTTGTGTTGCCTTGTGCTTTCCATCCTAAAGGACAGAGTCCCTTTGCACCTTTCTAGACAGCAGCTGAACAGTTTTTTAACAGCTCAGAGTTTCAAAATGCTGTTCTTTCTCGATGTTTCTCTCACAGCAGATGCTTTGTTCTGTGCCTGACACAAGACACCGTGTGCAGCAGGAACCACAAAGAAGGCTAGATATAAACCAGCACCAGGCTTGGGAGGAAGAATGGCTGCTGAAAGAGCAGACACACAGGACAGCCTGGGTCCTACTTTGGCACAACAAATAGCCGTAAACTTGTCTTCCTCCATCCTTCTCCAAACCAGCCAGTGACAAGCAGCTTGTTCTTGGTCTGAAGTAGGAAGAGCTGGAAGCTCATTAAGTATACTAACCATTATGTAAACATGTCTAATAGAACAAATTGTTATTTTTCATACTTCATGCTTTCAAAAAGTCTGCAGACACAGGAAGAACAGAGCTACATAGCAGACAAAGCCAGAACCGAAGGGGATATCCATGTCACAAACGGGGTTGTAAATCATAGCTTCAGTCATAAGCCTACCAAAATAGATTAAATACCTCAGGCTCCCACTAAGGTATTTATCTGACATTGCTTCATGACCATTTTGCTTGACAAGTCTGCAGAAAAGTCTTTAATTTGTAACAGTCAAGGGTAAGTCAGGGACTGAACAGTAGGCGACTACAAGCTGACTCTAATTCAGGACCTAACACCATTTTGGATAGAGACATCAAATGTCAAGGCTTACTTGAGACAATCCTAAGAATTAAAAGCGCATCTTACCTTTTTGATGATAAGGGGAAGCTATTTTGCACCAGATATTAGAGGTGGTGCAAGGAACAAGAAACTTTTTTGCATAATTTCATCCAGAACAGAGGAAAGCACAAGCCCCAGTATACTCACTTAAGCTGTGGCCCTGACATGTACACACACTCCATGGCACAAAAGACCTCTAATCTTTCCATGACAGGACATGACTGGGTATTCAGGGAACATGCACTTGGGCATGACACTGACATTGAAAGGCCAGTCAGAGGAGGGAGAAAGTGTGACATGTTTCTTACATCATCTTTTCTTTAGTCTGCTCTCCTTAATTTAGATAGATTTGCAAATGTTCGCTCACGGTGGGTCACACTTACCCACCAGCACATCACTGGGATCCAAAGAGGTGCTAGTGAGAGTGTGTGTATGACAGCATTTTCCTTAGAGAAGGCACAAGTAGTTGACATTTTAGTAGTATAATTAGCACCCATAAAAACTCTGCATTCTAAGAGTAGTCACAAGAAACGGAAATATGGAGTGGGAGCTTATAAAATATTATCAGTTTTGTCATCTCTTTGGAGAAAAGCCTGCCAACTGGCCTCAATTCATCCTTCAAGGGTATAGTAAATGCTGGAAAGTAGATTTACAAAACAGTTTTACTTCAGCCTCCTCAGAAATTTAAACAGTTTCTTATTGCTTCCTCTTTGAACAGCAAAAGTGTGTCACCAGAGGTAAAAATTCTCAGGTTAATTAATGAATTAGCCAATTGCGCTTGGCTACCATATCTGAGCCTTTAAGTACAAAGCAGCAGTATTCAGTCATCAACAGAGCTGACCAGGGTACAGCATGTGTACATTTGTACACAGGATCCAAGAAGAGTAATTGGCACTGTAATTGATGAATAGCAATTGGCACTGGAATTTGCACAGGTCTGTTAAATGGAAAGTTTTCTGCAGATATGGGCTAGAATTTAGGGGAAAAGACAAATACATGGACTTCCATTAATTCGAGGGCTGTTGGCCACAAAGAGCACATTTTGCAACCAAGTGTCAAAATTTAACTCCAAATTTACTTGGCTCCAAAGCAGTGTCGTTTTGCTGCTGCCACTTGGTGCTTGTCACAGGGCTGCCCCCTTACCCGTCAAGCAAATTGATGCCTGCCAGAGCAAGGCAAGGCAAGGCAGCTACACTGCATCCCAGCACTGATGGCTACCACTCTGGGTAGGTCCTTTGTTTCATCAATGCCTGCAGAGATCAGTCAAACCTGCCAGTTTTCCTAGGTAGCCTGAAACTTAGGTACTCCACTTTCATTATTGCAACGTACACATTCCCTTAGGTCCGTAATCTTAATCACCCTTCTAATATTGTGCTGTTGATGTGGGATTTAGGTTTCTTTATCACTTTTGTGCTTATCTCTGCTGCTCAGAGTGGGTAAATACTTTTGGATTGATCCAAGTCACTGTTCTTTTTCTTTTCAGCCTAACACCCATCTTTATTCTGTGCATCTCTCTCAAGAGAGGATTAGATGGTATATTTGCCTGGCTTTTGCACAACAGTTAGGTAAAGATAGAGCAGATGAAAGAACTATTCAGCTGAAATGGCTTCTCCCTTCTTCCCAGTGCAATGTGCATTTTTCTCAGGACTCCATGTTTCTAACCTACAGGTCAATCCCTGGTCCAAGCCTATGCTGAAATAAGGTATGGCCTAAGGGAACATTAGATTCTCAGGACCTATGCCTCTGCATCTGCTCATTCTCCCAGCAGCAGAGGTACACACCCACAGAATAAACAAGGCATAGGTCCACCCTGCTTGCATCTGTGAGTTAAGCAACACAGATCACCCTGAAAATAACCCCCAACAAAATAGTGAAGAAATGAATGAATAAATCAGTTTCACTATAGTGTCATTGAATTCACAGTAAGGGAAGGAAGCTTTGGGAAGCAATTTATTTTGATAGGAAAAAGCCTTTGATTTCCAGCAGGAAGCCTAAAAGATCAGCTGCAAATTCCAGTTAAAGACATTGTAATGAAGATGAGCTAATATACAGCAAGGTGTGAGGATATGATGGTAAAGCAGTAGACTGTTTTTAACAGAGTCCAAGGGACATTTATGGGAAGGGCTTATGATCAGAGATTCAGGAGATTACAAGATGCAGTTCAAGGCACTGGAAAAAAAAAAAGCAATAAGGAAACAACAGTAGTTATTTTTAACTCTTTGCTGTGTTTATGAGCTTTTAAGTGCTTTATAGACAGTACTTTAAAAAGGGGCTTGGAAAGCTGCTTTGATTGCTGGAGCGGGAAAGATCACCTTAATTATTATCTAATCTCCAGCTAAGGCTTAGACACTGTTTCAGGTGAAAGGAAGTGCTCAACCTATTCTGAGATATAGAGCATCTTACCAAATCACCCTAAGCAGAACAATTTCAAGTTATCATAAAATCTTACAAAGATTTCCCAAGATTAAGAACTTCTTCAGTGAGAAGAAAGACACGATGAATTTCCTGTCTTCTGAGACACAGGACAGCCCTGACAGTGTTCCCTAGGATGGGGTTCTTAGAAAATATATTGAGTATTGAGCACAGCCCCTTCATGGAGGCCTGACCACACACTGAATGCCTACCACAATATCCTACTTTGAATAGCAAAATTATGCTCCTACACTGGAACAAACCCAGCCAGGAAATTAAGAATTTAGTTCTACCGGTAGATGTACATCACTACTAATCTTTCCCTGAAAATATCTGATCATCTATCATCTTAAATAATTCTGCAGTTTGAAAGAAGTCCAAACATAGCTGAGGCAGTTCATTACCCACACAAAGGGAAGGAACCCAGTGCTCCTACGTAGTTTCCCATAATTCTGAGGTGTTCAGTAATAAACTGGAACGGGAACTCATTGTTGGATTTCTTAAAAAATCCCAAACCCTACAGAAGAGAGAAGAGACTCTGAGAGGAAAAGTGAAACACACAGGAAAACAATGGAGAGTACTCTACTGAAATTCAAATATAACATGCAGTTTCTGACTCTGCCTGAAGACAGTCATGTTTAGTGCACAGCTCATCAAGAACAATTGTCTCACTCCCTTTGGAGCACTGCACTTTCCTCCGTCTGGCAATGTGCGCTTCCTCCATTGCAGATCCCTGCACTGCAAGATGGCCCTTTGTGCCTTTGCTTCATCTTGAGAAACAAAGCAATAAAACCCCCTTTTTTCTCTAGGGAGCTGTTTTGTCATGCAGATTTTGAGGCAAACCAAAATGTGCAAATTCGCTCTAATTTAATTTCATTTGGAAAACTAATAATAGCCATTCCTGCAGATATGTGGGAGAGAAAAAACTGCGCCTTTTTCAGACATGAGAATATAAGGAAAGATAGGCTCAAACCAGAATGTCCTTGGACAGTTGTAGACGTGCATATGTCCAGATTTCAAACAGTTCTGGAAGTAGGATTCTTAGCTAAGTTCACTAGAAACACAAGGGCAAGGCACGAAGGTCCAGAGGAGAGGCAAATTTTTTATAATCCTCTAGCCAGGAAATCATAGAATCATAGAATGATTTCAGTTGGAGGGAACATTATAAATCATCTAGTTCCAACCTCTCTGCCACAGGTGGGTAAAGGTATCAAAGTTGACATCTTATTAGGCAGGACAAAGGAACAAATAGGAACCTTACATGACATGCTTCTGTTTTGTCTGCCACACAGATATTCTCTGTATCTCCCTAGGTATCTGAGAAAGCAAACTGGCCGATACCTTCCGCTCTGATGTGCCAAATCCCTACCAACACAGAAGCATTAAATTCTACAACACCACAGCTGTGGTCAACAGAATTAGAGCTCTTAATAACAGGAAACAGAACGTAAATTGTAGCTGGCTTTTAGGCTTTTCTCAGATCCAAAAGCATGGATCCCTTACACTCATTGCAACAGGAATAGTATGACTCTTTCAGAAAGATGACTTTGTTTTGCACTATTACTACATAACAGCACTGATATTTGTCCAAGTCTTAAGCTTAAAGGCAAGTTATCTTTAGATATATTAGCTATTGGTCCAGGAAAGGTAGTGATTTAGAATTTAAAACAGTTCTTTTTCTTTCTCTGTTGTTCTCTTTCCTTCTAATACAGTATTTGTCTACAAAAGTGCCTTTCCCAAGGGGTCACATTAATATTAGAACAACACCTTAACTGGCTAACATTAGTTAATTTTAACACCTACATATAATTCCAGACCAGCTAAGATACCTATCTTTAATATGCCTCTACCCAAATGACTAAAGCACAGTTTGACCATAAAGATACATATTCCTTCCTATTGCTAGAAATGCTGTGGCTCTGTAGGAAAGCAAACATCACAAGGTTATTAAATTTCTACCTCAAGTTACAACTGTGAAGAGTTGGGTACTTAGGAACCAGAAACAGAGGAGCATAAGATGTTCCCTGCTAACAGCACGTTTTGCAAGGAACTACAAAAGCTTGCACCAACCTGTAACACCTAGGCCAACACAACTGATCTCCACAAACAGCTCCAAACTTGTATTGACAGGAAATGACCAAATTTAAAAGCCTAACGTGTCTGACAAATATAACTCAACCTCCCAAATTCTTTGACATTTTTTGTCCTTACCATAACCATCTTTCCCAATTGGATATAAATGAGTAATCTCAGTTTTAAAAGGTTGGTTCAATATTTATGTTGGTTATTAAGGCTGAGGAGTCAAGAGATGAGAATGCTAATTTCTGCAAGCAGATTGCCTGACATTTGAAGAAGATTGAAAATTCCATCAATATGACAGATTTTTCTTTGCCAAAAAAAAGTTCATGTAATTTCTCAGGCATTAATCAGCAGAAGTCAATTCTGAATGACAAAATAAAAACAGCCACCATGTCATCCTGTCTCACTGGAATGTTCATGCAAAGGGGAGTACAGGTTATACAGCACAAGGGAAATCCAACATAACCTGTCCAGACCTGAGATCTGACTGGAAAAACTGTATGGGAATCTGCTTAGTGGAGGGCAACAATTCAGGGATGCAGCCAAACGACCAGTCACTGAAGCACATTGAGTCTTTTTGGCTTGGCAGGATATGGGGGAATACACCTCTAAGTGTATATCATTCAAATGGTTATTTAATGAGTTTACCGAGTTGTATGGAAGCTGCAGCCAGCGGAAATAAAGGCTTTTAAGGCATCTTCCCAATTGTTCAATAAACAGACCTATAGCACCAAGATAGTTCCTCTTTACAGGACGTTAGAGTAGCATCATCATGCTGGGAATCACACATAAGTCAGCCAGCTCCTCAGCTGCACTGCAAACAAGGAGCAAACTGGGAATGCCAGGAAGGGAAATACATCAGACTCAGAGATGAGAAGAATCTCAAGGTGAAGCCGATTAGAGACTTTTAGAGACTTAAGCTGAAAAAAGTGAGATTTTGAAAATGCTCCAGAGTTTCATGTATACGTGAAAAGTTTAGGACTACTGTACTCTTTTCCTTGAAGAGTATCTTTCCTTTCTAAGATCCCTCAAGAAATGTATGTGGTATTGGGAAAACATTTAGCTAACTTGCACGTGAAAAAAAGAAAAAAGAGGAAGGAAAATAATCCCTACAAACAAAAAAATCCCCCCCCAGTTTTAAACACCTGATTAATTACCAGAAGTCATTCCCTTCAGCATAGTCTCTCTATTATTTGGAAAATTTTGTGCTTGTTTTTTTTGAGTTTTGCTATTTTGTTGGGTTTTTTTTGTTTTTTTTTTTCCCCCCGTACAGTGTGATCAAATATTGGCTATAATTTACAGAAAATACGTTAGCCTGGAGTTCCTTTGAGTGATGAAACGTGGGATACACGCTGCATTGCTGCCGTGTCCTACTTTCGATGTCGCTTAGACCCGAGGCCAGCCTATCACCTCCCCATGGGCAGCTTGGAGACACCTGCTGGCCTGGGATAAAATCCCTCTCTTGTCCACCAGTTAGTGGCTGGTTTTGCTGGTAAGAGCCTTCTCCTGATGCCCTCCAAATAGTTGTTTTGCAATGCATTACAAAAGGCAAAGACTAGGTGCCTTTTGAGTTTTGTCCTTCCTCTGGAGCTCCGTATGAGTTTAAAAGGAATGGATGTAGCCTTGCATACACTGTATATATATCTGTATAGTCTAATTATGGGAAAATACAGGTTACATGCCTATGCTAAGTGAGTCAAAGCTCAATTATAGGTCATGCTTGGTGTTTCAGTATTTTCCAGGATTTTTCCCCCAAGAGCAGAATTTGGTTAAATTGTAACCAAAATACAATAAACAGAATGATCATGAATGAAGCCTGAATACGGTTGCCTGAAGTTGTCTCTTAAATCTACTAACACCTTCAGAAAACTCCAGGGAAAAAAACCCCCAAAATTAAGAAAGGGCAAAAGAAGCTGATTTGAATTAAGAAACAATCAGCCTCTTTCTATCTTTCTAAGAACTGAATTTAAAATACTTGTGCTGGTCCATTTCCATAGAGTCTTGTGGCATTCCTGGGATTTGTGAGCTCCCTCTCGTGGCCGCGTTAAAAATTCTGGGCTATTTTTTATGGCACCAGCACCGGCTGTGGATTAATGCGGCACAAAAGGGCAGTTTGTCGTTCTCCGAGGCAGGAATTGATTTCAATCTCCTCGGCAGCTAAATGAGTCACCCGAGCTCCTGCTGAATCACCGTCACAGCCGGTGAGAGATGGATGTTTGCTGAAGGTGGGAGCGGGGCCGAATTCATAGGCAGTGCCTTGAGGAGGCAGGGTGAGGGAGATGCTCCAGGGTGGGCTCCTACATCTCCAGGTTGGTGTGGCAAGGGCTGCTCCTCGGGACAGCCTAGGGGCAGGATGCCCTTCAAGAAACGTGAGCTGCCATTACAGTATGTAATTTCAAGGCTGCTCCGGCAAAAAAGATGTGCAGCACGGCACCAGTGAAGGGTGGAGGTGACAGAGGACAACCCCCGTGCTGCTGAGCCCGGCAGGCAGGAGAGCTCGGGCACCACCAGCCTGATTTCTACGGGTAGAAAAGGTAGAAGAAGACATATCCAGCTGCCACACCCATCTGTAGAACAGGCTACAGGGAAGTACTGAGTCAAGACAGCAGCAGAGGGATTTGCAAAACAAATCTTACACATTTCTGAAACCAGAAGCTCCAGAGCCTGGAGGCTGAATTGAAAACTACCTTTTTAAAAAGAAAAGGTCATATTGTGCAAGGGTATCCTATGAGTTCTGGCAATGGCTGCCTTTTAAACTGGCAGAACACTATTTACAAACTTATGGTATCAATTTGCAGACAGTCATTAAAGGCATGACAGATTTCCCATCTATTTTTAACACAAGTAAAATGGAAAGACAAAAAGAAGAAAAGCTGTTGCTTCCAACCTAGATTTATTTTCCCCTCAAACCAAACACATTGTCTCAGAAGACTGATTGTCCTCTTACTATTAAAAGCTGGACTGCAGTTATAGTAGCTTAGCCCTAGATGAATATGGGTGTAGACATGGCAATAAATGAGTTATATCCACTCAAATCCTGAAAAACTGTTAATTTTGGAACCTTATTACTAAGATTTATTGCAGGCACTGTGCCACAAGAAGAAACATATAGTCCTGCAAGCATTACATAGATGCCCTAGTACTACCTCTTAACACAGGAATTTACCAAAGAAAAGTTCACTTATTAAAAAGTGTTAATTAAAATTCATCAATAGCATTCATTTTACTTGTAGATCAATACTACCTAATACAAGACTATCTCAATATCTGGTGGAGCTCTGGGCCATATGCACTATAAAAACCCACCCATTTGATTTGTGCACAAATATACAAATTTACTTTCAGATTATTTGTGTAAGGTCAATTACCACGGTGCCGTGGGCAAATAAGGTGCTAAAATGCCCACACAGCTACAACCAGCTCTCACTGTTCTGTTTGAACTGGCAGTTATTGAATTGTAATGCAGAGTTCCTTTTTCTAAGCTTGTCGATCAGATCATGATAATAGTAATTGTAATGATTAGACCTAAGGCTTCTTAATTTAAAAAGCGGTACTCCCAAAATCTGCCTGTGTGCTGCCCTCCATCTCCCCCCACTCTGCCCAGGACTGCAAAGGGCTTCTCTCACTGCATTTGTCAGACTTTGGACCTGAACTTCAAGAGAGAAGCCCTTAGTCATAAGACTTGGTGTCAAGATGCTGCAATAACATGTAGCTGGGGAAGTTAAATGCCTCACTTAGAGAGATAGAATAACAGCAAAGCTGCCTCAAAAGACCCTATAATATAAGCTGTTGTACACACTGCAGTACAAGCTGAGTTCCTCCTGCAAGTAATTATTTCACATTGAACAGCATTTTCCTTTTTCAGAGGTCTCAAAGGAAGAAGAAATAATAAAAAAAATAAAAATCCCCAAACCCAAACACAAAAAACAAAACTCCACAGCCCAGAAGAAAGCCTGGGTCTCTGAAAGGTGGATATCAGCTGGAAGCCCTGAAGGCTGCAGTACCTAAGGAGCTGCAGCACCTTATTGTGCCCATTTCCTGGCAGTTGAACATTGCATTTCACCATGGCTCAGCTCTCCATCCCTGTGCCTGGATCACCTGCGTGTTGGACCAGTTCAGGAGCACAAGATGCAGTGCCTGGGAAAGCATTCTTTAGGCTGTCCTCCCTGGAGCTGTAGCAGAGGGATGGGGCTTGATCTCTCACAGGGTACCTGTGCCCCAGCCCCACAAGGGTGCCCAGCCCCACCTGAGGTCCTGCACAAAAGCAGAGAGGGAAGCTCGGCACCATCACAGGCACCAGGAAACCTCTGGTAAAAACCTTTCCAGAGCTGCATTATTCCTGTCTGGGGAACATCTGTTGATAAAAACAGACATTGAAAGTTTCTCCCTTCGCTCCCCCACCTTCCCCTTCCTCTATGCTGGTGCTTGAGAGGAAAAATAGATTTTAGAGATTACTCCCACCACCAGATCCTAAACCAGAATTCTCCTAGTAGGTAAATTTTGAGCTGAAAGCTCACACATCAGTGAAGAGTTTGATTCCAAGAAAATTTTAAGCGAAAGGCAGATGCAAAACAGCATCTCAAAAGTACTCCTTTCAGCCGACTCTTTGTCTAACTCTGTCCTTGCTGGGAACACAGTCTGCAGAACAGGCTTGGAGCAATGTGATGGCAGTGATAGCTAGCACTGAGCAGGGAACTATGAAGTGCAGATGCAAAGTTTGGCCAAGACTTTCAAATGCTAGAAGGGAACAGTTGGAATCTGGTTCTTGGAGTTATCAGGGTTGTAAGCTCTTTGAAATGTAACCATTTTTGCACATTTTAACACTGCTTATGTAGATTAAATATCTTTTTCCCCACATTCTCAGGCAGAAAGAAATTAGGCAGACTAATAACGCACACATTTTAGAGATGATGCCTTTGGGGAAAAAATAATACCCTATAGCTAATTTACTGAGGGAGATAAGCGATACTCATCTCCTTTACTACCTAGTATGATATTTAAAGACACTGCAAAAACCTAATTACCTTATTACTGTGAAGCAGATATAAGACTAAAACCTGTTTAATAGTTAAGCCTGTTGCTATAACAACCACACTTCAAGGACATGGATATACAAAACACATGCAACAACATCTGCATTAGCAAAATGTCTCACTGCAATTGAACTCTACCTGGCAAAAGAACCAATTAAATGTGAAACTTCTTTGTTCAAAAAAAAGAAAAAACAAAAAAATCCCCCATTATTTTTTTACTGTCAATGGAATTCCGTCTTTAACCACCAACAGGCTCTCCATGGGAGATTTGCTGTTTAATTCATCTAATTTTGAATTCCTCCCTAAATGTTTCTCCTCCAAGGACAAGGAGTGAACCTCAGTGTTCCCACCTCAGTGAAGCAGACATTTAAGCATCTGGCTGTTTCTATTAAGTGTGTGGGAATATTGCTTTGGATGTGTATTGCACCACACTCAGAGATATGACTTCTTCCAGACTTTGCTCACAAAATTCAGAAAAAGACAATAAAGTGAGGAAACAAATGCTTCCCTGTAATATAACATAACAGACCAGGCAAGGAATCAGCAGAGTTTTTGTTTGTTTGTTTGACAAATTGAGTAATCATTTGGGACAACTTTTTCTCATATTAAACCATTATTTAGCAGCCCAGGATAGAAAAAGGCTATAGAACAATTTTTATTTTTTTTTTAAAGGAAGATAAACTAAGTCAAGCTGAGGCCAACAGAGATGTGTTCAGTGATGTTCAAGAGCAGTACATGGTTTTTGCTTCTCTGAATAAATATGAACAATTTTTACAGGTTAGCAAAGTTCAGCTCTACTTAAATATAATAATGCACAAAGGACTGTTATGCATAAAGCATACTAATAGCTACTGATTAGGATGCCAAGATTGTTACTTCAGAATTAGAAGTAAAGAGAACATAGACTTTTGCATAATACTTTAAACCCCCTTAAAGCCACCCAAAATGGTTACATTATGAAGGAGTGTAGCTTAACCTTACACGGCAATTATTTCCTTAATTTTGGGAGATTTCAGATCCCCCATAAAACATCCCATAGCTCAAAAGACCAAATGTGATTTTGGATCTAATTAGGAAATAATTATTTTCAGCATAGAAAGCAATCATTGTGCAAATTTCAAATACACAATAAGGGGTTGACAGTCATGTTGCTGTTTGCAAATGGATGAATAGAGCTTCCTCCTAGTTAAAGCTGTGCTTTCCAATACTAGTTATGAAACACGGGAGTGGAGAGATAAGAGGCAGTAGCAGTACTTGTACATCTCTGATTTACAAGTGTCTTGACATTTCTGTACCCTGTTTCACTGATCAGAGCATCTCAAGCAATAGAACTACAAGAATAAACGCAAATTCCTTTGACTTTGGTCCATTCTGCTCTCCTCTTTCTCAGTTTCCTGGATTTACATAATTACATATTCCAGGAAGACAGCTTCAGAAGCAAGATTAAATTCAGCACAAGTTTCACAAAGCTTTCCAGAACTGTGACTTTGTTAATAATAAACACAAAATACAGGTTTCTCTACAACTATCTTTTAGTTTTCTCTTGAAAACAGCAGCTGTGGCTTTGAATTTACGTTATTGTTTTCATTTGACTGCACACCTGTTAAAGAAGCAATAAGAGCACTGGAAGCAGAAGTCAACAACTGTTTTACATTGTTCAAGGTTTCTAGTTTCAACACAGATTGCATACTAGGAAGGCAGCCTGCCAAAGTCAGACCACAGAAAGCTTTAGCAATAAAAATCACACTTCTTTTTTTTTTCTCCTTCTTAAATGTAAACACAAACTCTGACATTTATTAAAGCAAAACAGTAGAAGGCAACAAGAACATCCTATCATTGATGATGGAACAACAAGTTGCAAGTCTTCTGCTTAAACAAAACTAGCCCCGTCTTTAAGATGTGCTTTTTTTGGCTGGATGAATTTCCAATCACCATCTTGTATCTGTTTTTAAATTCACTTTTAACAATCAAGCACTATTAACAATCTGCTTATCAATTCCCAAACCTGCTTGACTCTTCCAGTTCAGAGGTCTAATGGCAGGGGACGGAAAGGTTAAATGTATCATAAAACATGTTACAGCAGCTGTTAAAGCCAAAGGCTGAAATCCAATCCACTAATGCAAAAGGGACTGATACCCTAAAAAAAAAATTTCAAGAGTCAAGATTTCACCCATGGAGCTCATTTATTAAATCATAAGGTGAAAGCAGAAGATGCTGCTGTGATGCTAACCACCATAATCAAACACCCAAAACTAGCAGCTTTTTGTTCAAAGATGTATTAAATAAGATTAAAATCAGGAAAGCTAAATGTAGGTTATTAATTTGAGAATGAGATCCAATATAATCAAAAAATGCTTGTGGACAAAGTCGGATTCCTATCGTCTAAAGATCATGAGCACCCAAACCACATGGAAAACAAGTTACAAAATAGCTTCTAATTACAGGAAAAGGCTGACAAGAAGAAAGGAAATTGCCTCATCACTTCATTGACATTAACTGGTGTCACACTCATACCCCTATCCAAGCTGTAGCCATTATCCTCCACACCTCACTCTTTCCTTCTTAAGTGCGAGAAGAGATAATCTTTTATTTAAGCCAAGTGGTATAGCTGAAAGAAATGCAAGTTATCAGGCGTATCATCTCTCGTTCAGCTATTTTGCAGCCTTCGGCATCTGGAGGCCAGTGAAAAGCTAGCTTCCCTTCAAAATTGCAATTTCTCTGTAAGAGGAACTCAGACACGGCTGAGGCTGAGGCATGCACCAGAGCTCAGCAGCCTTGCAGTCCCTGCTAGACCCTGCACAAGCAGTGGCAAGCTCCCAGCTGGAGGACAAGCTGCCCCAGGGCTATTTTGACATGTGCTAGACACATTATTCTATTTTCTTCCATTTCAGAGAGCTATATTGGTTTCCCTGGTACTCATTTTCCTATTGCTCATCCCTTTTAGCCCCCAGCACAGTTTTCAAATTACAAACAATGATAAGAACAATGTGCACAAAGCGACTGATGTTAAATGTTGTCATCTGTCTCTACTAAAACCTCTTGGTTATTCAGCATAGCAACTGGCAAGAAGACAGATGACATCCTTTATATATTTCAGCAAATTTGCTCTATTATCAATTATTTATGCCCACTTTTGGTTAGAGATGTGAGAGACAGCCCATTTCTCATTTTCCAAACTGAGGCTCTCAGGGCTGGATTCAATTACAGCTAAATTATGAGATAAGGTTAGGGATAAATGTTCCACCCTCTGACAGTCTTCACCGACTCTGGTGAGGCTGAATGTCTGCTTGTATGACACAAGAAGAGGGCAACCTTCAGCTTCAGCCTAGCAACACCATGATGAGGGTTGCCTTGGGGCCACATTGTGTAGAATAGATGTCACTTCCAGACAGGATCACAAAAGATCCTTTCATTCTGCCTGTAGTGTCAGCAACACCACTAAGCCCTGCATAATTCTCATGTAGAGGGAAAATTTTCAATAATGAACTATTTTACAGAAGCATTTGAGATGGTCAGAAATTTGTCCTATCTCAACAAAAATTTCAATGCCTTGACAGAAAGAGAAGTGCACATCTAAAATACACATTGCAAATTGTCACATTCCTGTTTCTAATGCAATGGTTGGTGAGAACTTAACTGAGGCACATTCTGTTCTCCTTCCTGAGCAGCCTTAGTCAAGATACTCCTGGGGAGAGAAGACTGTTCCTCATGGATGTGAAATGGCCAAAGAGTACCGTGGGCTATCACAAAAGCAAGTTCATGGAGGCCAAGGAGAACAAGCAGACAGGAATTATAGTTTTTATAGTACTTTGCCCTGGACAAACAGCTGCAACATTTCATTTGGAAGACAAATACATTCTGGAGACTGTCCCCATAAACCGTCAGTAGATTAAATGCAAAATGCTTTCCCGGTGTTATATACATCCCCGTATTATCCTACAGAAAGCAGTGAGCAATGTGTTGAGAGTGCAGCTGTGCTGCCATCGGCAGGTTTGGTGTCAGGGCAGGTTGGCTGGAGGAGCTCCACCAGCTCCGGCTGCACCCACCCCAAGGTCTCCGCTCCAGCCGCTAGAGGTCAACACGATCACACGCTTCAGAGCACCCCAGCTCCAGCCCGGGCAGGAGCCCTCGCTCAGCTGTGGCTCCACAACATCTGGTGTTTGTGGCCGAGGGGGTCGGAGGCGGGTTAGGGTCGCTGATGACCCTGGGAGCAGTGAGGCTCCACGTGGAAAGCTGCAGGTACCTCCATATGAATGAGCTGCTCCCGCCTGGACCTGCATCACAACCATCCTGCGTCAGCCCCTGGTAAATAAGGGAATGCAGAGTCCTGTGGAGAGCGAGCAGGGAAACAGCTCGTGGTGCTCGCCAGCAGGTGAGGACTGACGATGCTCTTCTGAGCTGTGGCTGATGATCTGCTTAAACCCTGAAATACAAAACCAGGAAGCCCCTATCTCCTTTTATACAGAACAGTGCCAAATACACCTTGCATATTCATATTCTCCATGATTTCCAGAGATGACAACCAGTAGTTCAGGAACGTTATTTATTTTATCTGCCCTAGGAACTCATATAACTATCCAGCATTTTGGATTCTGAAACATCAGTGGGTAGAAAAGGCATATACATTCAGTGGAAAACAACTCTCCAACCATTCAACAACCTCCAAAATAACTTTTTTTTTTTCCTGCAGAGACTAACACAACTGAACATTGTTATGAAATTGTTTCTCTTTTCCCCAAGTTTACTGCTGCAATTTGATCACTTCTTCCCTAACTCATTGATTGCTTTTTGTAACCTGTCACTACAGTTCCCATTTTTACCAATTTGTTATTGCAACATAGAAACACTGATAACATCTTCCTAACTTTCTGTCCAACAGCAGTTACAGCTACACTGATTTCCCTCATTCCAGTTAATTATCGTCTTCTTGTATAGTCTTGGGCAACGTTCAACCTCATTTTAACTTCCTTCATTTGCTTCCTCTGTGTGAGGAATGCCCTCTGTCTACCATTGTATCAAGGGAGGGAACCAAACATGTGATATGTTTTAGCAAAAGACAAACATTATAAAGTTTGTCCACAGCTTTATATTCTACCTACCTCCAGAAAAGAGCAAGTCTTCAACCGTTTTTTTTCCAATAAGGATGGTTTTAAAGTTCAGGTAACAGCAGATTCAAGTTATTGCTGACTTCTGAAAGCTTCCATACTAAAGGAAAAATATTATTATAAGCCTTTTAATGTTTTCTCCTTATTGGCATGCAAGCATTATAGATGAACTGCTATCTGAATTGTGGTTTATTGTAGAATGCAAACTGAGACCTATGGTTATACTAATAGCTTTTCAAGGTCTTTTTATAACAGTAATTCCATTTTCCTGGAGTAATTACATGTACTTATTAAACTCTGCAAACTGCTTTATAGCTTTAGTAACTTGCAATTCCACAATACTTCAAAAAATTAGAGTCCATATACAATTTTTAAGTGTGGAAATGTAGGATGGTTAATTATTAGAAATTTTATAAAGAGCCTTGATATTCTCTGACCTATTTGAGATTAAAAATATTAAATTACTCTATTGATTGGTAAAATATATCCTTTTAACTTCTTTTTTTCCTTTTACTATTTTGCAGGTTATTCTTGTTGAAGAAAAAACTAGGAATGTGAATCTTAATAGACCACAGCAAAAGTACACACCAGTTTCCAGAAAACAATTTGTGTTTTTGATGAGCAGCTCTTGCCCAGCCTTCCTGCTGAAGCTTTCCTGCTGTGCTTGGTGAAGGGCAAGGCTCATGGGGCAGCAGGATGGTGACACCTTCGCAGGAGGAGCATTGGGTTTCCTGGTCCATCTTTGCACTCCTTCCCGGGAACTTTCTAGAAAGCAGGATCTAGAAAGGAACCATGGGCTGAGAAATCAGGGGTTATGGTGATTCCCCAGGAGCACTTTCCTATCCACTCAGCATCTTTATGTTTTGCTCTCCAGTCCTGTGCTGGGCACACCAGTGTCTTCCCAGTGTGAAGCACTACGTCTTCCATAGCCCCTGAATGCTTTCCTATGGCTTGTCCCTACTGTGATGGGCCCCACTTGCAGTGCTGGGAAAGACTGAAAATAGTGAATGCAATTCTAGCAAGAAGAGGCACAGGGCGTGGAACAGGGAAGATTGGTTTTAAGATGAGTCCAGGGTTCACATGTATTTCAGGCATGGGTTTAGCTACTATAAAGAGTTGGAAAAGTCTTCTCAGACCTCATGAATCATTCTCAGCTAATGAGAGCACAATGTGGTTCAGCTATCAAATAAACATGTGTTATCTGCTCTTAGCCCTGGTGGACGTGACTGCGGGGCTGAAACTAATCAGCAGAGCCTCCGGCTGCTTGAACACGCAGGTAGGGATTATGTTTCACTTTGCTTTTTTGCTGTTGTGTGCACTGATTTATTTGGTAACTGAAAGACCTCAGGGAAGACAGTGCCAAAAGCACTGCTGAGTTCCTGTAAGGTTAAATTCATTCTTTTGCCAGTAAGATTTAATACTTCATAAAAAGAAAACAGTGTGGCCTTGCAAACATATCCAGGTTTCTCCCTGCTCTGGTTTTGAGCCATTAGGTCCTGCAGGGATGAGAAGACAGAACATACAATTATATCTCATCTGAAAAAAAAAATAAATGTGGAAAGACCCACCAAAGCCCCACAATGGTAAAGCTTTTCTTTCTCTCTCTCTCTCTCTCTCTCTCTTTTTTTTTTATCATCTTCCCCCCTCTCTCTTCATTTCTACATGCTACAGGCAGATACCGAAGACTTGGAGAAAGATGTTTCAGAAAGTCATGGCTGTGAAAGACAGCAGTCAGTACATCAGAATCTTAACACAGTCCTGGTAAGCCGTAGCATTCAAAAATAGGTTGAAGAGCTTCTGCAAAGATCCTCTAAACCAGGCAAAATTCCCACTGACGCCACCAAGACTGCTGCTTAGATAAAGGCTGATGTCTCACATCACTGGAAGGGAAAGCACACTGGTGAGCAAATGTCATGCCGTCAGAAATATAAACTCAGTCATGGTACTTGAAAATATTAATTAGATGCTTTTGTTTGCTTATGGTTTTTGCAAAGTTCCGCATTTTGTAGCTTTGCACAAAACAAGAGAACTTTTCAGGTTCACAAGAAAACTGGGGGCAGGGTGGGCACTTTCCTAATTCAATAAATATTTTCCAACATTTCTGTATTCATAAAACATAAAATAAATCAACATGCATTATCTAAACACAACTATCCTGGCCTGTAGTTGTGGGCAGACAAAATCAGCCGGCCAATTATTTGCCTGGGAAAGCCAAAGAAATTAGTATCATGTACATTCTAATACATCAAATATTACACAGGGAGATGTTTACCTCTTTTCTAAAACATAAATACAACTTCTGTTCCACAGATGTGTGGAACTGTAACCAAGCAACACTTGATAGCTCATTATCAAATCTTAAAAATGTCTTGAGGAGACTACCTTCTGCTTTTAATTCGTCTGCAGAGAAATAAGTGATCCTACACATTTGAGGTTGATTTGTGATAACATGTAGAGTTTGCTATCTTTGTGGAGTGTATGATTTGAATGTCTTGCATTCCATCATCACCAAACCCTCCAGAATCCAAGGCTCTGTCCTGGATCAGCCTTCCTGCTCAGACTGTGCTTGCAGTTTCACTGGCAGTGAAGGCTTTCTAGTCAGTCATTTAAATCAGTTCCTACATGGGTCATGTGAGCACTGAAGGAGTCAGAGGTAGAGCAGTAGGGGACATGGTTGGAGTGGAGCAGGAGGAGATGGGAGAGAGGGGGAGAGAGACAAACTCCTTCACCACAGGATCTTCAAAGGCCTGTGGAGCCAAATATTTTATCTCCCATGCACTCCTATGGTCTTCTGCCCTGCTGAGCCACCTGGCAGTACCAGTACTTTCCTACCAGCCTAGTGGGAAGCTGCCCACAGAGGAAACTTTTCCCAGGGTGGGCAGGCCTGGTAGGACACAGGACTGGAAGCTGAAGCATTTACAAGCTACTTATGGCTTTCTGTTATAATACTCCCAAATACTTTATCTATTAGTTTAGGTTTAGGCCCAAATTTTTGGCATTCAAGGGCAGGTTGAAAGCAAGAAATGTCTTCATACTATTTCAGTCAATATGTATCTGTCTATGAGTCCACCACCTGATTTGGTTGTGTGAAAGGCTAACAGACTTCCTCTTAAAGTAAAATTAAAACTTCTCACAGCATCTCTTACAAATGGCTTGGGAGCTGCTGTGCTGTGACTAATGCTTTTTACACTAAACACAGCTCTCTCACCTAGTGTTCTGCTCACCATGGCCACCTGCTGTTTCCTACATGGTTCTGAGACTGCGTAGGGAGGAACCATCATCTTCCACGATGCATTTGTTTGTTTGCCTCAGGCTGGGCTCCGGCTGGGCCATCAACATGATAAAAACGTTTAATAACAATATGTAATTAGAACAACTATCCAGAGGAAAGTGTGCAGCCAATTATTCTCAGACTGCAATCCATTGTAAAAACCAAACAGGTTGAAAAAGGGTTACTTTACCCACGTAGTCATTCTGAGATAGTGAAGGTGAAAGGACCAGCAGTCCCATTTTTTTCTTCTTACACTGGCAGCAGCAATGTTTCAAGAAATTAAACAGGACAGACAAATGGTGCCACTGCAGAGGTTTGCTTATTTGGTTGATAGTACTGTTGCAATGACCCCAAGGAAGCACTCACAGATACAAACAAAGCTGCTGTTGGTGGGTCTCTGTAACATGGTGAGAACCTGCAGCAGTTGCAACCTCTCTTACCTGACAGGAAGGCTTGCATCCCACAAACATGCAACTCTTGCAGTGGATCGGGCAGCTTGCAAGCCACTTGTTTACAAAAACAGTATCAAAGTCTCACAATCCTGTGCCTGTGTCTCTAGGGATGTACACACCTAGATATACTATGACCTTAAAAACTGTTTGCTGTCTGTCAAACCCTGAGCATTCAGGTAAAAACAGTGGGCTGAGATGCTTAATGCCTCATGTGCTTTCAGCAGGGTGATGTATATAGTTTTAGCAGGAACATTCCTGGATGATGAAGCAAAGTAAAATGTTCACATTAAAAAATAACAAAGGGAAGCTATTCTTGGAGCCATTTGGGCCACCAGATTCTTCCTAAATGGTGCAGAAATATCGGCTTTGAATAATTAATGTCTGAAGTGGGTGATTCTCACTCTGGAAAAAGATGTTGCGTATGCTGGTCCTCTGGTAGTCATTCCCACTAGAAGTGGAAGTCAGCTTTTGTACTGCCTTGCATGGGGGAGTACTCAACCTTGGACATGGCAGCAGTAACAAGACCCTGCCCTCCTTGCCTCCACAGATCTGGACAGGGAGATGTTCAAGGTCTGTCAGAGAGTCTATTGGAAAGATATAAGGGCTCAACCCAATATATGACACAGTCCTCTCATTTTAGGACCTCAACAGCCCTACAACTGTACCAGGCACCCTGACACAGCTGGCGGGGTTATCTCCTGTCCACCCTCATGATCACCACCTATCACATATCCAGGCAAGCAACAAGAAAACATGCTTTTTCCTCAGAACACCAAAAGAGAGATTGGCAAGGACTGCCAGTGTTCACCCTCACCTACACAGGCCACTTATATGTTCCTCTATGAGGTAACAGCTACTTTTAGGATTTAATCTCTGGAATAGTTTTTTTCTTCAGATTATGGCAAGTTGAAAGTGCTCAGCTCTTTTTCAAACTGGGCCTTGAGGCACATGTCTACAGACACAGACCTCAGAAAGCACCTTTTTTTAAAAAAATGCTGCTCTAGGCTTGCTGACCCCCTTCAATATGAGATTTTGTGATGTCAATCAAGGATCAAAATACAAAGTTATTGAAATGTGGTCTTTGCTCACCTTGGAAGTAAAAAAGAGAACTAAACCACAACCCCATCTTCAAAACCTGTATCTCCATTCAAGACCCTCTTCCTCACAAAATTTGAGTAGACATTTCAAAAGCTGAGAAGCAATTTCCAACAGAGCCTGAAACTATGAAGGCACTACAGTAACAGCACAGCAGAGCTCTGCAGTCAAATGTTGGATTGAAATACACAGCTCACTCACACAAGGAAAACAAACTGTGATAAAGCTTAGCACTAAGCAGCCACATGGCAAAGTTTTAGGATTTGAAACAAGCGATTTCTAGAAGAAGTCACACATCAAAAAGACACATAGGATAGCAAAATAAATAAATAAATAAATAGTTAGATAGATAAATAAATAAATAAATAGACACAGTGTGGGTTTTTTAATGTACCATGCCTCTGAGATTAGCTCAGTTGATTAGTGCATGGTACATTAATAATGCCAAGGTTGTGGGTTTGATCCCTGTATGGGTCATTCACTTAAGAGCTGGACTTGATGATCCTTGTGGTTCCCTTCCAACTCAGAATACTCTGTGGTAATCTCCGTGATACAAAATTGAAATTTAAAGGCAGGTTTAGTTAAGATGTTTGGAAGAAATTCTTTACTGAGAGGGTGGTAAGGCACTGGAACAGGTTGCCCAGAGAAGTTCCCATCCTAGAAGGGGTCAGTGCTAGGTTGGCTGAGGCTCTGAGTAACCTGACCTAGTGCATGGCGTCCCTGCCCATGGCAGGGGATGTGGAAATAGGTGATTTTTAGGGTTCCTTCCAACCAAATCATTCTGTGATTCTATGATTCTATAAAGGTGAGGTTTATGGTCCAACCTAGGCAAAAGGGAGTATGTTTGGTAGATACTCCCTCCTGAAGGGAGATTACCTTAAGGTACCTCCGAAAAATTAGCAGTTTTTCTCAGCAAAGCAGGTCTGTGTGAGCCCTGTCAGCTCCAACTTGCTGTCCTGACTGGTCCAGCACTTTTAGACCAAGCATAATCTTTCTCTGCAGAATTTCAGGTAGTTGTTGATGTGCAGGGGCTTTGCAGTAGCTGAGATCCCTCATGAACTGGGAAATACTGAGACAGTACAAGTTTCCTATCCCAGTAGCATGAAAAGGAAAAACCTATTCAGGTCAAGGAATAAAGTATGCAGATTCAGAATTCTATGTATTCCTTATCTCTTCAAGGAGACTAAAGCTGCTCGAATCCTCAAGGCTTTGTTTTTTAAAAAGCAGTCTCATGTGACTTTGGGTGCAGGTCAGGACACGAACTCCAGCTCAGCTAAGTCTATTCAACTCAAAGGATAGTTCAAATAGCAGGACACATGTCCTGGAAAGAAGAGGGCTGGAACCAGGAAAATAACTTCACTGATGACTAAAGCCTTCAAGCAAAACAAATGACCTTTGTCCTTTGAAACCCAAACAAAAAAATAAATCTTGCTCTACATTAGTGGCATATAATGAATAAACTAAATAATAATAATGACCCTCTGTAATTTTTGCAATTTTTTTAAAGAATATTATTTCCAGTGTATCTGTGAACAAAAGAAAATAGTGGTTGGAAACAGAGGGATGATATGAGAATGAAACACTTTCCTCCTCTGCTCCTTTTGAAACTGATTTAGGTCTCTTTTACACAGCTGGGATTTAGTACAGCTGCAACTAAGAGCAAGTGTAAGAAATGAGTCATATCAAAATTTCCACACTGATTGACTGTGAGTAGCCCACTTACTCGACCAGCCTAACACACCATTATTTTTGACAGGGTTGACAGGGGCAAGTGCTGGACTCTGTTAGGATTTGCCATGTTTATGTTGATAAAACCCCTCCAGCTAAGTCTAAGACTTGGAATTTCTTGGTTCTTGCCAGTAATGCTGTCAGTCCAAGCATGCCTGGTCCCTGGCTGAGACAGCAGCCATAAACAGTGTCCTGGAGCAATCTGGAGTGTCAGAAGTCAGCCAAGGACCAGGGGTCTCCTTGGTCCAAATACACCGTGTCAAGTTCATCTCAATCTACATGGGAAACCACAAAGGGCTTCAGCTTCCAAACCCAGGGCTGTAACAGAAGCATCCATTCTTGCTGTCTTTCACCACAAACCCCCCAGAAAGAGCACCCGATGGGGTCAGTGACAAAGGCACATGTGTAACTGCCCATACCATGAGCCACTGAGCAGTGCTGAGGGATGAGCACAGTGCCCTGGGTATGTAACATGGCACAGAAATACCACTTGTCCTGGCCTGAGCATTCAAGGAGCAAGGGTAGAAGAAACACCACGCAGCCTAATCAATCTGATTGACTCTCTGGTACAATCCATCACTCTAAGCTCTAGGCCCTAGAGAGAATACAAGGGCTGTAGCACTCTCAGCTGAAAGAAGGTGTGTTACCAGAGCAAAGTCATCAGAGATATTAAACTACCTTGTATTAGCCAGAACATACATGCCTGTCCTGCCACAACAATGGTTAAGCCTTCATGATTTCAAGACAGCATGACGAATCTGCACTTATGGGCCGTTTTCAAAGGTTTCAAACCATGTCATAGAGGAAATGGAGAAAGTGTGGTCAGGTCATAGGGGGTGGATGTACTTGCCCATGACACAGTCAGTTCGACTAAATTAGGCTGCTGCACAGTGTTGGTGCTTGACAAGGAAAAAAGAAAATTGTTCAGGCAGTCCCAATAGGAACTCAATTAATTATTAATAGGGACTTGTTACAGCTGACATGTACTGCATTAGAGGAGATCCCAGTGGTTTAGTGTGTGGGTGAGATATTCACTTCTGGCTAAATGAGCCAATCTGGCCAATAAGACTTGGCAGCTTTTCTTAGTTGGCCATAAGTAGGGAGAAAACCAAGGCAGATGTCAGGAGAAAAATCAGTCTATTTGAACTACTGACCTTATGACAAAAAGTCTAGACTTTCATTGTCTCCAATATTTAAAGTTTATTGAGCCAATAAATATAATCCAATGGTTAAAAAAGGACAAGTCTTCACTACTTCTGGAAGAGTTCTAAATAAGTATCTCCTTTTCCTTTCCTTCTCCTGCCTTAGGATTTTGATAAAGGGAGATTGGCTTACAGGCTAGAATACATACTTTTCTCTAGCTTTTCTCCATTGTCTATATCTCCATGAATCTATTTGGAACCTGGCTGAAGTAAGAATCCTTATTCACAGATAAGAAGGTTTAATTTGATAGGCAAATTTCTGGTATGGTAACAATTGCCAGTCACAAATATTCAGACAGTTTTTACAAAAACCTCTACCGGGGGAATTATTTGGGAGAAAATTTGCAGCTAAAAATCATTATAATTTATTCTCCTCCATACAGAGCTTCCATAACTCCCACGAGGAGTAGAAACAATAACTCAGGGAACAAGAAGTGAGGGAGCACCACAGGTGATTAAGTTACTGATCAATCAAAACAGGAATACACAGCCACAAAGTCTTTGAGCAGCAATATGGACAGATACACTCAACAAACAAGGGGGTGAGATCTGGAAAATGTGCTAAATGAAAAAGCAGCTAAAAAGATACAGAGTTCATAAACAATGGCTGTTGAGCTTCACCTGCTCCTGGACAAAGTGCAACTGCACAGGCAGATATTTGCAGGCAGGTGACTGAATTTTCAGACACTACCCCACAAAAGGGCTCCAAGCTTTGTTCTCTAGACAGTGTCTCTGTCTCACAACTGTAGCCAAGAATATAAAACAGGCCATGCCTGGAGAGAATAGATTTCTATTTTAGGATGAGGTTTTCCTTTACATGGAGAATCATTGCAATTCAAAAGCCCTGTAAGTAATAAACACAACTGAGGGTATAGTTAGCTGGGAATGGCGTCCAGGGGGGTTTTAGTGCTGGGCAAACATTCTCTATTGGCTACTCCTGTGAATGCTTACTCCTCTGAAGGGATGTAAGAGTTGTGCCACTGGTTTTACTTTTGCAAAATACCACATTCAGCTTTCCCATTCAGACTTTAAGTCTTTAATACAACCTGTTAACTGGTACAGGTCGATCCCTGTACCTGTGACCAGGCACATGCAGTTTGGGCTTGGAGAAGTGTTGCAGGCACGTGTGTTCTTTCCGAGATGTCTTTTCCAAGTGCTACCCTTAAGCCTTTCCTCAAGGCTAGGATAACTACACATTTGCAGTTTCCTAAGGCTGAGATTAGCCTGGGGCAGGTGGTAGGCCTAACAATCACCTTTCTGGTTAGATCTGTGACCCTTAAGGATTTCCTTTAATTACAAGTGTAATCCCCTAGCACTGCACCTGCAGGTAGCTCAGCTTCCCAGAACATAGAAGTCTACAGGAGGGAGACTCCAAAAGCATGTTTTCTTTGTAGACACAGTTGGAAATGCCTCTGACAAATAATCAAATTTTTCCTCTAATACTGAAATTCTGAATGATTTCTGAACACCACAAATATTGGCATGCTGCCTACTGCTTCCAATTAGCTTCTAATTACATAGTGTAATGTATGGAATATAATGCAAGAGGCAAATTTGTCCATTAATATGAATGTGATGAGACCACAGAGTATGTGTCTGTATGAGCTGCTAAACTGACTTAAGAGTGATTGATCATCTTCATTTCAGTTTTATTCCCAGTGTTCAGTGTTGCTTCATTTGGGGTTTGGAATTTAATAAGATTCGCATTTAGAATATTAGAGCTGAAAGCTTTCATCTCATCTGGATTTCCTGGAATTAGTTTAATAATTTTAAATAAAAAATGAGGAGGGGGAGGAAGCTGAGAAAGACACCCAAACATCCAGTGCTAGAGCTGTACTATTGTGAAGGATTCTGAGGAAGATGCGTGGAAGCCAAAAATGCAGACACTCTCTACTAAAAAAGTATACCCTGCACAAGCTCATGGGCTCTCCTAAGAGAGAACACATGAACAAAATGAAGCAGTTAATGGCATATTTTTAAAAAGAAAGCAAGCTTCAGGAGGAATTAAATACAAGTATTCTTCTACTGCTATGATGTCAGTTTCCTATGGGAATTAAGGAAAGAGAATGTGAAATTCAGGAGCTGAGTCACAGGATCAAGTCTCTGTATTCTAACCAGTAATCACATTCAGTGGGGCCAGCAATCAGTGGATGCTCAATCCTAGTCCTAGGTCACAGAGGGAACAGTAGAAATGCCAGAAGTCCCCGAGTAATGAGTGATGGGAGCCTGGGAGGAGCAAAGGAGAACTAGTCCTGTGAGATTCTCCTACTGCAGGTGCTGGCTGCCAGGGGCTCCCTGCCCCTGTACAGCTCCAGGCACACTGTTCTGCACGCCGATGGCACAGCCGATGTGCTCACCAGCATGGAGAGTGGGATGGAGAAGAGAACCAGCAGAGCTGCCCGTGAGGCTGTCCCCCAGCTGGACAGCCCTCCTGCATGCCTGGCCACCTCTGCCCAGTCAGAGCTCCCCAGCTGCACCCAGGGCCACATCCTCTGCCAGATTCTCCATGAGGATCTGGTGAACCCTTGCTGGGATGGAGGTGTGGGGTGGCTCAGTCCCCTGACCTTGCACCAGTGGCACCAGCTCCTCTGCGGTGGCTGCCAGGCAGAGGGCTGGGACCTGTGTGGCTCTCCAGCAGTCCCGAACCTGGCCAAGTGCCCTGACTGCCTGGCTGGCACAGAAAACCAGGTCCCACTGGAGCTGGGGGAAGTCAGGCCCCGGAGGAGGGGTGCTGACACCCATTTTGTCAGTGCCTCAGCAGGGCAGGGTCCCCTTGGCTGGACACACTGCAGAGTTGGCCCAAGTCAGTATTGCCCCTGGCTGACATCTCTTGCCAAGGGGCTGTGGCAGTGAACGCCTTCAGCTTCTCTCCTTTCCCCACTGACTGGCCCCCAAACAGCCTGTAGAGCCCGCTCCAGTTCCTCCCCCATCGCCTCTCCCTCCATATAAAATATCCAGGAGGCTCAAAGCTCCCTCCATGTTCTCTTCTGAGAGCCTGCCAGGCCAGGAGAAGCAGCTGGGCCCTCAGTGACTGAGTGTCCCCCGCAGCAAGAGGTGTCCCCCACTCATGTTTGGGGCCACTGCATGTGCCTGAGCTCCATCCTGCACCCTGCCGAGCTGAGGGTCAGGAAGGGACAATGCCATCTGCTGCCTGGAACAGCTTCAGCGAGTAAATGCAGAAAATAGCTCTTAAATGGTGTACTCTGACAGAAAATCTTCTGCAGATGGCAAAGGTGAAGCAAAAAATGAAGTGACTTTATAGAAGTCGCTGAAGAGGATCAGTTTGGAAATGACTCTGTGTGCTCAAACCCTCTATCTATAGACACAGCAATCAAGTGCTTAGGAGATTATGAACGGTAGGTGAGGGGTGACATTTTCCTTTTAGAAAGAAAAACATATTTTTCCTTACTCGTGTTGCCCTTCATAAAGCTATGCTGAGAAAGATCAATTCAATGAATTTCTCCTGCTGCTTTCTTTGAAAAAAAGTTCGAACGCACAGTGATGTTTGGGATTTTTTTCCCCCTCTTCACTCAGTGCTATTGAGACTATTGAAAAGACTGAAGCCTTTGTCAATACACTACAGGTTCAGACAGTAATAGATTTTATTTGGAATTAAGTGGTATCGTTCTTCCTTGAGCTGAAGTACATGGTTATTTACCTACCTCTTGTCTGCAGACACCTAGTTTTGTGTAGTCTGACTTTTATATTGGTTGCAGCAGTGCACATAGATTCCTCGTTTGAGTTTCTCTTCCTACTTTTTTCTCTCCTCCCAAGCAAAGCAAATACTTTCAAGACAACATCTTTTATAACTTGTATTCCTGTAGCAACAGGCAAGGTGAAGAAGTTTTGGGTTGGGTTTTTTTTTGGTGTCATTCACAGGTCACTAGTGATATACTCTGTGCAATTTATTAAGCTATAACACACCCATTGCAAGTCACACTGTGACTGCAGTCAGGTCATGTCCCTGGAGGTCATTTACCCTCCAGTATTAATGTCAAAAGGTGCTTTGGGAAATCTTTCCCACAAATCCTTTTCCTTCGACTGCTGATATCACACTTGTACAGATGAGTGATGTGACATTCCCATCTGTGCTTCCAGTACCCTCGCTTACCCTCTCTTATCCCCAGTGACATTAGTTCTGATAGACACTGACATGAAAAAGTTACTGTGCTCAGGAGTTAATGCATCTGAGTGCCTTGCTAGGGGTGTTTTCAAAAGAGGGCAGACATTCAGAAGAAGGAGAGAGCAATCACTCTGCAAGGGCTGAGCGCCCAAGGAGTGAAGGATAGGAGACACATGGGCCCTCTTGGCAATCTGTGCAGCCCAGCTTACACAGCTGGGCCCCGTTTATAATTATGAAAGGATTTTTTTTCCTTGGTTGGTCGGCTGGTTGTTTTACTTTCAGATCACTAAACAAACAGGAAATGAAGAGGACATCAAACAAAACGCAAACAGAGCTCCACACATTACACCACTCAGCTGGGAAGCTCAGTGTGAGTCCCACTGAGGGGTGGGAGTTCCAGGGGCTGTATATCCCTGGCTGTGACCCGTTTCTTCTCAGCCCTTCCCTTTTATCCTTTGGCTATGAAAGGACTCTTTTATTTTATCAGCATGGGGAATCCTTCATTTCAGCTGACCAAAAGCCAGACCACTACTTAATTTAAAACATAAATGGAAAGAAAAGAGAATAAGAGGGAGTTAATGAGAGCATTACAGCCTTCATTGCCTCTGTGGACCCGGACAGCAGGTGCTAGGAGGCAACTTTCAGCATAGTGTTACCATTGCAATTAGCTGAGATTTGCAGGAGCCCAAACCAACAGCAGATTTTCTGAAGTCCAGGATGAAGACCAGATTTAAGGATCTGGGTTCATATTTGGTTACTTTTGAAATTGTATTTCTCAAACAAACACCAGAAATTCACACAAGCCATTCATGTTTCCTCTGCAGCTCTCCCACTCACCCTACTTTCTAACAGTGCAGCTCAGGCAGACTTTGAAACCACCAAAGAGGAAAAGACTGTACTCACACAACTTCCAGACCAACTAGAAGTGGGATGGGTCATAATCATCATGAACAATCTGTTCCCAGGAGATCTCAGCAGTCCCACAAGTTCATATCACTCAGATAAATTTCAGACAGACAGCATGGAATACGCAATAATGTTAGTGAAAAGAGTTGATGCAAGTCCTCCCTGTCTGTGGTACTTTCAGCAGACAGGCTTCTCCCTGCCCCTGGTACCATGGGGAGTCCATGCTTGGAAATTGCCTTTCCTTCTCCAGTTCTGTTTTCCTGGCCTGACACTACTGTTAGAGCACAAGCACATTTGTTTATGCAGGGAAAAGCAGAGTGGGTGGAAATGTATTCTTATTTTTCAGACTCTGGTTGCCACATTTTTGAGCTAGTTTTAAACTTCAGGTTAATGCTAGCAATTAAAAAAAACAGTCATATTACAAGAGGACCATCTTGGTCTATTAAATTAATAAATCTCTACTGAATATTATTGCTTAGTCATAGGTACATATATTAATATTTTAAACCCATAAAGTATTCATCATGGCAGGAATAACTTAATATTAATCATCAACTGAGTGAAAGGCAGAGCAGGGTGTGATGCCAGGCTTTAGTCTTCTCTTCCACCTGACAGCATATAGGGCCAGAATTTGTGACAAGCTTTTCTAAACTTCTGAGCGGTAAATATCCTAACAAAATCTCAGTGGAGAGATCTGAGAACAGGGGCAAAACGTGAACCCCAAGTAAATACAGCACAACATCGCAGCAGGCAGTCAACACAGTATTTATAACCTTAGCTGCTTTTATTAAAAACAATCCAAAACTTCAAGGGTGCTTTTCTGTTTGGTGCACCCCAGGCTGCGAAGTTGATGCTTCCTTGGGCACACTCAGCTCTTGCTCCTCTAAACGCACTCTGGTTTTTCAATTCAGCTTCTTGAGAAGATGGCCAGGCCACCTGGGTGTGAGCAAAAGCAGCCTTTGCCTCACTGTATAGGATGTGTAGCCTCTGTAGCATAAGAACATGACAAAGATTTCCCAAAATGCTTTGTTGTGCTTCTCTATCCGCATGGCAAAGTGACTGGAGCCACACCTAGGCAGACAACCTTTCCTTACAATCAATTATGTGTTCTAGTCAAGTTATCAGTGTCAGAGCTTCCTTGCACTTACGACATCTTTGAGGGATTCTGCAGCACTCAGACTAGTAATGAAGGGAATTGAGATCAGAACAATAACAAATCTCAGAGATAGATCCCCAGTTAGTGTTTGTTCTAGGCCTAATGAGCCGTAATAGGTGCTACAGAAAATATTGAAGTTAGAGATCACAGAACACAGCACTGACCTCCTCAGTAAATTATATGTAATATTTAATGGCCTAAAGATCTATAATCTAAGCTTAAAGATCTATATAATGATGAATGATTTCTTACAAGGTTTTGATTAAGCACTGAAATCTGTCGTCAGCATATATGATGGATGGAATCACATTATATCACAGCATTCCTTGCACATGGAGGGTATTTGCCTTTAATGTAGCCAAAACTGAACCTGAGCTCTGCTTTCTCATTGGTAGCACAGTATGAAACTATGGATGGCAGGACTGTGGTTCACACTCTGTGAATGTCCCCATCTTCACTGTTTTCCATTCAGAGGTTCAATGTCAAGTGGAACAATTACAAGAATCTGAAGGAAAATAAGGCCAACTGTCCAGTATGAGCCCTTTTGGTTTAGGCAGACTCATTAGGTATAACTGACGTTTCTTTGGAAGACAAAGCCGAAAAATACAGAATTTCAAAGTCCTTTTGCTGATCTGGCTTATTTCACTCCACAGAACTGGTAAACTTTATTAGCAAATGCACTTTTCCTTCACTAAAAGAAGAGTCTACACAAGGACTGTTTTGTTAGCATAACTATGCTGGCAAATCTCTTAAGCAGAGACTGATCCCAACAGAATTGTAGATGAAGGCCAAACTTCAGATTCGTAAATCAGGAATCAGTGGGTACCAGCTGAGCCCTAGTAGCTGCCTGTGAGCACGCTTTTGGCTTGAGACAATAGTTTTAACATCTCTTACTGTAGCTGAAATTGGCTTGCTGTGAACTAAGTAAGGGTTCACAGACAGCTTATTGTGTTGTAACTTGTTAAACCAAAGTAAAGTGACCCAAGCCCCTGCAGAGCGGTCAGGGGAAGGGAATACTGATCTTCTCTCTTCTCAAACCTGACACAGGAACAAAAAAACCCAGCATTAGCATGTACTGACACTGCCTAAAGTACATATTCCATTTTCCATCACTCAAGTCCTATTTAATCATCAGATCAAGATGGTTCCATTTTTTCTTTTGTTGGGCTTTTTAAGCCAAAGCTCTTGCAACCTACAGTTTGGTCTGATTTGTTCTGCTAAATCTGATTATAACTCTCAAGTGACAGAAACCAAGTCTTCCCCAATGTTTATAACTTACCAAGCAGACTGTAGACAATCAATAAATCAGAGATCATCTCAATAAAAGTTTGTATACATTTTATTAAGTCATTTAAGTGTGTGTGTAAGTAACTGCATGAACAGGCTCCAAGTGGAGCACTGTGAAACTCCATAGCAACACTAATGACATCAGGGAAAAGAAAGAGCCTTTGGAAAAAATAGATAGCAGGAGAGGTCATGGCTTTCAGCCACACTTGATCCCTCAGTGTTCAGCATAAAACATACTGTTCATTCCCCCAGCTGCTGAAGCACTGAGTAGACAGATGACAATTTATATGAGAGGTGATGCTCTCCTCCACATTGATGCCATTTTTAAACACCCAGTTTCTTCCCTTGGGTTCTTATTCTGTGGTAACTCTGAGAGAAATACCGGGCAAGACCTTGGCTGGCTGCTCTTAGAAACAATGATTAGGACAGCCAGTAGCAATGGTCAAAGAAGACTCAGTACATGATGTTGCACTCTGTGCAAAAGGCCTTTTCATACAACAGCACCAATTATTCCAAGAGTTCAGAGCCACAGCTCCTTAACTTAAGCAGAAAAAAAGAAAATAAACATCTTTTATCCTGTTCTGGCTCTTGTCAACTAAACATCTACAGCATGGGCACCTCTATCCTTTTTGGTGCAGGAACCACCCCACAGATGTGTATAAGCCCTGCTTGGGTCCAGATGTGAAGAACAATTGAGAGGATGTGGATCCACAGGTTGAAGTGGGGCCCAAACTCCCTGGCACTCCGAGGCTGCTTGCTCTTGTGTGGACATTGAGGTAGAAGGACCTGCATAACCCTGCTCAGCCTGAGGTGCCTGTGTGTTTGGGAGGCCCTTCGATGGCTGGTTTGCAGGGAAACCAAGTGCTACATCAGCACTGCAACACACAGGGAAGCACCCATGACTGAAGGGCCACTCCTGTGGACTCAGAGGTGACAAACCCTACGTGTTCACTGCACAGCTGCCTGGAAGGGACAGAGTCTGCACAACAGGGACTGTGCTCTAGTCACCTCAGGAAAGGAAGAAATTACTCATCCAGGAAAAGTCAATCATGCTGATTGAAAAATCCTTCAGACATTTTAAACAGTGCTTATTGTTTTTAATATCTGCATCTCAGATTTTCCTGTGATTAATGTTATTATTATTACTGTCCCTCAACAAGTAGAAAGGGACATGGAAGAACTAAGATATTTCTTGATCTATTTTGTTTCCCTTTAGATAAATAAACCTGCAAATATTTCAAAAGATACTCTGGGTTTTGTTTCCAATACACAACACCCATGTCATTTCCTCTCAGAAATATGTTTGTGGAATGCTCAGCCAGTTCTCATATTGACATCCATAATAGACAAGTTCTGATTTCAAATTAAAGCAGTCAGTGACCAGCTCTGCACATGACAGGACCTTACTGACAGGTGAGAGATACAAATTCATACACTTCTCTTCTGCAGGCTGTGATACTTTTTCTACTGTACTTGTGCCCCTTATAGACATTGGTTTGCCCTGACACAGAGCTTTGTCAGCAAAAAGCCCAGAGCACAGATTGAACCATACAAAAGCGTTTTTCTGATGGATCATTTTGCCTCAGAACAAACAAGTAGTAGTAGCACAAGCAAATCCTTGGGACTGATTTCACCTAAGTGCAACAGAAGCAGCAAACCCAAATAGCTCTTTTACCACCTGTCATCTGGATGCAAAGATTCGACTCCAGGGTGTTCTGCATAGCAACACTTTCCAAATGGCTCACCCAGGATGCACACAGATAGCAGCCAGAGCAATCCTCAGTCCATCAGCAAAGCTGATCTCCTTGCTCACACGAGCAAACAGCCCAGAGATCACAGGACTCAACCCAGAAGCACACTCTGCTGCTGAAATGCTTGCCCCTCCCTTCATCTTGCCCTCTACTGATGTTAAAAAAGGAGTTACTGCCATGAAACTTGAGCACCAGAAAAGAGAGCCTGTGTGCTGGATTTGAAGTGTGTAGCCTCCAGGTAAAAAAGCTATTGTTAAATCTGCAGGCAGTTTAATATTTCTGTTGTTCCATGGCATTTCAAAGGAGGGCATGTGAGGTCATCAGTCCATAATATTTTAGCTATTGACAGATTCATGAATGAAAAAACCCAGATTATTGTGGTATGTTACCTGCTTTTGTTCAGTAGGATACTAAATGTGTTACATATTGAGAACAGTTTCTCTGTAAGAGAAGGATTTCTTTGGGGAAAAAAAACCAAAACCAAACCAAAAAAATACCCCAAAACCCTCACTTCAACTTTGAAGTTCCTGAGTGGTTTTGGTTTGTTGGTTGATTTTTATTTTTTTGAAAGCCTTTTATAAAACAAAATTAGGGGAGGAAAAGTCTCTGGTACTCATAGGATGTGAAGGTAACCTTCAAAAGGTGAGTCAAATATAACCTATGCAGTAATGCCTACTCCAGTTGCCAGAGAGCTCAAAGCAGTAACACTTTAACTGTCCAGTTCTGCTTCTATAATAATTATCCACACCAACTGTTTCATTGCTCGACAAATACCTGTAAGAGGAATGGTGTAATTACTCCAGGGATCTGTAAAATTCACTGTTGTCAAACTCAAATACTGAAAAATGTCCCACATAAATTTCACTTCCCCAAAAAGACAAAGGGCCAGGTAAAAGAGATAAAATTAAATACTGGTGGGTATTGCTTCATGCCTTTGTAATTTCAGATCTCTTGTGTACACTGAGGTCAAAGTTTCAGGCTTTTATCCACATTCAGAAATGTAAGAAAAAAAAAATTAAAGTCATCATGTAGCCATTTGGCTTTTAAGGGTAGAGAGAAATACATTACTCTCAAGCTCACAGTTAACTTCTGAGAGAGATGACAAGGTCAGCAGCCACATGTGACCAGGATCTCTTTTTTGGTGCTGAGGACAGCAAGTTCTTGGGTTGTAAATCAAGCTGACAGATCAGCATCACTTCAGCATAGGCTAAACTGGTCCTGAAAGGTTAAATCCTACTGAAAGAAAGTGAGGATATTTTGATTACACCAGTGCTCCATTTATTCTCTTACTCTAGTAAAGATTCACCCCTGAAGCCCGGTCTGCTAAAGATGAAATCATTGCACTAAGTCATCATCTCCTCCTTCATATCAAAGGGCCTCATTCTTGTTACCATATATTTATGTCACTGAAACCAACGACAAATGTGTGCTGTGTGACTGAAGCCAAAATGCAGTCCTGATAACCAATGTAGGAAGAAATACAATCACCAGAGCACAAAAGAGAACCACCCCATGAGGCCATAAGAGGACGCACAGAAGCAGCACATTTCCAGGCTTACTGCAGGGAAAAGAAAAAAAATCGAAACTGTTAAAATATGTGTTGTACCTCTCAGCCTTTCAGCCCAAGGGGATGAATGCCAGAAGCAAAAAGCAAAAGCAGAAAAGTCTGCAACAAGAGCTGTGTTACAGCCCTGCTTTTAAGGACAAGCTTTGATCCTGTGCGGGTTGTGGGGAGATGAGACGACAGAGTGGTGTTCCCATTTCTGAAGCACAACATGATGCAACCTTCCTGTGCACGAAGCAAGCTCTAGATTTGTGTCCAGCACACTGCACTGCCATGCTCAGGACAAGGAACAGAACCATACAAGGTTCCCACCATCCTCCCCCAATGTGCCCTTTACCTCAGAGAAACTCTTGAGTCCATAAACACAAGCAAAGACAAAGCAGTCCTTTTGGCTCAGCTGCATGATTTCCTCCAAGTCAGAGCCTGGTTTAATTTTCTTCAGAATAACAGAATATATGTGTGTCTGCCCCTGGTTACTATGGAGTGCAGGGAAGGGAGAGGCAGAAGTGCAAGTCTTCATACAAGCAATGCTCTGAGCAATGTTCCTTGCTGCCCTTCTGTGGCATCAGACATTCATTAAAAAAGTCTTGGCTGTGCTCTCTTGGTTGTTAATAAAGTGTGCTGTGTAGAGCTGTGGAGTCCTGCTCCAGGCACAACCTCTACTACAGCTTGTCTTTATTGAATTCGGTTCTATTGTGCTTATTTTTTGTTTGCACAAGGACTTCTGCCATTTCAAAGAACAAAACTTGTGTAGCATTTGTAGCATTGTGACTCTCTTTTTGCTGTCCTGAGTTATCCAAGTTCAAGCTGGATGGACTTGAGAGACAATCTATCTGCTTACAAATTATTGTGTTCTCTGCTGGAAAAGTTCCCAGTGGAAAAATTTTAGCTGAGATTCAACAGTCTGTTGTAATTTTTCCTTGATTTTATGGCCAAAAATTTGAAGGAACCAAGCTCTTCTATTTTTCCACAAAGGCTTCTTACCACTGAGATTATTCCCACCATTACAACAGTAAGAGCAGCGTAATAAAGAACTTTGGGGCTTGCAGAAAGTCATTTTAGATTAGTCAAAAGTGGAGAAGACTGGTGCAGAAAAGCCTGCCACCACTGGCTTCCTGTCCCTGTCCTTACTGGCATTGTGCATTCCTCCTGCCAAAACTTTGCAGAACACCTTGAAGAGAAGGTAGAAAATGGCCCAACTAGTCACCATCCCACAAGAGCTTACCCTGCCCACTCTCTCCCTTACCAATCTTGGAGCAACATGGAGATGTTGGCTTCTTGTCAGGCCCCTCACACCAATGCTCCACGCACAGTAAGGGCTGGCTTTTGCCTCAAGCACCAGCTCTAACTAAAAAGGAAAGTAAAGAGCATATTACCCTGCTGTTTCACAGAGAACCAAAGTTAGCACGATGTATCATCTCAAGATGAAATGTTTGCAGCCATGGGGTCCATCCATCTTCTCTGGGAGAAGATTTTTTTACCAGTCTCACTTGTGTTGGTAAAAAGGGGCAGCAAACAGTCTTTTATCTGAAAGCACGTTTCCCTGGAGATCAAAAGTATATTCTTTAGTTTTCAAATCTTCCCTCTTTATCCTCACAGTTCCCATATACGGGAAAAAAATGGCAAAACGTTAGTGAGAGTATATATAAATCACACCAACCACTGATCCTCTTATCCAGTAACCATAACACATCATACATTGAAAGTCTTTCTCAGAGAGAGTAAAATAAATTACATTTTGCTTGCCAGCATACTGAACCTTATGTTGGTTATTGTAAATTACTGAAAGCACAAAGGTATAGCCTTTGTGTGCTCTTCTTCCAACATGGAATATGAACATCAAAGGCAGCAGTTATCAGAAACTGCTCTTTCTCTGCCTCTGCCTTTGACAATAGGCTGATCTTCTCCCATCTGTTACCAAGTTAAAAGAAACAGAATTAGACAAACCATTTGAAAAAAACACTTGTTACCAAAGATAATAAATTACCTGTGCTATAAGTATCACCATAACCAAATAGTTTGGCATGCAAATAATGAATTATAGGATAAAAGCTTAAATAAAGCTAGGGTTTTTTTAGAAAAAAAAAAAGAGATGAAGAAAATTATACAATCTCTATAACTTTTTTCAATATTCATGTTTTTAAAAAATTTATCTCCTCTGTAGCTGATGAAAAGAATCATTACTATCATCAAAATTTCATTTTTAAGCAGTAAGAGATCATCATTCTGCATGTGAGAACATTAGTCAATGTGAAATCATCCTACCTTAGTACAATTTTATTTTTTTTTTGCCAATCTGTTGTCAGAGTCAAGGTGAGCTTGGCTCTTACTCTAAAAAAGGGATAACATACACCAAATCACAGAGTTTCTCTCAAGGGATTCTGGAAGAAATCTGAACTTTTTAGCATTCTTCACTGCAAAAAAACTTGAGAATTTTTCACTTTCTTAGCAAGAAAAATGACACATCACCACCACACGCATTTGCCTCATTCAGACTCACAAATCCATTTTAATTCTGGGAGTTTCACAAAGCTGCTCACAGCTGTACCCCACCTGTAGTTCTAGGGTGGTCTCGAAATGATGCTGCTGTCTTGTATAACTTAGGCTCAGGTAAGAAAGAAAAGCAACCTGAAGCTACTTCATGAATTAACTTTGTATGGACAGTGTTCCATGATAATGGGAAAGAGGATGCCTGCAGGTTTTGCTTTAGAACAGTTTTTCCAGAGCAGCTGTACTTTTACTTGCAGGTCTCAATCTTTCCCCAGCACATTAATTAGATTCAGTGCTGGCTGAGACTCTCCATTGTGGTGAAACTTTACCTTCCTCCAAACAATATATACGATTCATCAGCTCAATAATTATAACAAATAAAACTTCTCATCTGTGTCAGTCTAAGCAGAGAACACTTAACATCACTGCTTGCAGGTGCTGCTTTGAACACGCTGCACAAGAGGAATGAGGAGCTGCAAGCCACGCTGACCTCTTGGTGTAGAGCAGGACTGGGCCCTGCCCTCCCTGTGTGCTCTGCAGAGAGAGGGCAGATAGGAAAGTCACTCAAATGAGAAAAGAATGTCTCTCCTTATCAAGAGGGCATTTTAATTATGTTTCTCAGTTTTAACATGCACCAAGATGACTTTGGTTTATAAATGCTACACAGCCTGAGGCACATATTTGTATTACAGTTGGGTGCTTTTATTACATATTGTATTTTTAATTGTTCCTTAGAAGACTAAGCATTTTTCCACTGAGAAATCTAATACATTATTATTATTTCTAATTCCACAATTATTTGCATCACTGCGGTGCATGTCAGCCACATGACTTGTGTGTATCTTTCTTTTTCTTCCTCTCTCAAAGGATTCTGTTGTTTGGATTATGCAATCATTTTGCTAATACCAGGACAGATGGCCACAGTGAAAACACACAGGGTACTCTCTCTGATAGATACTTGCCAATATCAACAGGAAAGAACAGAATTAAATTCATGAACTTCAGAGAGAAAGCACAAGCTTGTTCTTGAGCAGTGAACAGCATAATACTTTCATGTACACAGTAACAGCCAGTGACAATCTATAGATATGCAGGTCGCAAGACAACAATAATTCAAAAAAGGGTCTGAAGTAACCTTTAGAGGTCGTATCACAGAGGGCTGCAAATGCCCTGTTTGTCACAAATGGCAAAAGGTCAGATGTGGAGATGATGCAGGGGAAGAATCCAGTGCTTTGCTGTTCCAGCCACCCAAAAGGTTGCCTAAAACCAAGCTTAAATTGCCACCCGCCTGCTTCAGTTTAAGCCCACCATCTCTCATTCTGCCCACTACTTTTTCACCTCATTTTTTAGCAGCTTTCTACAGTTTGGAAAACTGTTTCTTTATCTCCCTGCTGCCTCCTCTAAACCAGGACAAACCAAGCACGTTGTGATTTAGTTGCTCCCCCAAGAACACACCGTCAATACTATTCCATGACTTGGGTACTGAGCCCATCACTTGTGGGGGAGCTCCGGGGCACATATGATATGGTGTGAGCAGGCGAAGATGGTTTCCTAACCAGTACAGAGATAATCCAGATTTCAGCTTGAAAACTTGCAGATTTGGCTGCTAAACATACCAGACCCCAGTTGCCGAAAGGAAGTCTAACACGTCTGGAAAATTTCCATCCTCCTGATGCTGCCTGTTCCCATGACGTCGCTGCTTGCCCTCAACCAAGAGGGAGGCTCTTAGATGTAACTCAGTAACACCAGGAAATCCATCTCCATCCCCACAGAAAGAACTTGTGGCACAAAAGGTCACTACAGAACAGCAAGATTTAACAGGAGAAACCTGCCCCTCCAATGAAAAATATGATTTTTATTTTCTTTTAAAGACGGGGGGGAAACATGGAAAAGCTAAAATTTCCATCTGACTCTTCTGTTACGAGCAAAATTATGATGTTAAATGGGGTATTACAGAACCAGCTGTATTTCTTTAAGAATGAGTCAGTGCAGCAGTGGGGGAAGATGATGGCAAATTAAAAAAAACCTTAGCACAATAGTGTATAGTCCCTATATTTGTGGTTAATTCTTAGCTTTGTAACATTTACTGCACAGTACAAATGGCAGAGATAAGTGTGGCCTTGTGTTAACTCCCTGCATCTGTGACTAATAACTCTTGTGCCAGCTAATGCTTCCTCATTTACTTACATTAGGGATTAATCTGTACTAGTAGATGTCTTAGTTTTGAGAACAAAGATAGAGTGCTGGAGTAAAGAATGATTAGAGAGGTGCCTCATGACTTGAACACATACTTGAGACACTTTTAAGGAAAGAAGATTCATCAGAAGATTTTTGACCATAAAAGGGAATTTTGGGGGGTGGGATGTTCCCAAATAACCACCAAAGACCCTCAAAACACCCTTACTCATATCCAAGTAAGTTCACTGAAACAATTAACGTATATGAATGTATTCAGGAAAGCTAATGAATATGTAGTAGAAATGTGATGAATATGTATTAATTTAACAACTATAACCTGTTAGGTTGCTGCTCATCGATGCTTTGAGGACTAATCCCCATGCATCCAGAGCTGCTAATAAAGTAATGTCAGATTTCTAACCTAGTAAATTGGTTAGAGGGTTTATTTCCTGCTTTTTGGTGACAGGGGCACTGCAGATATGAGAAAGCTGGATGCATGATGAAATAAAAAAAACCTTTGCTTTCTTAAACATTTGGTCTCTGACATGTGGTAAAATTTTGTGAGACCTTGGTAAATCCAGAAATCTCAAAATAATAGCTGGAAAAAAAGTGCAAGAAGAGAATTGGTCATCATTGCTAGAGAACCCTGCATTTCTTTAAACCAAGTGACAAAGACCAGATCCTGCTCAGGCCAGTATTCCTCATCTTTACAATCAAAACGCAGACACAGACACTAAGCAGACACTCTACCAAAGCTTACACCTATGTATTATGTGAACCAAAACCTCGAGATGAAACGTGCTATTTCCAATACCTCAGAAATCTCAATATAGCTTTCTCTGGTGTTAAGCCTCCTGCTCACAGGCCCTTACAAGAGCACCATGATACAATATTTGCTATTATGACTGTATTGCTCTCAAGCAGAAATGGGTAATACAGATTTGGTCACAGTGGAAGTAAAACAACATTGTATAAATTTTCTGCTACCAATCATCCAGAGAACTGTCTTTGCACTCAAACACAGGTCTTGAAAGTTTTTTCTTGTACTCTTTAGAAGTTAATGCAAAAAGCAATGATACAGAGGAGACTTGTCCTTGATTTCTGTGTGGACTGGATCAGAATGTATATACATTTTTCTGTAACTATTTCAAGAAATAAATAGCATTTCAAGCTCTAAATAGTGCAAGGCAAGTTGGGTGTTCTAGGAAAGTGGTGAGATTCGAAACAAGAACTGCTTTGCGGACATGACTGTACTGTCCCATGTACAAATTAAATACCTACAATAAAAGTTGTTGCTTGTCTCAATCTAAAGTCAGATAAGAGAGTATTTCTGTGTTCATTGAAGTGGATCAGATTAACTAATGTCAGCTTTTCATGAACCTGACCATCTACTGGAGAAATCTAACCACTAGTTTTTGCTATCCAGAAGTAGTGTAGATTTTGAAGAATAAGTATTTGCCAAACACAGAGAGCAACATATGGTAGGATACATGCAAACATCAGGGTTGATCAAAACTTTTTCTCTGAGAAAATGGGAACACAGCCTGGCTCATCTCAGCTGGCATCTTTCAGTACAGGACTGTAGCTGATGCTGTGGTAAACATACAGGGAAAGGTGAAGTCCTGAATTCATACAGTGTGTTCTCAGATGAGCTCAAGCAACTTTCCAACAGGGTCTAAAGTACTTGTGCAGTGGTGATTTATTGCTGACTAGGAATACTTTTTCCTATCTTGACATTTTAAAACAGATTTTTTATTATATTCATTTCCATGTCAACCCAACGAAAATGTCACAAACTAAAACAAAACAGAATCTTGAGAAAAAAATTATTCTGGTTCCACATTTCAGTTCTTCTATTCCAGCTATCATTCCATTGTTTGGCTCATTTTTCATTAAAAATTGTTTTGATTAATATACATTTTGTAATGAAAAAAGTGGCAAAAAGGAACGCAGTGATATTTTTATTCGTATTAGCTCTAAAGAATGTTGAGTAAAACAGAAGGATGACATGTCAGCTGAGTTTATTTTCTCCATCTGACTTAAAAGTTTTATGTTAGAGTTCTTTAATGGAAGCACATGAAAATTAAGATAACTGATATGAGTGATACCTTCCCTAAACGGACCACTTTATCACAGCTGTTGAACACTGACAGAATCCCACTCATTTCATTTGAACAAGCAGCTCCAAAGGTTTCAATCATACATATGAACACAGCCATAAGAATTTACCATACACCTACTACACCACTGCTGGCAATAGAAGTGCAATTTCCTCCAAATCACACAGTGTTTCTCCCCCA
>JAWWTY010000010.1:17537067-17582660 GCA_035222235.1 Margarornis squamiger
ATTTACCATACACCTACTACACCACTGCTGGCAATAGAAGTGCAATTTCCTCCAAATCACACAGTGTTTCTCCCCCAAATCTATCAAGTGAAGATTCCCATAAAGGTACTTGCTAGCACTGGGTCTCATCTCCCTTCAGAAAGTTATAAGTAGGGCAAAATGAAGACGTATTTCCCATGTAAATTAAAATTGTTCTTATGACTGTAATATTTGTGTCCCCAAGAGAAGAAGAGTGTTTGAGGTGGGTGGATAAACAAATATTCTAATCACATTCTTTTGAAAGCTGCAATTTGATTTCAACATTGGTTATGTTTTTTTCTTTTTAATTTCTTCTCTTAGCTCAGTGGGAACTACAGAAAACCAACAAAAACATGTCCTGGTAACTGACTGCTTTTCGATCCGTAATGATTTATTTCCATGTTTATTTTCCTTGTTATAATGATTGTTTAATTATTTTTTTTGTTACTGTTTTTGCAGTGCATTTCAAGGAACAGCATTCACTTGATTCCTAGCTGATGAGTGATTAGCCCAGGGGAGTCAATCTGCAAACCCTACAAGTCACTCATGCTTCTATTCCCACTGGCTGTATTTTACTACACTTCCAGTGTGTGTTGCAGCCTTGCATGTGGGAACAGCAGTGCCAAAGAGGATGGTTTCAGATTCATATGTGTATATGCACTGGCCTAAGACCATTGATACAACACAGACCACAGGTCAGAGCTGGTTTGGACATGCTGAGCCTGGATATGGCCCCACGTCCTTGATAGCAATCTGCCACTTCATCCAGCCAGTGAAGGACAGACAAGCTGGTTTTCCAGAAGATACAAACCCTCTTATCTAAGCCTGGATTGTGGAAAGATGAGAGGGCTGGATGTGGGCTGTGGCACGTGGCATGCAGGCTAGAAACAAGGTCAGGGCAGCTGCATGGGGAAATGGCCTTGAGGATGCTGCGAGACAAACACCTGCTCTCTGGCTTACTAAAGTAGTTTAGGTATCCTATTGAGTCCAGGGGGACTAAATGCAAAGGAATTTAGGAAAAAAAAGAAAAAAAAAAAAGCTTTAGGAAAATTTAGGAAGAGATCTCAAAGCAGTACCAGCATGGATCTATACTAGACACTGCACTTACATGAGGGAAGTACTTAGGGGTTACTTGGGAAATGCTAAAGTCATGAAAACAGCTCCTTTGGAGTTAGCTCCCTATGTAATGTAGCTACTTTAAATATAACTTATTTTACATGAACATATTGCCACTTCTTGCAGTGACATGTTACAAGACCTTTCAGTGGCAGCAGAGACAATCTCTGCAGTCCTTTAACTAACATGACCATTTAGGGTTAGGGTTAGGGTTAAGTTTTTATGGATTTATGGCCTAACCATGCAATTGCTTTGTGCTTTACAGAAAGGATTTGCATTTTACCACCCACAAGGGTCTCGTGTCTTCGTAATGTTTCCCTGTATCAGTCAATGCTAGAAAAAACACAAAAGGACTTGAGTAGAACCAGGTCCTGGATCTGAACTGGAGAGAAGGCAGCAAAGAGAGAGAAGTAAAGGAACAGTGGAACATGATGGAACTGTGAGACACTACAGGCTGTATTCCTCTAGTCTGATCAGGTCCCTGCCTATCTGGTCAGTGATATCCAGACCTGAGAGCAGAGGAGAGCCCAAGGTGACTAAATCAGCATGTTTCATGAAGCTAGGCAGCTGATGAGAGCTGGAAAGCCACATTTGTGCCCTGAGACCAACACAGCCATCTCTTGGGCTGCAAAGGAGATACACCCATGCTACCATCCTGCTCTAAGTCTTTCAAGAAAAGCTTCAGTTTAGTCCTTAAGTAAGAACTACATGTTTTCAGAACACAACTTTAAGAAGGTTCAAGCTGCTACGGAGACTGAGAGCCACACCAACCAGAAGAGCAAGATTTACAACTTTTGGAATTGAAGAAATCCTGAAAAAATTACCATAGAGAAGCATGGGAATGTCAATAACGAGCAGCAGACCAAGAAGAGCAAGACCAAGGCTGCAGAAATGAACAGAGATAAAGGCACTCAAATCATCACAGGCAAATGCACTGTAAGTAAGTAAAAAACAAGTAATGCTAGGGTGACTCTTCACTCTGAATATTTGTATTTGTCTTCACTCTGTATTCACAGAGCTCTTTGAAATGCAGGAGTAAACTTCTGGGAGGCTTAAAGGATTTAGCCATCAAGCTAAAACAAACAAAACACCCCTGCCTGAGGAGGAACAGTAGATAAGACTAGTTACAAGAAATGCTTTAACTAGTTTTACAAAAAGAAAAAAAAACCAAAACAATAAAACAAACAAAAAACACCATCACCACCACCCCCAAACCAAAACCTCCATGTCTTTTTCCTTGTTAATTTTGTATATGTGAGTATTGCTGCCACTCCACCTGTTCTGTGGGGCTTGGTGTCCTAACAGGAGAAAAGAAAGGGCTGAAAGATAGGAACACAACAAGAACTGGGGAGAAAAAATGCAGAAGGGTGTTTCTTTGTGCTCTTACTCCTGGGAATTTTTAGCTGCAGCTTTGAAATACACAGGAGTGTTTGACATCAAACAACCAGACCACATGGACTCATCCCAGATATTACCACATCACTATATTACAAATATTCAAAGAGGTTTATTGCCCCTCCTCACTTCCACCATGATCTCTGCCCTCCATGCTTCCAAAAAAGGGCTGGTGGAAAAGATTAACAGTGCCAAAAATATTCCTTATCCAGAAAAGATAGTAGAGCTTGAACTCAGACAATCCCTACTTGATATTTTTGCTTGTTATGAGCTGGCAAGAATCTGAAATTTTAGATGACAAAAACACAACAGGTATTTGGAAATTAATCAATACAATGAATTCTTCATATGAGAAAGTTGAAGAATAAGGGGGGGAAATAGATCCTATATAACCAGACCCAAGAGAATCATCACCTGGACATTAGTGAAAGTCTCTCTTTTAATTCTGTGAACAGATCTTTTTTCAGCACTGACCATCTACAATATTGCCCAGTCTCCACCAGACAGAAGGAATGCATCCATTTTTCAAAGCGGTGCTTAGGAGTACAAAGGAAAAAACCACAGTGGGCAATAGTACCGCATGTTACTGATGGGAACTTTACATTCTGAAATATAGACAAGCTCCAAGCACACATTGTATAGTCAGGTTTCATTTCCTCTGTCCACGTCTGAGGTATGTGTAGTTACCTCTTCTGTGGAAAAAAAAAACCCAAACAAACTAAATAAGTCCATTTGAAACACACCAAGATTTGGAGACAGTGTCTCTGTAAAGTTTAAGGACACAGAGAATGAAAGCTGGATTCAAGCCTGTTTAACAGTGGCAAAATTATTTAGTAATAAATTTCCTTTCCTTCCTAACATCATTGCTTGAGCTGCTCGCCCTGTGCTCTGAACTGCAGTTATGTGCATGCAGCCCCAAAGAACTCGTACAGCTGCTCTGTTTTCTTATCACATCTGAAAGCTCCAGTTGTTAAAAGACCTTTGACATCTTTCACACATCGCTTTTTTGAGGGAGTGGAAGGAAAATTTATTTTTAAGACACATGGTTATCTGCCCTCCTCTGTCCCAGAGGCCACCTAATAACTCCATTTCAACACAATGAATTTTGCATGATGACATTATCTGATAGTTCTTCCCATGTGTTTTAAAGACCTGTTTTCTCTGGTTACTGAAGATTGGCAAGTGTCACCTGAGCAACTGAAGAAAGCTGAGGGAGAGGCACATTCAGACTGGTCACATACTACCTCTCTTTTAAGGTGGGCACCAAAAATGCGCCCTCTTCTCAATTGTTTACTATTCTCATCACAAAGATATGTTTCAAAAACTCTAAAAGTAAAAAAATACAGCAAGTCCACATTTGCTGAAGCAGAGCAAAAGGATATACAGTGTTATTTTCTCCTCCAAATGGAAACTCTGGTAATGAATGTTATAGCCCCTCAAAATGATTTTGACAAAATGTTTTTCATTAAATAAAATGTTATTTAACAACATTTTGAGTTTAGGTGGGTATTTGGGATCTTAAGTGAAGTCATAAAGGTTCCAAATTAAATAAAAAAAGTCTGACCTTGGGAATCTTAAAATGGATGTTTCAACAGCTCTACTTCACAGACAGTAAAAAGTTTGATCTTGTTCCAATGGAGAATTTCAAAACCTTAGAGGCTGTTGCAAGACAGAATTTCTTGTTCCCTAGCCAGCTCTTGTTAACATAGTCATAATAACCATAATCAGAGATTTATGTAGTCTTTTATCCCCATAGAACTTAAAGCAGTTTGCAAGTGACTGTGATCATAAAAAGCATGTATGAAACAATCACACTCATACTCCTCACTAAGAAAAAGAGGTTGGTGTGCATTGAAGCATGTTGAAGAAAGGACAGAGTTATGGTTTAAGAATAAATGTGAGGAAGATACAGCAACTAATTGAACAGCAAAAGAGATTTAAGTAGGCAACTTATAATTATTACAACTGAATTTGGCTAAAGATGAAAGCAAACAAGTGTGTAGTCCTGACTGAGAGCATGTGTAAAACATATGCATCATACTTTATCTCAAGAAAGACTCTTCCAGCTGCACCTGCCCCTGAAAGCCCAGGTTCAGTGCCTGAGCTCAGTACCACGGGCCTGGTTCCACCTGATGCAGCAAAACCTGAGTCACACAGGTTTGTGCAAACAGTTCCTTAGTGTCTGGAGAAGTTACTACTTCACCACAAACAGCTTCTCCAAGACCACCAAACCAGAAGTACAATGTCATCGTAGATAATTTGCATGCTACTGGATTTTTATTTTTTTTAAATAGTATTGTAAATACCAATCTGTGCAGCTATTTACACAAAATTCAGGGCATAGTTATCACACCCATAAAGTCAAATGGCAGAGAAGATGATGCCAACTGATGTGTTTCCAAATAGGTCAGACAGGCATTTCTCATTTACACAGGTCAGAGACTCCACATGCCAATCTCATATCATTTGGAACTTAAATTCATAAAATACTCCTGTGAGAGTAATATGCTTTAAAGATTATTGTGACAAAGAGCAAAACAGAAAGCTCTGACAAGGAAGAAACTTCCAAGAACCTACTGAGACAAGCTTCAGTGGAATGCACAGCTGCTGGAGTAGAGCTTCTGCTGAGAGAATAAACCACTGCCCCTGTTAAAAAGCAAAGACGAGAAACCTGTGAAGTGCTGCACCGGAGAAATATTGTACTTGCCACCTACCAAATATGCAAAGTGCTGCAAAGAATATTGATGGGAACTTTGCCATTGGCATGGTTGTAGGATGTCATTTTCACTGCAGTGAATGTTTGTGTACTGAAGGCAAAAGGGGCAAAAATAATAGTGTAAAAGGTGTCAGGATTGGTGAATAAGATACAGTACCTTCTGAATCTGTTTGAATTTATGAGAAAATCTTTTTCAATTATTCATAACTAGAATCCTCTCACATCATGTTTAGTTACAATTATGAAGTCACATGCAAGCTAACAAATAAAAGCTACTGGTACAGCAACAAAAAAACCAAACTAAAATGTAAATTTGATTAGGCTCTCTTAGTAGGAAGTAGGGACTGGATGTCCAGCTCCTCAATGTGAGCAGTTGGGAGTTTTGACTTTCTCCAGCAGTACCCCCTTTTTTCCTTACCATCAGCATAGGAATCAGTATAGGAATGAATTTCTAGAGGTCAGTGGAAAGTTTCATATACTGAGGGACACAGACCTGCACCTTTAGTGCTCTCAGTTACACGTGCACCCCTGGCTCACTGAGGGCTGGCTGGGCTGGCTCCAGTGCCCTGCCTCCCTTGTGGCACACAATCCCAGCCCTGGTGATGCAGCCCAGGTCCCTCAGGTGGGAGCCATTCACAACAAAAGCAATTGCTCTTGAGACAAAAATGGGACATGGAGCCCTTCACCTGCAGTTCATACACAGGCTGCCAAAGTGATAGTTCTGACTTCACAGTTATTTGTTTTCAGATTAGTTTTTCCAGCTCCACTACTTAATATGGGATGAGGGTGACTGTGGGTTTGGCTTGTAGTTCATTTGAGATTTTGCTTTTTTTTACATAGTTGTATGATGCAGCATTAAACTTTATTTGGACAAGATTTCTATCCTGGCAACAATAAAGAATTATGCACCAGACCCTAAGTGCTCTTCCCTGTGGAAATCTTAATACCTGGCCAGTTTCCCCCTGATCGTTTGCTTTTCTTTCTGCTCTCCAATGTACCAGCACATTGTGAATTGCACACAGCAATCTGCCTTCTTGCCAGTAGCTGAATAAATCATTCAACAAATAAAGCTGCCTAACTTCAGGGGCATAAACACAAACTGGCAATGAAGTACTTTACTTGCACGTTCCCCTGGATTAAGCAACAAACAATACATGGAATTGACAATGATTCTTTTAAAGCTTAAAGAGGATTTGGGCTGAGTTGGAAACAGCAGTCATTCTCATGTGAAAATCGTATTTATTTTGCAAAAGTACCCTTATTTTGACTTGCTATAACCCAAGAACTTCTCGTTATGATTTTTTTAAAAACTAGAAACAATTAAGTGGTAATCTTTTACAACGGTGTGGAAGATTTAGATGGCTGTTCTATATCTGCACGCTCTTTGGCTGGATAAGTAGTTTTACATCTCTACAGGATTTCTTTCTTTTTTTTTTCTGCTTATAAAAACCTCTCCCCAGCTGAAACACAGCATATGTAATGTCTCCTGCAAAGCTACATATTTCAAGATTCTTTTTTAAAATTGGTTATTTTGATAAAATTATATCTGTTATGAACCTATTATCAGACTTTTTTTCCCGCTAGAGCTAAAAGTCAGGTATCACTGAACAAAGTATATGTATATGCAAGGCTTCTTTATCATTTTCCCATGGTAACAAGATTCAGAACAGATGAAAGTCTTAATCCTAAAAGGAGGCAATTAGGAGAGTCCAGATGAATCATAGCTGATCTTTAGCTTAAAGGTTCAGGTGAGTCATTACCTTTTACAAATTCCCTGATTACTGAGCTCCTCAAGGCACAGAACAGCATTCTGGATTATTTGTCAATAACAGCAGAAGCAGAGGAGAAAAATCACCCACTTTTGTCTGAGCTAAAGAAAAAAAATAAGGTTCCTGCCAAAACCACCCCCAAGTCAATGCAGAATGGCTGGCCATTCTTTAAAACATTAGTGGATTTAATTTGAGTTCAGATGGAAGTAGGAGAGGAAAAAAAAATTAAAATATCAAATAGCAAGCACTGTTCTTTACAGGCTTATTCCATCTTGTGTATGTGTATGGCTTTTTCCTTATCAGTCCATTATTATAGTCGTGTTACTCAGTTTGTCTGGTTGGAATTACATTCAAAATGCTTTGAACCAAAAACTACAAGAGGCAAAATTATTAAACCTTCTGTATTCTTGCTATTTAAACTATATATGAGAATCATATGTCTGCTAAAAGGAATGAAAACATCTTTTCTTTGCACAACCTAACATCTCAATGATTCAGAGACAGAGCCTGGGTTGTCCAAACGATGACAAGCCCTAAATTTCATGTCACTGCTACACTTTAGCTGATATAGGCTGTAGCATTGTATCTCAGATCTGCAGCTTATTCACATGAATCCCACAGAGCTAAACCAATTTATAAGCTGACAATCCAGGTCAGTGTTACTTTTTCCTTCACGTTAATGCTACAGTATGAAAACATGACATGCGTAACTTCCAGAGTAGTAGTAGTACTGAATTATATCCTTTTCTGATAAATATTGCATAGTGAGGAACTGGTCTTTCATTGCAACATTAACCACAATACCACACAAGGAGGATGTGCAATGCTTACAGACAGTGCTTGCTGGTGCTTTAACCTGACATGGCACTGAGGAGGTTTTTTGACCATCTTGTGTCAACAAATAAATTACCCAAAAATACTAAAGAAAAGTGCATACCTGGCCTAGCCAAAGAAAGCAAAAGGAGTCATAGGAAATCTAAATACTACACGTAGAAAAGATCTGCCCTCTGGCTACATTACAGAGTGACAGATTCCCACTGATGCCTCAGTCAGAAGCCTGACTCCCCTTAGTCAGTGGGGAGAGAGGCAGCTGTGCAGGGTGATGCAGAGTGAGTCACGCTCTGGAGCTTCTTGCTCTATCCATTAACTATATCTGAGCCCTAGGAATCTGTGCTCCAGACTTCAGCACCTCCTTTAAGCCAGCTGAAGGAATTCTCTTTCCCCATATGCAGACACTGAAATGAACTTGTTCAGAGCCAGCTCAGAGGCAGCTTCACTGCAGCTCTGCTGGTGCAGAGCTCTGGCCTGGCTGATTCTCATTGCATTATGTAGATCTCAAAGACATCTGAGAAACCAAAATACAATATTTTTAACCCTTCCAACCCTTCTGCCCAGGAACCATGTACAGAGAAACATCCAGCTCTGCACAGAGCAGTGTAGACAAACAGAACCATTATCAGGTACCAGCTAGCACTGGTACCTCACCCGCAGTACAGGGTAGGGGTGCAGAGCACTGTACAGAAAAGCACCCACAGCAGGGGGGTGCAGTACTAAGACCTCATCTACATCCTAACAAAAGGAAATTATAGATGTGGTTGCAGAGGGTACAGATACTCTTATTAACCACAATAAGGCTCCTTTCTAAATATATTAAAGCATCTCCTGTGCTTAGAGAAAGCATCTTTGAATCTCTAAGCTGGCTGCTGGACATACTCCAGGGAGTACTGTCACACATAAATTTGCAGCAACTGATTCTCAGCACAGTCTTCTGTCCAGGGGGACTGACCAGGTTAAACACAGCCAGGATGCAAAGTCCCACACAGCAGTGTGGAAAGGGGTACTTGTCATCTCACAGGTGTCTTCCTGAAAGACATCTGATGGTACCTGGAAGTGTTCTCTGCATAAACACATTAGGATAATGGAGACGGGACATTGGGGAGGGGAAGAGAAAGCTGCAGTTTGTGATCAAGTCTTTGTAAATCACTGTTTCATGCTGAGAAAACAACTGAATGGATTATAACATGCCAATATTTTGTTGCAAGTGATCAGACCAGCATAATATCAGAGCTCTACCACAAAGACACAGTCCTGTCTCTCTGAAATGCCTGTGCTTTCTCTTCCCCCACTTCTCACTTCCCTCTGATGCTCTTTCCAATGCATGAAACAAAACAGAGATGGATAGCCTGCTTGCTACACAAACTGCTTATCTCAAAGCCTGACTATTTTCTGCACAGAACGATACCAGAGCCCTCCAGAAATCTCTGTGGCAGCCGTGGAACAGAATATCTAAAGACACAGGGAGGTGAATTGAGGTTGTATAGACCTAGTTATAAGAAATGAGAGTATTCAGAGATTGTTGACAATATTCAAAAATTTTCAATATTTAATAATAAAATTATTGCCTGAGTTTCATCCTATTTCCTACCTGCAAACTCACCACACTTTTCAGAGAACAGAAAAAAAAAATCACAGAAAAAAAATCACAGAATATTCTACTTTGGAATGGACCCACAAGGATCATCGAGTCCAGCTCTAAAGTGAATAGTCCATGTGAGGATCAAACCCACAACCCTGGTGTTATTGACACTGTGCTCTAACCAGCTGATGTAGAATTAGTCAGTTTTATTGTGGGGAAGCCGAGAAACAAAGTGATAGAAGTATTTGCCTATAATAATCCAAAAGACCCATGAGAGAAGTGGGAATCAATCTGAATCCAGCCTGGCCCTTCGGACATGAATTCTAAACCAAGCACCCCAATGGTACTCCAAGTCTCTGGATGATAGTGCTCAGCCAGTGAGTCACAACCCTATGCCAGGGCAAGACCCCACAGCAGGCACCCTGCAGTGTTCTCATTGCCACCAGAGAAGTGTGAATGCAGCTCCTCAGGAGCTGTAGGGCAACCATGTCCCGAAGATCTCCAATACAACACACCCAAAGTAATCAAATATTGTCAATAATCCCCAATTAAAAGAAAGCAACAAAAACCTTACTCAGGGGGAAAAAAAAAAAAGAAAGAAAGAGGAAAAAAAAAGTGACATTTTTCCCCACTTGTTGCCAGCCAAGGGCTGTTGGTCACCCAGGTAAAAATATTACCCTTGTCTACAGGACGGTAGAAATATTCTTTATTATTAGCAGTTGCTGAGAGGCAGCTGTGTAAACTTTCTACTGATTGCTGATGGTGGGTTGAGCAACAATTTGATTTACAACATTCAAATTTCCTTTTGGTTGTTCACTCTATTATATATACACATCAGAGAACACCACAGAAAGACTCTGGCCCATCTTCAACTTAAGCTATTAATGCAATACTTTGAGTCATACATCTCTCACACTATAAATGTTTTGCTAATATGATACAGTGTTCAAGATGAGGATAAATTGTGGCTGTAAGAAGAATTTGCCTTCCACTTCCAGAACCACCCTTTGAATACCCAGATGGAATATTGACCTATGACACAATGAAAGCATGGTGAAAACTAATTTAATAAATGCAAATCTATTAATAAAAGTAGGCAAAATGTGGAATGAAGATGTTCACCTTCTCCTTAGTTTTTTAGTTGTGCTGGGCACTGAACAGAGGATTAAGTCTGTGATTACTTTTCTGCTGCTCTGTATAGGAGTTCATTTCACACATGGGGCACTGGGACTTTGAACATCCATGGAATGCTAATCATCAACCAATATTAGTGATTTAAATACAAAATTGAAGCAGTAGCAAACCACTGAAAAGCTCAATCTGAGTCCATTCTGATCTGAACCAAAAAAGACAGCTGGTTCTGGGACCAATACAGCATAGTTTGGCCTAAAATGGTGCTGGAAGCAGGAGCTGGCTTGCTAACAAATCTTTTTTCCCATGGAAAGAATAAATTGTAGAAAATTTTCCGAAACTTCTGCATGCATTGCTAGAGTAGCTGGATTGCTTTAAACCATTTCTACTATTAACAAACTTTCATTAATTTCAGAAAACAAGACACGTTCTAAACTATTTAACAGCCATATATATATATATATATATGAAAGAGGGAAAAGTATTTCTCCCTACTTATCCACTTACTGTCCAATCATAAGCTTAATTTCCCTCCCTGAGTAGTATAATTTTTCTGCAAGAAAGGAAAATACTGATGCCTGGTCACAAGTTGGGATTTTGATACCAGCAGAAGTCAGCATTAGATCACCTGAAAGCAGTTCAACTGACCCAGCTTCAACATACTCATTAAGGATTTGTATAAAACCATCTACATCCAAAACTTGAACAAAAGAGTCCATTAAACTGGATAGAACCAAGATGTAAGCTTGATGAAAAGTTACTGCAGAAAAGCACTTTGAAGGATCATTTATGAACAGTGAATGTGGCTCCTTTTGGACTGAAGGTACTCACCCTGAGCTAGGAGTACCTGCAGAATGTGCAGCCTACAACAGATATGAGAAACCCGGCTGAGATTACAATTTAAGCATCTTGGGTTAATTTACAGAGTAGCTATATTCATACAAAATTATTACTACATCAATTTATTGCAAAAATATTCACATACATGGCTTTGCCTATTAAATGTGTTGTGCTTTTAAGAAGTCTGCAATGTTTTTAGCTCTTCGGGGGAAATCAGCAGTGTGCTTCTAGCTGTGTTATGCTTCAAGCCACTATAGGCTAGTAAAGTGTGTCCTACAAATTGCCCAGCCCACAGTGGATATGTTGAATCAGTATTTTCCAAACTACCAAAGTCTTCCCCAGAAAGCCCTAGTCCTGTAACAAGTTCATCTTACCCTCATCAGCAGTTTTGAGAGAACTTTGGTCCCCATAGATCAATTCAAAATGTGTTTTCAATCAGAGTTTGAGAGCAGCTTTCCTCTAAGTAGGAGAAAAGTAAACTCAAACCCACCCCTGGAAATTTTTCTAGTAGTATTGGTTTCCTTCCGCTCCCTAAAAGGCAAAAAAACTTCATCTGTGTTTAAAGAGTGGAGAGTACAGAATTTTGGAACAGTCTCTTGAGGCAGGTGCACTTTCAGACACCCTACATATCTAGAGATGTAGCCAAAGAGAAGCCCCATCCTGTGGTCCTGTGTACTTCTATCACTCCCATGGCTTCATACAGCTGTATGCTTCTCCTTTGGGTAGGGTGTTTACCAGTGGGTTTTATTGTCACCATGGCTCATAGCATGTTGCCTTCCTAACCAAGGCCTAAAAACTACACCCAACATTTAACCTGGTGATCTTTTGAGCCCAGAGCTTAAAGCTGAGTCAGTTTCTTTGTTGAAATCCATGCTACAAATGCCAAGCGTCTTAGGAAATCTGAGTACTGGTTTTGGTGCTGAAAATAAGTTCTTTATATTCTATATGACTTCTACATAAGGAAGATGTCAGTTTTAACTTTCTCGGTATACGATCTTCTAAGTAGATGAGTGTGCAGTCAGAGAAAGATACAAACCATTCTGAATCTAAACATGCTTATATTTTGGGTGACTGATTGGACACGAATGCCTCAGATTTATTTTTGATTAAAGTAGACTAACTAAATTCCACAGTTCACTGTGTTTATTCTCTCCAGATCTACATACAGTGAGCAAACAGCTACTTAAAAATTGACAAGTAGCTGTGCTATATTTGTGATTGTCTACTGCTGCTCAGAACCATAAAAGGTATCATATACATTTTTGTCCTTTTTCCAGTTTTCTCTCTTTTTTTTTTGTCTTCCCCCCCTTCTTTTTTTTTTTTTTTTTTTTACTTCCTCTTTTTGGCATGTGAGATAAAGGGATTTTATCTTGCTGCTGCTATTCATCATTTTTTGGATGCATCCCTGATCCCATCACAATTAACTAGGTTGTTCCTCTGTCTCCTCACAGCATAAACAACAGGAGAGGCCCAACAGGAGGCACACAGGGAAATGAAACAGCATTAAGCAACAAGCTGTTCTAAGTGTGTGAAGGGATAAGATCTTACCTGCTACAAAAGTCTTGTCTCAAGAGATTGCTGGTTAGAGAGGGGATGAAATCTTGCACCTCTAGAAGTTGAAACCAGCCATTAACTGCACTGCCACTGAAACACAGGATTTCTGAGTGGCAGAGCCTGCGTAGTCACGGATCAACTCGCCTCAGTTCGTCTGTCTGCATTTCCATACTCTTCAGATGCAGACCATCCCTCTTTCAGGGACATCTCCATTACAGATGCAATCTGAGGATCTTTTCACAGGCTGACACAACAATCAAGTTGCATTGCCTCCTTTGCCTGCAACAAGAATGACAGAAATAAAAGTTGGTCTCTGAATTGTAACTTGTTTAAATGTTAAGTTTTCCCCTCCTCAGTTTTATTCAGAGAGAGAATTCTTCACAGGTGAGGTTATTCACAGAGCTCATCTGCCAGCTGCTTAAGAAGAGATGCCAAAGCTCACTAAATCACCTTTAACTTGCTACCTGACCTTAAGGCAAAAGGAGGCTTAATATGGCTTAGCTGAATTCTCAGTAGGCAACTGAGATGGACTGGAAAAGATCCAGTTCAAATCCTGTAGATCCAATAGAAAGGAAGGGACTATACTAATTGCACATGCAATCAAACTATATAACTATACTCATTTTAAGGGAATGTCTAATTTGTGAAAGTAAAGATGTGCATGACAAGTATACAATTGCCTTCCCACAATTATAGGTCTGACTTAATGGCTTGTTTCACACCTACTGTGTCACAGAGGACAAGAGAGAAGGGCTGGATTTATTGCTACTCAAGCACACACTGCTTTATGACCATACTTCTTCCAACAGCTTGAGCTATGATTTGGTCCAGGATAGATAGCCAGAAGAAAGACAAAGTCAAAATCTACCAAAGCTGGAAATAAACATATGTTCACCAGTGTCTGATCAAATTTATGATTTTCATTAATACGCGCCTAGATTTAAGTCTGTTTTACAAGGAAATTGCAAAGCAAATACTGAATTGTTTAAACTATTTTCCATGACCTCTGACATTGCTGCACTGCAAAATAAGGTCTCAAAATTCACCATTTCACCACATAGGAATCTGAAAGAATTTTACCTCCTTTCCAGGTCCTATATTTAAGTGTCTAGAACTGCATAGTCTTTCCAGAGGCAAAAATAGACATCCTCATTGTAAATCCCTTTAGCAATAATATTTGAATCTGTTTATTTTTTTTATTATACAGAGAAAGCAAGAAAGAATAAAATTGCTTATAAATACAGCTACAGAGAATAAATCCTGTTCTGGAGGGATTTTACAATGTGTTGAATCTTGGTTTCATTCTGACTGGAAATGCTCCAAAGGAATGTTTTTCCATAGGAAAATGCTGATTCATCAAAACCCAAGCATTTAGCATTAGAAAAGGCCAACTACAGTGGAAATCTATCTTCAACTGGAAATATGCCCAGGCTTCTGCCAGCTAGCCCAAGACTCTGTGCTGCCCAGATGGGAAACCAAAGCATCCTGAAACTAAAAATAAGAGGTTTGACAAGGAGATAAGATCATGGAAGTCTCATTAGCTCCTGTTTCCAATGTCCTACATTTCCAAGGTTTCTCATTCGAACACAATTCACCTGGGCTGGGAGAGAAGGATCCAGGGTCCTGAGAGGGTAGATAGGTATGATCTCCAGGGTCAGGAGATCCCACTGCTCCTTGCCCTCTCTTCCCCCATTTGCCAGCCAGGAGCTCACAAGCTTTGATTTATAAGAACACTGTAAACCCAACAAAGCTCATATGGAGTACAAAACATATAATTAGCACTACTTCTGAAAAACCCATATTTTTTTAAACTTTCTTTTGCCCCAAAAACCACTTCCATCTCTGTAAAGCCTCACGTGAAAATATGTCTTCTATGATACTTCTATTTGGGCACTCAGACCCATTCCCTTTACCATTAAATGTTTAAAAGGGCCAGAGAGTGATCTTCTTCCCAGACTGAAGAGTATTTGGTGGCTTTTTCAAGTGAGGAAATTTTAGTAAGTATCAAATTAATAAAATCAATGTAAAGAATGATTCTAATATATTGAAGTATAAGCATAGGTCAAACTACCACAAAAATCCCCAAACTCACACATCTGGGAGCTGCAGGTATTAAGACACCCTGAAATGGGCCTTGAGCTTGCCACCCACAGTTCACCCACAGTTCACCCAGAAGTATGATTATCCACTTCACTGCTCCTGGGAGTGTTGGTGCCCTCACTTGCATCGATAGGAGCAAGAATGAGACTCATCTCAAAGGTCCTGTTTGAAGTTTGCAGTCTGGGTAACAGGAACTTGTGGGATAAAAGTCTCAGGGAAGTTCATGACATGACAGATCTCAAAACTTAGCTGACTCTATCAATGTAGGTACAGACCCATGACAAAGGGCTGAAGGATGCCCACACCTTGGTAATGAACACAGAAGCCGTGCCCATACTGTGTGAAGGAGGTCTGCCAGCCAGGATGCATGTGAGAGCACACCTGCTCAGCAGATTGTTATAAACTACCTTCCTTTTCCCTCACCAGTTCTTCTGATGCAGAAGTACCTCCCAGGGCACTAGGCCACCACAGACTGCTCTGTAGTCATTGCTCCGGGCTATGCAGGGAAGGATTGAATATTTCTCAGCATCCCAAGAAATCCAGCTCTATCGTCTAGCTTTATTTAATTTGGACAATTCTATTCAAAGCTGGAGCCAGCAACAACAGGGGACTACAGGAGTGCCAAGTGGCTGATGTTCAACCTAAACAAGGCAGAGAATACAAACTCCTTCAGCAGTATGATTGCTAAAATGGGCATAAGTGGTCACAAGTCAGTGGCGACTTCAGACGTCTCTGTAAGAGGGGCATTCGGTGCAGCTTTTGGAAAGTGGAGTTGGCTGCTTGCTAAGAAAGTCATCTTGCAAGGAGCATGTGACTGGTGCCCCAGAGTTCAAACCAGCTGCCCACTAGTCTTGGTGAGAAAGGAGAAGTTTAAACTTTGAAAATAAAACTTAAATTCAAACACCAACTAATGATGGCACATTACTGACTTAACTGACATTTACCACAAAAATTGCTGTTTCTGGCTTTGTTTTGCACTTAGATCATGTTTTATCATTTGCATGCACTAAAAGATGTAATAATAGGGATTACTGTAGGGGAATTTTATATTGTTAATAATTCAACAGCCTGTATTTGGGAAAGCATCCCCCAAATCTGCAACTCAGCATGCAGCTGGGATGTCAGCTAGAAAATACTAGTAAGTTCATTCTATATCTGAAAATTATTATATGCAGTATCAAACAACTTACTAGTTGCTTGCCTTAGCAACAGGACCTACAACTTCTAACATGGCTTTCAAAATACAGTGGCTTAATTGACAGTTCCTCCTTTTCTTTTTGCATCTCTTTCTTGAGGCAGACTTTCATGCTTGCCTTTTTCCAGTGTTCTGGATCCTCACCTTTTCTCCCAGACCTCAAAGACATTCACTTATGGCTATCTCAGAGGGGCTAGAGCAAAATATTTTGCAGCTTCTATAGACACTCGAAACTCCAGACCCACAGGATGACTATTACATGAAGACTCACAGTCTGACTGTAACAAAGAGAAGTACCACTGTAATGTCATGAATCCCTTCAAATCAAATTAGACTCCCTCTCTGGCCACAAGAGATTCCTCTAGGAAACCCTCCTCTCCATCTTTGCCATGCAGTCTGGAGAACTAGGAAACACCTATATTTGCTCAGCTATAGTTATTCTTTGTCATACTTACAGAGGAAAGGAACATTTCAAAGCCTCAGGGAATCTTAACAGGATGTTGTGCAGCCAGAACCATACAGTGAAAACTACAGATGTCCATTTTCAGAAAACTATAGAATGTTTCATGAGAGTAACTTGCCACTGAACTCCACTAAGAACACTGCCGAGCACAAAATTCTGGGAGATGAAAGGGACAAGAATCTAATCAAATCATAATATAGGATTTCCACTGCTCTCTTCTAAACTGATCTTATATCAGAAAGTTTGACCTTTGGAGGATTGTTTCTTGGAACAACTTGTTCTGGAGCACACAGGGGAGAGGATGTTCTGACCCTTGTCCTGAAAGCACACAAGCCTGGCTTGGCACAGCTCAAGAAGCAGCTCTAATGGAGCTGCTAGTGAGAGTTACCACCATAGAATCAAATGCAATGTCCTTGAGGAAGAAATAACTTGGGAGGGGGAGAATATATAAAAAGAATATTCAATTTAGTAAAGTTACACTAAACTCTAGAAAGAGAAATTTTTTTCAAAACTTGATTCTATTAGAGACACCCTGAAATGTAAATATAAAAATTGAGGTATTTAGCAAAAACATTGCTCTTGATTTGTTTAAATCAGAAATCCACCCTCACAAAAAGAGAAATCCAACTCCAGCTGCTCAGTAACCTTAAGTAAACTAGGAACAAGAAATAAATTGACTGAAATTCAGGCCAAAGTGTTCCACATGACTCACAGACAGTGATCAGAAGGACGTGAATATGATCAAACTAAAGAATGAAATGAAGTTCTCCCTTTTCCCATAAAGCAACAAGTGCTAATATCTCCTTCATTTGTTCAGCTATGTTGTCCAGGGACAGTGGGAGAGTGGAGTTTTGTTTTACCAGTTATAGAGCGAGACAGAAAAGAATGGTCTAGCAGGTACTTTAAGACATACATGAACTTAAAAAGAACATAAAAATGAGATGGTTATCAATAAGTTTATTAACCCAGCTCTCAGGTGTACAGTTTGAAAATACACAGTCTAGTGCATAAGAAAACAGTTTATTTTCTAAAGCAATGAAATTTTGTGTGAAAAATAAAAGACAAGAAAGGAAATTGCTGAGTAAATAAAACTGTTATATCTGTCTACCAGAGGGTTCATAGTGCCTTCCTTTGGAGACAGTCAGATGATCCTGGCATTTGAGACAGGGAGCTAATTAGGTGTGACTACAACTACCTATGCAGAGGCCAAAAAGCCACACTATTTTGCAAATTTACGCAGAGTGTTATGGGACACAGTTCCAGATTTCTCAAGGCTCCAAGTATCGAGTACAAGATAAATGATGTCTTGAGATGCCTGCATAATTGCCTTCCTCTAGAGTCCTTTTCTACAACTTCTTTCCTTCTTTAAAGGTTCATTTGCCTGTATCCAGAGGCTGCTCTAATAGCACACAACTGTACAAGCTTAAATCCAAGTTCCATAAAAACGGGAAAGGTGTGAGAAGCAGAGTTGTGCTGTCCCATCTGTCTGTTGTACTCAGTCAGCCTCTGCCCTTTGGTTTGGGAGATGCATTTGGTTCTTCTCTGAAGTACGTGATAGGTTCACCGCACATGGTTGAACTTTCATTTTGCCTTGACTTCTTCTCTTGACCTTGGACCTTTCTTGTCGCCAGGCTTGTCTGGTGATGACTGAACTCTTCTCTGGACCTGGCTATTCTCAATGGGCCTGCTGTGCCCTCATTCAGGTGCTGTTGGACTGGACCCTTGTCAGAGGGGTTGCTGTCTCCTTGCCACACTGTCACCTCCAGCTCCCTGACATACATGGCATTTCACCATAGGCATTCCAAGCATCTGCTGAGCAGTACCTGCGTGCCAGCTCATGTGAACAGCCCAGCACTGAACATCTGTTAGATCAATGTTTTAAATTAACTGCTTAAAGTGTCGATGCTGTGATCAATATTTTAAATTAACTACTAAAAGTGTCAATGCTCTGGTTGCCTCATCTTGGGAAAACTAGAGAGTGCTGAACTGATGTTCATGTTGTGATGGAAAGTTCTTTGGCTGACTTTGTGGGGGGTGGTTTCCATCCCTTTGTGGAGCCGTGGTTTATTTTGTTTCTTGTTTTGTTTCTTGATAGTTTGCCAGCGTCCTCTGGGATAGATTATTCCTCAGCATTTTCTGAATCTCTGTCAGTGCAGTCCAATGCTTCCTCCTCCCAGCTCTCATACGTGCAATGACTCAGCCCTGGCTCTCACTTTCCCTTTGCTGAACTTTGTGACAATTTTTTCAGCTTCGTTGCTGTGTGGCCAGAAGAAGTATGTATACACTGTGCCAAAAAGGAGTTTCAAACAGCAAAAAGAAAAAGGAAGAAAACTATTTGTTTGCTTTGTATTAGAACATCTCTGCATTTTATATCTCAAATCTACGTGTAGAGGGACCCTTAAATTTATCTGTGCAGGACTGGTGTGATACTTAAGGCAAGTTACTAAACCTGCAGAACATTCTGCATGGAAAATGTTTGTAATTATGCTTTCTTGTTTCATGGGCCCCATATCACATCAGAGGCCACTAACAAGGCACATTTGAGACTTCAAAAAGTTAAGTGATGGAATGAGCTGCAGAGATGGAGTCATGGACATACAAAGTAGGTTAAGACACAAAGTCTCTTTGAATTACAGGCCTAGATAGGATTGCAAGCAAAATAATCCATTATTGTTACTAAATGCAAGGATGACCGAATTAATGACTACAGATTCACAGAGAAATACCACAAGGATCCAGTGATGTCCCCAGTCAAAAGAAAAGAGTAGGATAGCTAGAGAAATTGGGAGCCACACTTAGGTAATTTTCAATTTGACTTTGAATGGAGAGAAGTGATAATAAAATTCCTTTTCTGATAACTTGATGCTTCTTTCATGATCCAGTTCCAATTAAAAACGTACAAGGAAGGAAAACTCCTAATGAACATGGCACTGTGAGGGTCAGGGAAAGCAATGCAGCTACCGAATAAAAGAAATCCTTACTCCCTGACACCACTCACTCCCCAGTGAAAATTCACATTTAAAAAAACCCCTCTGTATTGCACCTGTCACTTCATAGTTATTGAAAGCTTGATGTTTCCTAACTTATGGAACAACTAATTCCTCCGTGAAAGAGACCTGATGCACAATTACATTCCAAATTGAGGTCTTGTCTCAGGCTTACTAGAATAGCCTAACCTTTTTCTAAGTTTCAAAATTTAGGGATAAACTTATCAATTAAGTGTAAGAATTTGATAAGCTGTGCACACATTTTTCCTCCTTTTTCTCAGACTAGTTCGGTTACAGTTGTGCTTTGGTACAGTATTTTACTCCATTTGCTGAATAGCAATAACATATATTGATCTCCCAGGCTAAGCTATGTCTCTTTTGATTCTTGTGAACTCTCAAACTCACAGATCGAGCCTTTGCCTTGGCAAAAGGGCTGGAGGGTTTTTGTTTATTTAAGAATTTTTTGTACCATTGCTGCTAGCCAAGGGATGCACAAGGCCCCCACCTCTGCTGGATTCCTTTGGACTTAGCTCTCTTGTAAAACTTCACCAGTGTTCAGATTCCTAATTCAATGAAGACCTCTTGTAAACAACTCCTACCAGCATCTTTTCTAGGTCACAGTCAAGCTTTTACAGACATCTTCCCCGAGAGAGATGTGTTGTAGCCATGGCCTTTCCTTAGGATATCACTTATACAACAGCACGGTCTCTGTGGTCATGCAAACCACGGTGGGACAGTGTGTGAAATGTGCACCCTCCAGGAAATATGGCTCAGGTATGATAATGCTCCACTTGGGATCTCTATCTGGAGATGGGACTGAGTGGTCAGCAGCATGTGTTCTCTGAAGATCATGCTTCTTCATATGTACATAAAGAATTACTGGGGGAGGTTTCTACCTCCAAAACTATCAGCTCCCAACTTGTCAGAATCCATTTCTGTGCTGTGGTTTAGCCTGCTCAGCCCAGAAAACAAGAACTTTTCTGTTAGTGCAAACCTGTCCTTCAGGTTGGCCATGGGGAAGGGCTGGAACTGTGAAGGCAGAGGGGTCCCTCTAACATTATTTCACTGTCAAATTTTTTATAAACCAATAAATACAGATTCTTTTCCTGCCTGCTAACATTCAAAAAATTTAAACTATTTAAAGTAAATGAACAAGAAGGGGGAAAATAGAGGCAACTCCTTCCCATTCTATCAGCTAGGTAACAAACAAGCTCACATCACTGTGACTAAACGGTATGGTTTCTGTCTCTTTCATATAAACACTAATAGTCTCAAGTGGAACAAAAAAAAGAGGCTCAAGAAACCATAATGTTTATACCAAAATGCCTTGCTCTTGGTAAAGCATGTTAATTTTGATAAACAGAGTCATTTCAATAAACTTCAATATTATATAGAAAGTTTTCTGGTTTTTTCTTTTTTTTTTTTTAATTATTATTTATAACACTCTATGAAGTCATGTTATAGCACTGTAAGCTAGGGTTTAACAGTTCAAATTTAAGGTAGATAAGTTTGTGTTTGTTAGGCTATGGATGGGCTTATCCACATTAGACAGGATTCTCCAAACCTTGTCTGATTTTAGGAGTTTTATAATATTTTTCTGGGACACTCCTAAAATCCTGAGAACCCTATGCACAAGAGAAGCAGGACAGCAGCTGGAGAACATAAGACCACAGGAGAAGGAGGGGCTGGTGAAGTCCACTCTGCCTCATGGCCAATCCTAACCTACTGGAGGAGGAGGAGGCAGGGGGAGGAGAAGGAAGATGACAGTGACTAAAGGAATGTGTTAATTATACAGAGTGCACAAAAAAAGAGATGTTTGTGGTGTGACATCAGAGGTGCTGAAAGGACACTTAACACTTAGTGTGGGAACTCCTTGACTTCACACAAAGGATTAATTCCAACTCCCAGTTTACTCATTAAGAGCATTCAGGGTATATTATTATCTGCAGTTTTAAGGGAGTTGGTTTGCTTGCTTTAAAAAAGTTCTGATGCATCTTTGCAATTTCTATTAGATGATATTAGAGGAAGGGAAAGCAGAACAAGAAAATATTAGAAAGATATAAGACTAAAGGTACAAAATGGTGCTGTGTCAAGGACACTATTTATCATTATGAGTGGAATAAGTTGTTCCGATTTAACTTGAAGGTAATTCTCCCCCCGTTCTGCATAAAAGATCTGAATTACATTTTGGATGACTGTTCCAGGGCAGATTGACATCATTTTTAGGCGCAACGAAAGAGAGAAAGACAATTATGTACTATTGAGGCATGAAAAATTCAGAAAATGAAATCCACTAAAAGTTTTCAATTCACTATATAAGATGAATAAACCACAAAGTAAAGTAACATGAAAACAAATCTATTGTTCTAAAGGAAAATTGAACCAACTTGACATTTTTACTGAGCAAAGGGGACCTTTTTGCAAAAGAGTGAGCCATTTCTATTCTACTCTACAGATTTCTGTAAAGAATCAGTGAAACTGCAACAGGTTTTCTCCAGAACCTGTCCTGACTGGTTTTGTTATTCTGATCATTAGCTTTATACTTAGTCTCTTTCAGAAGTGACAAACAGCCTTTGAGACTTTCACACAGGCAATGCAGCAGTGGTACATAATTCTACTTTGTAAGGGAGCAGCTCAATTTTTCACATATTTATATTTGAATCTGTCCTGCTTGCACATAGGCATTAGAGTTTTGAACATAATTCTTATCACACACAAGCCAGGAGAGCCTTTTCTGTGGTCTGTAATCTAGAGAAATTAAAAGAACATTTGAAAATCCAAATTGCAGTGTTTCTCTTCTGGTTTTGAAAGTGAGTTTTAGTAACTGTCAGTATTGAGAGCTTTTGAGTGGCTGGTTTTCTCATCCCTTTCCAGATCACAAGAGGGAGTGTAATGCAACAAAGAAAGGCTTTCTCAAAGGCCTGCATGAATATAAAGTGAGGTAGTTATCCACTTGATCTGGAGAAGCATCTTCCCATCTAATGCTTATTTTAACCAATGGGAAGGATTGCATGGCCACAGAAACAATCAAAGGCATTTTACATTTGTTTGCAAAGCCTCCCTCAAGAGAGACCTTTGTCTGGTCCTAAGTTTCCCTCTCATCACCTGCTTCTCCACTGGCAATATCACAGAGCATCCCACCACTAAACATTTGTTCTGAGGATGAGAATCCACCATCAGTTTGCTTATGTTGAGTAACTTTGATGATTGACAAAGCCAGGAAAAATGGAATAAATCACTACAATGTCATCCTCTTTTAATAACTGAGAACCACAGATTTTACTTTGTCGTGTAGCTAACATGAGAACTGGCAACTGGGTTGCAGTGGCCCTTGAAACCTCTCTAGGCACACAGGACCCCACAGCAATTGGCATGATCAGTAGGGAAGGCTGTAGAAACCACAATGAGAAATCTTCTGGAAATTTCAAGTTATAGCAAATATGGGAGCCCCAGGAACACTTACTACTTTGCCAAAGCTGTAATTTAATGTTCAGACTGAATTCATTGCACTGTGCATTGGGGAGACACTGTGGTCTGGAGGTTACAGGAGAGGGCTGGGAACCACAAGTATCCTCTTGGGATTCTGTCCAAAATGAGCTGCTCACTGCGTGACTTGAAGGAAGTCACTTAATCTGATTTCTGTATGCCTTAGTCAATTTAGATATAAAACTGGATAGAAAACAGAACAAAGCTAAAATTTCCTGTTACTGCAGCCAGACCTTATCTATGCGCAATAAATAAGTTCTTTTGACATAATTCATTGTGGAAGGGAATATCAGAGAAAAAAAAAAAAAGGTGAGCAAAAACAATCTGGTTTCTTAAAAGGAAACAAAACCAGGCACAAAGAGAAGTAGTATTTTCAAATACTGAAGAAATATATACAAACAGTACAGCAAACACAACAGTGCTCAAAGTGCCTGAAGAGAGCAGCTTTTGGAGAGGAAAAAAGTCTGAGAAGATTCAGTGTCAGCTTATCATCCATTCATTAAAAAGATGATCCCTCAGTGACAAAATTGGCTTTGCTGGTGCTGAGATGAAGGTCCATATTTTGGAGTAATCTGATCAACAATTTGCAGTATCCAATTGTGAAAAAGAAACAGAGAACATAAAAGTTGTAAGTGGATGTATTGCTCCCCTGATGACCTATGGAAGTGGACAGAATAGTCCTACAGTGTCATATGCCTACACAGTATGCAAAGCCACTTGCAGCTAAGCAAAATGGATCTCTTTATAAACTACTGCCAGTTTGAACATACAGAATTTTCTTTCTTTTCTTACTATGGCTGGAAAACAAATAAAACAAGTATTAGAGGACTGGGCTTACCACACTCAGGGCTTTCTAGAAGCTGTTGTTCTGTTTCATCTCTGAATTTAGGACATCATGAGAGAGAAGTAATCTCCCATCAGGCTGGAGAGTTAGATAACTGTATGATTTTAAAGCAAGCAAACAAAACAACCAACCCTGGCTACCCCCAAAGTAGCCTATATACTGAAACTTCAAGTCCAGATCCATATCTCAAAATATTCTGAAAGTTTAAGGGGCTTTGCATGGAAAGCTACTGAAAGAGAAGTGTGGAGCCATCACTCAAAATACAAATTCAAGAACAAAAGTCAAGCAGAGGAATTTCATGCTCGTTCTTGGTTGATACAGGAAACATTCTGAACACATCAAACAGTTCATTGAGAGGTGAATATTGTAGCATACAGGGTTTCACTTATGAAACTCTATTCTATATATCTATGTAGAATATGTATCTATATTTTAGCCCCATTTTCTTTGTCCAGAGAACAGGCTCCTCAGCAGAGTAATACATGTCTGCCTGGGAAGAGAGAACCATACAGTGGTTACTGCCAGAGAGATGTTCAGTTACAAGGGCAAGCAGGAGCTCAAGCATCATCCAAGTAAATTTTCACAAATATCATGGAAAGAGCTTGAAAAATGTCAAATCATTCAGTCCATGTAAACCAATATTCTTCGAAAGCTGCACCAGGATCCAACCAAGTTAATTGACCATACATTGAGGAAAAACCCAGAAATATTCATAGCTGCAGCAACATTTTGCCCTCTCAGTTTAATATGTAACATACTGTGACCTAAAAAAAAGTGTAAAATTTATTTTAATTGCATTATTACTATTTCTACGTTAATTGCTTTAAAGCACACTTTTTAATATTTCCTTTAAAAGTCACGACAAACGAATATGATGGGAAAACACTCTGCAGTAAATATGCAATCTCTCTCTGCTCACAAATGGCTTATAAAATTCAACAGTAACATTTTGGCAATCAGGACTATTTACATAGGAGACAGATGACTAGGCATGGGAAAGCAGCCTTTTGTTCACATCAAAGGACCACATACAAATTCTCACATGGTACTCTCATTTTTAAAAATTCTCATTTTATTTACAGAGAAGAAAGATTGAGCAACTCAAGACAAGCATGAACGGTGAGGAGTATGTTGAAAGGGGGAGAATGCTGCATTACTAGCACAGCATAAGGAAAAGTTGTCTTATTGCATCATATAGGAAAGTGTTGGCTCAGAGTTCAATCTGGGGACATGAAAGCATGGATCCTGCACCCTCTGTGCTCTTTAAATGCCCTACAACATAAAGGAAATTGGTAAGTGATATTCCTTACTTTGATTACCTCAAAAATACTACACTACTAAGGATTTCAGTACAAAACAAAACCAGCAGAGCAAACAAAACCAACAGAGCAAACAAAACCAACAGAGCAAACTAAACAACAACCTTCACAAAAAAACCCCAAACCAACCTTCACAAAAAACCCCAAACCAACCTTCACAAAAAAACCCAAACCACTAACTAAAAACTCTCTGAAAACAACCCACAGAAAATCCCTCAATAAGCCAAAGAGCCTGAAACAGGAGACTGGCTATAGTCATCTCCTGTAGCTGCTGCTTCACATCAACGACCTTCCTCGTCACAAAATTGGCAGTTTATATGAGGAACAAAATGGGGCCTAAAAACCTGCTTTTAAATGTTTGAGGAAAAGTATCCCTGGTATATTATGTTTAAGACATGAATTCTGCAGCAGCATTGAACACAAGCACCTAGCAGCTCCAAAATGACTAGTTCACACCATGGCAACCTCAGCTTGACTGAAGAACTTTTAGGAACCTAGTTTGTAGTGCAAGCAAATGCTTTTAGAGATGGATAAAAGAACCTATAACATACTACCTTATAATACAAATACTGTACATGATACTCAACTACTACTTTATTACTACTACTTTATTCTTTTTTTAATCTCTGCCTTATTTTTTCTCCTCCCTTCAATGGCTGTTGTTTTTTGAGCCAGTTTGGTCCTCCCAACTCCAACATGAATTGAATCAATTTCTAAACAGCTAAATAGTCCTTTCATGACAAGAGAATGTAGTCTGTTGTCCACAAATTATGAACCACTGAGGTACACTGGAAATTAATGAGCAATGACAAATCCGTGGTATTTCAATAGTAAGCTACCATTTCTGCAAGTGCACGCACACATGTATTAGTGCAATATTGAACAGAGAAACATGCAATGAAGCTCTTATAGTCTCCATACTTGCCTTCAGACTGTCCACAGCTTAGGAACAGAGTGTCTAAAGGGCTATTTTGCTTTTGTAAGAACTGTGGTCGATATATTCGTTCCTTGGGCATGGTGGAGCTCTCTGAAGTAAAGGCTTCTTCATCTTCTCTGCAGTCAGGATTCTGTCAGGGACAGTCACAGACCATGGAGAACATTCCCCCAGGAACACGGCAGCATTACAAGGCCCTCTCCTTTCTATTTTGACCCTTTTTTTTTCATTCCTTTTTTAGCACAATTACATAGTAATGTGTAATTAACAAGGACAAACACAACCAAGACTCTTCATATCAGAGACGTTTCACTTTAGGAAGGTGATAACAGACACACTGTCATGTGACAGATGGTAGTTATATCATCTAACATGCTACTGGAAGACAAGCTATTCCTACAGATGGTAGGATAAGCTCCCTGTGAAGGGAAACGTTACTACCATGTGAAATGAAAGAAGCAGACACCATTACTTTCTGCAAGACTGTTCATTTTTCCTCTCCTAGATGTGGTATAGTTGCATGTGCTCTCTTCTACTAACAAACCACCACACATCAGCCCCCAGAGAATGGACTTTCAGGGAGTGACAACTCAGACTTCTTACACACTGAATTGATAAATTCTCTGTGGCCATTCTTTTCCTGGTGTGGATCTGTCCCAGCTACTCAAGCGTAGTCTGAGGCTGTTAAACTCCAGACAGTTCACCGTCTGTCTGATGGCAGCAGCTCTGATCACTGACCACCTGCTGCACACAGACCACACAGCTTACTCACTAACTCATTTGCAATAGGAATTTTTACTCACTCCTTTACTTATTTTACCAACTGTAGAACATCTTCTCAAAATAAGGTCAAAAATAACACCTGCGGCTTTAAATTCCACCTAGATGATGCATCAATATTGCTTCAGACAGTTTGACCTTCTCTAATCAGGCATGAGTGACTTGTGGATTGGAGGAGCATTTCTAAAACTAAACATGTATTTAGAAGCAATTCATACAAATTGTTTACTGACGGAAGAGAAGTGTTTACTGTACAGTCAATACTACTTGATCTTCATAGAGGAGAACAGCTTGTAAGGGAGGAGATTAAATGACTCATTGAAAGTTGCAATATGCATTTTTTTTTATTCCCAGGGAATAAAAATTTCTCTTATGACTGAAACACAAAATTCTGGGCACGCATACTTATATCTTTGTTGCTAAACTTTCTTTTTTCTTTTTTCTTCTTTAATGCAGGCTACTTATCTGAGAAATAAATTTCTATCTTTACTGCATAGATATAAGTATCTGGAAACGGTCAACCAGTATTTTAATTCCTGATAAACAAAACCCTCAAAAGTAGAGCTTTTTTCCAGGTATGAATTGCAGTAACAAGGTACAACAGTTGCTACAGAATCACTTGCATCAGACAGAAAATGCTGCTTTATATGCAGGTTTCTTCTTTGCAGAAAAGTTTTGACTGGAAAAATGTCTGCAGAAGGTGGAATACTAAACCTGCCTTTTCCACATTGGTGATGGCTGGAAGTCCAAGGATTAACTAGACTGTTCTGCCACCATGTTTAACTTCTTCAGCAGACTGAGAGGATCTGAAAGTCCAAAAAACTTTCCCAGAGATTACAGAGTATTCTACATCTAGTTCAGCTCTTCCCCTAGGAACCACATTACTTTGTATAACATCTTTAGAAAAACAAAGAGCTTGTTGGTTAAGGAGGTGCGATGTATGATTGGAGCTCAACTCCTTCAGAAGGATGGTGAACTGGAGTGGATTGGACAAAAGAGGGAATAGCAGTTCCTTTAATATCTCCACAACCATAACAAGGAGACAATTACCTTAATTTAGTCCTTGTTTCAGAAACGTTTTCATTTGAGACCTTTGATTCAAAAGCAAACATTTTAATTATGATTTTGGCAAATAAAAATCAAGATATTTTAAACCTAATTTCAACTGTATAGGAATTCTTTCCAGCTGTCAAACTTCAAAGACTGTTACCACAAACAGGAATGTCCTTTACCTGTTTGAGGTTGTTCCGCTACTGGGGCAGCTCAGCTGCATGTTAAACAAAATTTTCTTTGCCTTTCCTCTAGTCTTACAAGAAACCTAAATTTGTTCCTCCTTTACTTGGCTTGCACAATCAACACTGTTGTCTCCTAAGACCCGGATTTTGGAAGTCTGGGCTATTGCAAGTCTGGCCAAACTTGTGAGTGGAGTTAGGCCATTCAAACCAGCTGAAAGTCTGATGCTTTCTCTGTACTTGTAATTTGAATTGATTTTAGGTAGTGAAGGCTGAGAAGCTTTAAGTCCAGAAATAACACCTGATGCAATGTGAAACTGAGGAGCAGTACATTACTGAAAAAAAATTTTGGAGATGCATCCAAATCCAGTGTGGGAGAATTAACAGGTTCAAGAGTCTTGTTTTCCCTTAAATGTCATAAACCATAAGCTTCCCCTTGAGTATGTGATTTTAGGACTCCAGTCATTCTAAACACAGATATAGCCATACTGCTGAGAGGTCACTGTCTTGGAAAATACATCTCAGGGTTTCCCTCCATAGATTAAAAAAGAGGACACTGTTCCTCACATGAAGAATAATTAAGCTGAGGAACTCCAGTGTGGGATATAATGGATGCTAAAAGCTTAAAGGTATTTAAGTGTAAACTGGATGTGTTCATGAGAGAAAGATTTACTGAATGTCACTAAATACACAGGAGCTCTGTTGGCTCAGGACATCTCCGAGCTGAAAATGGGAGCCTGAGTGTTCACAGGGAAAGTGTGCATGTTCATTCTACTTCCACATTCTTCCCTGAACAGTCAACCATTTTCAGACACCACCTGAGACAAGATGCTGGGCTGGGTAGGTCTTTGGAATGAAATGAAGGTTCTTATGTTATTGTTTCTTGCAGGTTGGGATTTCTTCAGTTGCTGTCTTCTTAAGTTGCTGTTTACTGCTATTATACAGTATAGGCTTCAACAACTACATTCCTCACAGTTCCACAAAACTACTGCGTATGAGATGCCCATTAGGTACATAATGACTACAGTATATTATCAAACTGCTTTACAAACCTATACACAACTCCCAGCCTGGAAATAATGAAAAGCAGTATAGACAGATCTTATTCTTGGACTCTACTTCACACAGTATACACAATACAAAATTATTCCTGGGCCTTTCCAAGACTGCAGAAAATTCAGCTAGCTGTGAAGCTGAATTGTTCATTATCAGTGTCTACCATAACAGCAAGACATGTTGTTTTGCTCAGTACTTCAGTTCATTATGCAATTTTCATTACTATCCCTTGTAATTCTGCCTGAGAAGTGTCAAAGTTCAGTCTAGTTATCCCTGGCAAAATACACTGTTCCATTCATTTCCCAATAACAATTGTTTATTTTTTCTTCCAAATAACATCAGCTGCTTTCAGCTCTGTTGAGTAATATAAATTAGTTATTCTACACTAGAAAGTCAGTGATCCTTGTTCGCAACAGCCTCTCCAGCAGGAGCCATTTGCCAGAGATCATAAGATGAGCAGCTAATTGTGGCTTTCTAAAATGCCTTTCATATTCTCCACCACAGAAGTACTATTTCTGCCTTATTTAGCTGACAAACACTAGCAGAACTGTCCCTGTGAAGGTGGGCTGAGCTTCACTGCGTTGATCTGAGATTTCTCAAAAGCTCGAGTGTTTTCCAGTCCTAGATTTCAGTTTTTTTCCTTTGCAGACACTGAAGTCGACTTCAAAACTTTAACTTGATATGCAATATTTATCATATTTCAGGCAAAGCATGCTATTTCTGAAGCATTCAGGGATACTAGAATATTAAGCGACATTAATCTTTGCTAAGGATGAAAACAAATCTCCCTAATGGAGGAGGTCACAGTGTATTTTTAAAAAAATCTCAGAGAATGGATGTTTCCATCCATACTACAGGGTATCACTTGTTTGAAACACTATTCCTTTGTAGACTTTGCCTACAGGACCCACCTGAAGTGGAGGTCAAACCCAGATACGATGATAAAAGTGACCACAGAATGGTGCTGAGGATTAGAAAGGCCATAAAGACTGACAAGATCAAGAAGCTTTGTACTGTACTGACAGGATAAAACTCACGGTGGCATAATTCAGAGCTTTAAATAAGCTTAGAAATAACCTCAGAAAACACTTAAATAGCGATCCTCAAGCACAAGATGTGGCTCAAGCTGAACCAATGAAAAATTGCTGTTTGATGAGCACATTATAGTCAATCCTAATAACATTATGAGAGAGAAAACACTTCAGAATTCCACCACGGGAATATTAAATTTTCTAAAGGAAATTACAGGAAAATGAAAATCATAGTTAAAAGAAAATTTTAAATGGCAACTACAAGAGTAGGGCAAATAGCATACAACAGGGAGGCTACTCAAAATATTACTTTAAGGCTCTCAGTTCACAGCCATCTAAGAAAAAAAGATCCCAAAAGCTGCAGTAAGAACAACAGTGTGGTTAAACATCTGAGAAAGGACTGCTATAAGAAGGGAAAAAAAATTCAAAACTGTGAAAGACAAAGCTAGATGGAGAACACAGAAAAAGGAATTAATTCTGTCAAGTTAAAAGCACATTTAAAAAAAAAATAAAAAAATCTCTTCATTGTTGTCATAAAGTACAACTTGCTATAGGTAGAAATACATACTAATAAAAACTTTTTCAAAAGTACTGGAAACCAGAAGCCTGCCAGAAAGTTTCTGAAACCAACAGGTCATAAAGATATAAACACTTAAGAAGATAAGCCCATTTCAGAAACACTAACGAATTCTTTCCATTTGTGTGCAGTACAGGGAGGTCAGGCAGGTTCACCCACTAAGCCAGTCTGCAGAAGGAACGAGTCTGAGGAACTGCCTCAAATCAAAGTGCTAAAAGAGGCAGCTTTTCCCCAGCTCTGTAAAGTGAACAGCCATAAATTGCCAAGACCTTGGGAGTATTTACCCAGGAGTTCTAAGGGACTCTAATATGAAATTTTGCAAAGGTTCTCTTGTGCATAACTTGTCATGCAAATCTTCCTCACTTGCAGAGGGGCATAGCAGGCAAACATTCCCAAATCTTGTAAAATGGATCGAGGGCATTCTTGCAAACAACAGACCAAAGAGTTCGACTTCTGCTTACGTAAGCCTGTAAAACATATAGCAAAGGACAGAATCAATACATACTTAGATAAATATGATTTAATGAGGAGGAGCCAATGAGCTTTTCAAGCACAAAGAGATGCCCAGCAGATCTATCAGAATGCTCTGAAGTGTTCACCAGTGTGTTAATAGAGGTAACCCACAGTACACTGTAACAGGATTTCCTCCAGAGATACTGGCATAAGTTTCTGAATGGCTCTGACAGCCACTACTCTTCTGTGGGCTCTCTGACTCTGCTATAGGATAAAGCAGCGTCTTTCAAGAGTTAAGATAGTAAGTTGTCAAGTGACAGATACAAAAGTTTAATTTTCAGATTGAAAGAAGTTATAAGAGGGATACTCCAATAATCTATGCTGGGACCAGTGCTACTCAACATGCTCTTAATATGAAAAAGTCAAATCAGGAGAGAAACAGAACAAGAGACTTTGCCAATCACAAAAGCAGGGATAAAAGCACTCCAAATGAAATCCCCATTCTGGACAACTAAAAAGTAAGCCTAACTATGAAGGATCAGAAGTTTCCCAGTGTCAGATAATTAGGACATTAAATGAAAATAGAATTTATTGTCAATAAAAAGAAATAAGCGCACATGGGGGAAAGCAGCTTTACTGTCCTTGTGCAGTGATGATCTTGTCCTGCCATTAGAATTCAAATATGTTATCCAAATTTTACTGTAGGTAACACCTAAAGTAGCAGATAGATTGTCAGAAAGCATCTAAAAATACCCAATCAAGTGATAGGAATTGTTTTGATATGAAGAAGTAGAAAATGTGTTCTATTCAAAACTCACTGTTCACATGTTATACAATATATTTAATTCAATATTTCCTTTTTACTCTCCTCTATCTCAAAACAAAACAGAAGACTTGGAAAAGGAACTGGAGAGCATTTCAGGCAAAGGATCACCAAATATATGAATTGGGGGGGGGGTGGGTTTGTTTTGGGGTGAGGGGGGGTTGAAATTTTTTTTGTTTTCTTTTTTTGACTTTTTTTCTGGTTGGTCTTGTTTTGGTGGTTTTTTTTTTACTTCCACAGACATTTATTCCTTCCAGTCATCAGGGGATATCAGGCAAAGGAGACCAGTCCTAGCAGTTCCTATGCCATGCTTTCAGTTTTCCAGATCGTGCACACAGGTATGGCCAGATCCACAGTCCTGGTTTGGCCAAATGCATCTTTCAGGGGCAGATGGGGGGATGTCAAGAAAATAATTCCTCCTTTCTCCTTCTGTTAATGTAATTTTGTTATTTATCAGGTCGTTAGTGTTAAGGATGACTGAGCAACCTGAAATATGAGTTTCAGTAGAAGGCCTCTCTCTGACTCAATGCATTTTTGAGCAAATAAATATGTCTTATCTCCTAAGAGATTAATAGACTGCACTGGCATTGCATTTAAATAGGGACTCAGTGCTCTTTCATAAAAATAAGGTAAGAGATAAATTCTTTCATCATATGTTTGTAAAGGTTCTAAAAGCCTTTTTCCACCATATCAAAATTTACTTATAACTAGGGCAGATGGTCAGAATCTGTAGCCTTGTGAAAACATCTCTTAACATCTCTCTGTGGTGGCTGCACTGCTGACTTCACCAGAACTCACCGATTTTTTTCGTGAGGGAGGTGAGGGGGTGGATGTCTTTATACATAAACAAAGATTTTTCTGAGAGGTCCCCAGCAATATCAAAATCAATCCATTGCATCAAAAGTTTCTATCTTTTATACACAAACTGCAGCTCACAGAGCACAGTGCCAAAAGCAGTTAGCACCATCTCCAAACAAACCAACTCCTGGAGCACTGTGGTGTAAATAAACAAAGTAGTGCATTATACCAACACCCACCCCACACCAAAAAAAAACCAACCAAAAAAAAAACCAAAAAATCACACAACCAAAAAAAAAAACCAACCCAACTCAACCAACCAAAAAAACCCCCACAAAACAAACAAACAAACAAAAAAAAACCCAAAACCAACCAACCAACCAAACCCCCATAACACCAAACAAAAAAAACCCAAGAAACACCAAACAAAACCAAGACCAAACGAAACAAAAAAAAAAACCAAAAATCTTAGCACAGCCCACAAAAGCTCTAATTTCCTAAACTAGCTCAGTATTTCTAATTCATAAACATCTTTGGACAAGGAAGAAACAAGAAAATATTAAGCAGGGGAAAGGGAACCCAGCCTTAGCTTTGGAAAAGCGCAGCAGTACAGCAGATAGCTTGTACTTCTCTCAAATAACTTGGCAACTGTGCACAAGCAACTGCCCCTGAGCCATATCACATCCCAGCCTCACCAAATCCCACTCAGGAGTACCAACCCATGAAACTCTTCCCAGCCCCAAGACAGCCATTTGACTGCCACCAAACTTAGCTGAGAAAAATCAGGTTTATTATAGTGCTCAGGGACAATTACAGCTCCATTCCCAGCCTGTCATGCCAGAGCCAGAAGTGCTATGAAGCAGCAGCAACAATATGCCAGGGCCTGCAGCTCTTGAATTTAAGACATACAAATATAAAATGGGATTGCCTGACAAACAAAGGAGTGCACTATTTTTTTGGCTTTACCTTCCAATATCCAGCTGGGAAGATGGACTCAAAGAAAAAGCTGCTGTCCATTTTCTCTCAAGCAACACTTTGTATGGAGACCACATCTCAGTACAGCAGAAGTTTCATGCCATAAATACACCTTTCTAAGGAAAACAACCTGCAATGTAGATACTCTCTTAAAAAAGCAACATTCTTCACAAAAACCTGTCAAATAATTGATAGGGAAACATCTCTTAGAGATGCTGTATAAACAAAAATTGTAAAAAGCACAAACTTCTAAAGTTTATTTTGCTTCCTAAAGAAAACGGCAATATTTGTAATTTCAGTTAGAAACCAACAAGTAGAGCCTTTCACTGCCAGGTCAGTTAATTCAGTGGTGGTACAGTCAGGCTCCCTTTGCAGGAAGACCAACACAGCTTCCAGGCAAAAGCACCTGCAAGCTGCATTCTGAAGGCACAGTCACACACCGAGCCAGTCCACACAGACAATGAAAAGGATATTCTTTTACCAAATAATATTACCCAACAGGAGTGTGGGGTATTTGCCCAGGGGAACTTCATAAAGAACAGCAATACTACAGTTTTCCTCAGCTCACCTCCAGGCAAGGTACCAAATTGTTCCTGAGAGGGCACTGCCAGCCTGGGAAGGTGGCACAGCACCATGCTTATTAAAACTCCTGCTTGTTGCCTTAGCTGTGTTCCCATAACATCCTGCTGGCCATTCAATATGTACAGAAAATTAAACTCATGTATTGGAATCTGTTCCCAAAAATAGCAGATCCAATTACTCGTACTTTTCATTTCCATAGCTGTTCACCAAGTGTCTAACCAGAGCACAGATGAATTTTAAGCTGTCAACTTACACATTTTCCATACAGTGTCCAATTATGCAGCTTGGATTCTTTTAGTTTGGATCTCAAATATTTGAATATCATTGGGGATTTTTAGGAATAGCACACAGGACATGAAATTATTTTCCTCAAAAGTCACCTGCCTCAATGAATCTGCATAACTAAGCATCACTACTGTGTCTGAAAACATGAAAAGTAATGGGTTCTCAGAAGTCCCCTGTGTGTTAGATGCTGCTATCCTACACATAAAACACTGTATGAAGATTGCAAAATCCCTGTGTTCAGTGATAATGAACTCTTTTCAACCAATTTTTTTTAATGATATTTTCCATTTTAGATATTGAGGTGGAATTTTTTTTTTTTCTGAAAAGTCTGAGAAAACTTCTTTCAGCTGTTTCAGAAACATGTGGGAATTAAATTCCCCTGCTATAAAAACAAACAAACAAAAAAAACCACCCACCAAAACAAAAAACCCCAAATTCACACTCACTCAACAACCCACAAAAATCTCCCTTTTAAATTATACTGGATAAAACAGAAGAAGCATCTACAACTGAAATATCTTGCATACCTTTCAGTTTATAGTTTAATTTCCCTATTAAGACAGATGGTAAAGCTTTGGCAAGTTTGTTGTGCTGGGCCTGGCTCCTAGGATATAAATTCCAGAGGATCTATAGTTTGGGGTTTAACAAATGGATAATTCAAATGGTAGGATAAAACAGGAGCAAGCTAAGAAGCAAACAGGTTGGCTGTGCAGCCACTGGACTAACAGAAATCCCACCAAGCTTATTCATTGTGTTAAGAAACCAAGAGGTGAGATGAGCTGCCTTCTTTCATCCTGATGTGTGAGGAGACCTGGCAGAGGACGCTGAAAACGACTTTTATTGTCTTGGCTTTATATACTTCTACAGGAGCCAGACTTTCTCAGGACAGAAAGCTGGAGGAGGACAGAGGCTTCCTTGGAATATACCAGGGAGATTCCCCAGCAACAGTGCACATACGGGGTCAGGTCAAAGATCCATCTAATCTGCTGGTTTCCCCCCGCAGCAGCTGGGATGCCTAGCGAAAGTAGCACGAGCATACAATAATATTTCCCTAGTGTATCCTCCCAGCTCTAAACTTCCTCAACCAGAGACTGTATCTGCTGTTCAGGAGCCCTTCGTAGACTTTTTCTTCCATTGATTTGTGTAATAATGGTTTGAAACATTTGGCCTTCAAAACATCCTGTGGCAAGGCATGCCATCATTTAATTATGTTTCTATGGAAAAAGCAAGGGGGGTTTTGTTTGTCTTAAACTTGTCAGCTGGTTATTTCATTATGTACTTGTAGTACTCATGTCATGAGAAATACTGAGTGTGCCTTCACTAGTCACCTTTTCCATACCTCCTCTGATTTTATAAACTGCCATGATCTGCCTTTCCCACCCTCTAACTCACTTCATGTCTTCCAAGTTTAAGACTTGCCTGTCACCACTTCCTACATCTTCACATAAACTTCTGAACACTATGAGAGGTCCAAAACCACACAGACTAAGTGAGACAAGAGCAAACTATGATGATGTCTTCTCTTTTATTTTCCTAGTACTTTTCCCAGTATTATTTTTCTGCCTTTTTTATTACTGCCAGCCACTCCACTGTGAAAAACTAATGCTTTAATCCCAACTCAGTCTCTGTGAGGAATTTTGAGTGTGTATTTTGGGGCTTTTTGCTTGTTTTATGTTTTTGTTTGGTTGGGTTTTTCAAAAAGTTCTAGTACTCTATCATAAGCCAGATGGAGACTTAGCCCCTTAATTACTGAGTCCTTAAAAAAATATCATAGATGTATGCCATGACTTCTCTGTGTAAAGGCTATGTGAACCACTCCTCTTTAGCATATCCCTATGACTACTAATTCTATTGTTTATTATACTTGTTTAAGAATTTTCTCCTGTAGAAAGCCATCCTTATCCAACTAATCTTCCTCGATCCCCTTAAGAGCCAGCATAATTTCCTATCTGTTATTCCTTTGGCACCAAGGATGATTTAACTCATATGTTGTGCACCACAGTTAAGAGCTCAGTAATTTCATATTTTAATTCCTTCAAAATATCCATTTGGCCTCGACAATTTGTTACTACTCGTTTTTTATGGATTTTCTCCAAAAACTTCTACTGACATCACAATAGTTCTGTGAGAAACAGTTCAAGTCAATTAGACCATGTTACACCAGCACAGACACATGAAAGAATGGAGATTGTCCCCCAGAAAAGGATGCACAGAGAGGGCCTGGTGTCATCATGATGTATTGTGCAACTAAAAGACAACATTAACCCTAGAAGTGTAAATGCCAAATTTGGAAAGAGTCAAAGATCTTTCCCTTCACCCACACAAACATTAACGCTGACACCATTTATAACTCGCTACAGGAAATTTCCAAGCTGGCTGGTAAAACCTTTTGCTGGTCCTGTGTGCAATAAAAAACTGCAGACTAAACATTACATTTAGCTGTAAGCAGCACCTAGCAGGATCACATTACTCGAGGCTAGGGAGAGTACAGAACATCCAGACTGAATGCAATACCTTCCAAAGATAATGAAACAATAAACTGCTTTGTCCTGCAGCTCCTTTTGTTCTGTAAAAGGTTGCTGAGCTTAAAGGCCACATCACCTAAACCAGTGTAGCAAAGCCAAAGACCACACATTTTCAGATCTAGGCTTATGTTGTAACATAAACGTCTTCTAATATGAAAGCAAAGTTTCTTAAGGTTATCTAATGAAGGTTATTTGAGTCAGGGGAAAAAAATTATAAATTGAGCTCTGTTCCCACAAGCATCCTTCTTTTCCTCACGCCTCATTCTTTCCACCTCCTCTGATTTTTCATTTAAGTTCCTTCTGCTTACAATCACATCTCAAGATGGTTTATTTAGCTTAGTCATAGGGTTTGGATGAAAAGAACCAGCCCAATCAGAGCAACTACTATGCTTATTGCAGAGTTCTAATTAATGGAACAATTCCTGTTACAGCTCCTGTTTTCCCAGGAGATACTCCAGTTTGGTGTTGTTGCTGCCATTTAGCTGATGTTTTAGACACTTACTAAATCTAATGTTTTAATTGGTAACTCTGGTAGCTCTCATGCCCCTCCTGGACAGGCATACCCTTATCTCTGTCTTTGTATGAGACTATGACAAAACCAACAAGGACAACCCAACTAACAAATTAGAGTTAATTATCTAGAAGCAAAAAAGAGCAGTGAGTTTCATCCCTTAATGTACATATTTGTTTTCCAGATATCACAGTATCCCTGCACAAAGCAAAACCACTTAAAAGTATTGCCCCGCTGCCCAATCCCAGAGCCAGCAATGCCTAGAGTTTTAGAGGAAGGTGACAGGAAGGGCAGGAAAGAAGGGGTTGCCAGCACTGAATAATCCCTTATTAATATACCACCTTAAGGATCACAAGTAGATCCATACAAGAAAAGCAAAACAAACAAAAAACCCATACAAACAAACCCCAAAACTATCTCCATATTCAGAAAACCACATAATTTCCCTAAATCTAAAAGTCTCAGTACCTGATGAGAACAACTTTTCACTCAGGTGGAATGACATTTGTTTGTTCACAGTGGAGACTGGGAAAAGGGAGGATTTCATGTCCTTTGACTTATTTTGTCAGGTTGAATTTGATCTTACCCACGTCATCCATCCAGACACTGAACACAAAATGCTCCAGGGAAAGGGAACCGAACGTTTCATGAAATGAAATAAGATCTTTTAAACATGAAAACCACTGAATATCCCACCTGATCAGCATGTACATGTGGTAAAGGTGTTTACCATCCTCATCCTAACGTAGTTTCTATCTAAATTGCTGCTGCTTAAGGAGCACCATTCCTCCCCTAATCCATACACTCACTGTCTTCCATGGTGAGTTTCTAAAACCTAGAGCCCCAAATAAATTGCTTCATATAAGGTTTCACAAAACCTAAAACTAAAGCAACTAAGCAGTAACCAGGATCCCACCTGCAAGCTGAATCCATCTCTTCCATCAGAAGGGATGTAAAAGACAACAAGCAGGGAGCAGAGAGTGCAGCAAACCAACCAGACTTTCTCCTTCTCACGGCACTCACATGCCTGGCCTGGTGAGCAGAAGGCTCAAGTTTGCATCTCACAGCAGCTACAGTGAAGAGCTGCCATCTTACAGCTCTACAGGGACCAGTTGGCAGTGAATGGGTGACCCGGTCGTTGTTTCAATGATGTGCATTCCCATAACACCTACAACACACTTCCCATCCCTCCCTTGGGGAAACCAGTGGTCAGGACCTGAGCAAGCAAGGGAAAACTTACAATACTTGTAGGTGAAAAAAAGCCAGTGTCACCCAGCTCTTTTCATTAGCACTAATAGACCTTCAAATATATTAGTGTGCTCAACTCCTGTTGAATTCTTTATAGATTTGACATTTAAACACCTGCAATCAAATCTTTATTGAATTAGGTGATCGGTAGGGTTTCTTTAGATATTTAACAAAGTCTTTGAATTATAATACAATAAAATCAAGAAAGGGAAACATATTTGCAGAGACAGTTCAATGCTAAAAGGCAGCAGGAACTAGCAATCCTAAAAGCAGCATCCATACCAATGCAATAAGTCAGCAGTGCCTCTGCACCCATTAACACACTGTTCTTTTCCACCCTAAAAGATAAAGGTACCAGGGTTTTCAGGGGATTTTTTGTTCAGACTTAAATTCTAGATACAGCAGGTACAGCTTTGTTTCAGGACACACAAATCACAACACACAGGTTGGTAAGATGCAGTGTCTCTATATACATATATATATATATAGACACATACTTTGTGACTGCATGATTAGGCTATGTGAGTCATTATTAAGAATGAAATGAACTGAAGGATTTTGCATACTCAGAGAAGAAATTATAGAAGTGTCAGTAGCTTTAAAAGACTGGCATTCAAATTTAGAGTGCTTTTAGATTAAACCGGATTTTTATGATTAGAAATCCATTTACAAGGTCTGATAAGAGAGAAGAAAATTCATTCCCTAGGATTTGAGAAAGGAAAGCAGGTAACCAGATCAGAGTCAATCTCTCAACATCATCCTTACTTTTAGCAGATCTGGTCTCTCAATAACACTTACTTATAGAGAATACTAGAGACATCTTTAGAGGGTGTGGGGTATCCACAGACACACACCTGACAAGTTAGAAAGGTCCTTTTCACTGTGTGTGCAGCAAGCCTGATGTGCTCCAGGACCACTGGATGTCTGAAGTGCCTGCTTAGCTACTCATGTGCAGTGACCCCATCCCATGAGAACAGGGATAGCTGATCTTTGTCAGAGGCATGTAACCACTGGAACCACTCTCATCAGGCCCAGCAAATGGGATTCTTCAGGACTGCTGCACATGAGCACAGCAATTTCACAAATACTCACTCTGGGGCAATTTTAGAAGTATGAAACCAGTACACCAGGGACCTATAGCATAAGCCTCAAGTTACTGTTAGAATACACCACTTTGAGTAGCCCTTCCCCGTTTCTGCCTTGTGCTTACACAATGCACAGCCAGTGCATTCTGCTTGTTTGACAGCATTTATATGCACAGAAAAATAAACTGTTTGAGTTTTCCAGAGCTTGGAGAGGTCATGGACACTTAAATGCAGACCCTTTGCTCACCTGAGAGCCTTCTCAGAGGATCACACAGAGCCTGCCTCAGCAAGCCATGGTTTGCAGTGGTGCCAGGACACACCAAGCACTTGGGAAGCACACCGAGACACATGAAAGTTGTGCCCAAGGGCAGATTTTATCAGCACTTATTGCTATGGTAGTCTGAGCAAACCAAGACTTTCTAAAAATAATCTGAACAGAGCCTTTGTGGAGTCAAAGTTCTTTAAATTCTGTCCTTAAGTAGACATGAGGTTTTTGACTGCAATGATATAAACCTCCTTTATAGCAAAGATAGATATTCAAGCCCTATATTTACAAGCACAGGTGACACACAAACCCAAACAATCCTTCTTCACTTTTAAACAATTTTCTCAGTCACACTGAGGGCAATAATCTTCAGCTACTCCTTATGCCATGCTCCTCTAGGAATGGACCCATTTCTGAAGGTGGCACATCAAGGGAAACCACATCCCTTTATGGAAACAAGTGGCTAAAAAGGAGATTAACAGTTTAGGCAATCTTCATGCTATAGGGAACGTAAAAATCAGTTCTTATTTGGACACTACTCTTCCCAGCTCTAAAGCTCTCTATCTAAAAATGTTTCATCCACAGGCCTACTGGTGGGCCAAATTCCAGCAGTCATGGACTATCTGCTTTCTCTACAAAGGTGATTAGGTATATTTACTCCCCATGACCTGTTTTCCCTTGCACCTGCATTTTTCTATACCTTTGTAAGGCGAAAAGGTTTGAAAGTCATGGTTTGCTCACGTAAGAACGCATTTGCAAAGCCAGTAACAGCTTGCAGGTCTCTGGCTGATCCGCAGGAGCATTTGCATAAGCTACTTTCTTTTCTTTCAAATACAGTTTTACTGTCTCACATCTGCTGAACCTGACGACTCTTTGAGAGGGCCTCAAAAGGTCATCATTCCGAGTTTCCATGCATATCAGCTCAAGGGTTTCAGCCACCACGTTTTGCTCAGTTTATCTGTACAACAGAAAGAATAAATGTTTCCTTCCACTTCTGCAGAATAAAAGGATGCAAACTGCCTTAGCTGAGAATAATCCCTTTAAAGTCTGGCTATCACATTATGGTTATCCAAGAAATTTTAGCAGCTTAGAACATCAGTAACACAGTATCTTGGTACGTTAGTGTAGATATTTTAATAAGCTTTTTCTGTGTAAGTAGTTATTTTTCCCCTAGGTAAGGTATGTCTGTAAAGCTTAGGAAGATAATAATGGCTGTTACCTGATAGACCAGAAAAGCAACCTAGCACAGTATCTCTAAGAAAACCCTAAAATGAATGCATACAGAAAGGAATAAAAGCAACTGGAAACACAGAATAATGCTTGCACAGAGTAGTCCCTCAGCATCCTGATATATGTTGCTCAACAAGAGACAACAGTGGTCAGTTTAATAACTTCAAATCTTAATAAAGCTCTGATTACAAGAACAAAACCAGGGAATTTACCCCTAAAAAAAAGTGGGATTAGGATTCCCAAAAATGATGCAGTACCTGAAAACAAGAGAAAAACCATGAATATAAGTCAGGAGGATCCTCAGGACCTGCATAGCACCTGGCCTCTGCAAGGGTCAGTATTTCCCAGACTGCAAAGCTGATGGCATATCCTGCTTCAGAGAGAGAGAAAAGTGCCAGCTGGGACTATGCTGCCATTACCCAGTGAAAGGGGCAGGGAGGTGACAACAGCAGCAGCCGATTCTACAAAATCATCTCTAGCACCTGAAGAGGCAGCTCTGCTCTCTGCGGGGACTCAGGGGCACACAGGGGCACTGTGCTCACTCCCACAGACAAGGGCAGCACAGAGTATTCCTTTTACCTCCACAGGCTGCTCCAGTGCCATGGCAACGTGAACAACAAATAAAAAGCAAAACAATATGAACTTTGAGCAGAATTTGCCATTTTCATAACTTCGGATAAAAAAAAAAAAAGCTTTGAGAATGTTTTAGTGAGTGATTTTCCACATTTCCTTGAGTTTCTTCTGCCAGTAGTTCACTAGATCCTGAGATTTGGTCTGTGCCTACACTTTTCATGGGCAGATCCCCAGGTAATAATTACGCTTCATCAGTCTTTTTCCAGGGAACTTTTCCCATATCTTTTGTAAAAGCAGTGCCCAAAGGCCAATGCATTAGTGATGACTGTTCTTTGTAATTTCTCCCTACAGTTCCAGGTGGCAGCTGCTGCCCTGAGACAGCAAGTAACACAAAAGCTTGGGAAGAAAGACAACAGGATATATGCTCCATATCTTTCAAGGAACAGATACTTAAAGACAAAAATATACATTCTTTCCAACTTTGGTTTGCCACATCTCAGGTTGTCTGCTCATTGTGTTCCAGAAGAGTTTTGCTTCCAACACCTCCCAAAGGCAGTGTGTACTAGAGGCTCAAGAACTTGTGCTCTGGCACAGAACCAGCATTTTCATAGATGCTGATGTTCCATATGGAGCTTCAGAACAGAGCAGGGTACTGAAATTGCCATGTTGGTTCTCAGATCACCCTTCAGCTTTTTGATGTAGCCTTTCCTGCTTTCAGAGGTTTTGTTCTTCACCATATGACCATACGCACATCTAGGTGAGTGTGCACAAAGGAGTGTACAAATGTAAATATTGCAAATCTACTGAAGAATCTGAAATCCAACTGGAACATCTTTCACTGAGTTTTCTGCTTAGAACATTCAATTGCTCTTAAAGACTATTGAAATATTTATCCACAAAGCCTCTGCCCAGGTTTAGTGATGATAGCAGGCATGTCAGTAAAAGGGAACTCTTGTCAATGAGTTTGCACACCTTTCTGGCTTTGCAGGGGAAAGAAAAAAAAAATTAAGAAAACCAAAACACAACCCACACACAAAACCCCCCACATAAAGGCTCATCTTAGATCTCTGAAAGCTGATCCTAGCCTGATGCAGCTGTGGCAGCAGGGTTATTGTGCCTTGTGGTGGTACCTGCAAGTCTGCCTCCTATTCCCTCTTTCCATGCACCAGCATAGGATGTTTTAGCCAAACCAAAGACTGAAGTGGTGAGCCACAAAGCTCAAAAGCATGAGCTCTTCCTGCTGAAACACCAGGCTCCCAGTCAAATGTGTCCCATATGCAGAGATCCTCTGTGAACTGGGCACAGCTGGGGATACACACCACAGAGCCCACCCACACACTGCTCCAGGGTCACTCAGCAAGTATGTGGGACTAACAACTGAACACAACATTCGAATGTGGTGAGTCACATCACAGCTTCCAAACCCTGGGTTTGCAGCAAAAAGAGCACATTGCCATGCAAAACACTTGAAACTTCTCAGCCAGCCCAGGCAAACCAGCAGCAGTGTCCAAGGTCCATAGTCTCCTGATTTGACCCACCCTTAATAAGCTACCAGGGTGACCCCTTCCACCCTCTCTGAGTAGCTCATGAGATGGAAGGTACATTTTCCTGATTGTCATGGGCATCTACACCCAAACCTCCCTAAATATGAGCAGGACTGAGACTCCGAAAAGCTCTTTTCCCACAGAGGTTGGTTATTGCCTGTTAAAGTACTAAATAGATCTCACCATACTTACAAATTGCTCTACCAGAAGAGCCTGATTGCTTTCTTACTGCCATAATGTTCCACGCCACATAAAATTTAAATACACCAAATGTAAAATACAGGAAAAAAACAAATGCACACCTTCCAGTCACAGCAGCAGTACTTAAAGTAGCACGTTCCTGTCTTCCATCTCCTGACAGCAAACAGGAAAGTGGTGGGAGAGGAGCTCAGTACCCTGAGGGCACTAATGAGCCTTTATTACCCTGATGAGCATCACCCACACCTGTCTCCATGGCCCAGGAGCTCCTCTGCAGTCCAGGTTTGGCACACCAGTCCCAGAGCACACAGCAACAAGTCCACCCGTGAGTCTGGGCTGTCCCAGGACCTCAGCCCAGCACCCACAGCCTGTCCCAGAGCTGGGCAGGCAGTCGTGGGCCCAGCTAGGGCTGCTCTGGGGGATCCTGGGGTCCTGGAAGGAGGGAAGTAGCTATGACCCCTGGAAGATGAAAAGCAAAGGATGTCAACAGTTGATACTGTCTCTGAGCCATGTGTCTTAATTAAACTCTTCTGCTGAGGCCAGTGTCATTAAAATTCCCCTTCAACTGGCTTGTTATTCTAGGCTTCTCTTGAATTTAAAAAAAAATAAATAAATTTTGCACAGCAGTTGTGATGCAGCTGTAAATGACTTGTCTAACAGGGTTTGTACCTTTAATCAGACAGGAATATTAGCCTCCCAGTGCTAGCTGGTAAATGCCTTTAGTGAACTTTGATACCTCTGCAGTGCCATGGAACTGGAGACAGTCCATGGTCTGGCAGCTCATAAGTCAAATACTGTGTGTTTACTCACAAAATTTATGAAAATATATCCAGTGCAAGTTCCTGCACTGCTACTTTTCTCTTGCCTGTATTTGTTTACAGATAAATCTTAGACCTGCTAATTATTCTGGCTCCTGCACTCTGTCAAGCAGCAACCAAAGAAAGCTGTGCATTCATTTACAAATGCAAAGCCAGGATATTACACGTTTCCTCCAAACATCAACACATCCTAATATACACAGGAATTAGAGTTCAATGGCTGAGCATTAACCTGCAACAAGTCTGAGATAGTAAATAGCAATTACTACACAAGATTCAGGCAGACACCCGAGTGCACGTGGGGAATGATTATCCACCAGCTATTTCCACTGAGGCTAAAACTGCCTAAGAGTTTCCTCGAAGTCAGTCATATGGTAAATACCCAAGCCAATGAGTTCTGCACCATCTCAGTGTCTCAACAAACTGTGTCAGGTACAGACCTGTCACTGAAGACAGTGGGGATGAGATGGTTCTGCTCCCAACACTACAGATGACCTCTGTTTATTGCTAACTATCAAGGACCAAGTAGGGGCTGTTTGTCTAAACAGGACTCTACTTCTGTTGGCTCTGGCTCAATGCTGTGGTCTCTCTCACGATCAGACTTGACTTTGATGAAAGACTGAGATGTTTCAAAGTCTCAGTCTAGGATGCCCAAACTGAGAAGCTCCCTTCTTGACCTGATCACTGGAGCTTCATCAAGCTAGAAGGGGTCATTGTTTGT
>JAWWTY010000010.1:17582760-17656233 GCA_035222235.1 Margarornis squamiger
AGGATGCCCAAACTGAGAAGCTCCCTTCTTGACCTGATCACTGGAGCTTCATCAAGCTAGAAGGGGTCATTGTTTGTATAGGAGACCTCAAAATGAAGCAGCACATTGTAAAATGAGGGCAGATTTCATGACTACTTCTCTCACACTTCTGCTTTTGTGTTATGCCCCACAGGCAATTCACAGCCATGGGATACATCTCTTCACAGGCCACAGGTGCCCAATCTTCTTTCCAGATCTGGCAGCTCAGACCATTGCTTTCCTTTCTATCCTGTGGAGAGACTGTCTTTGTCCCTGATGCAGGGATGTAGAGTACATGACCCACCATATAGTGTCCTGTTTGCTTTGCCACCACACTCTGGGCCGTTCTATCTCTTCTTCCCAGTATAATATTGTGCAGGCAGACCCTACAGGAATACAATAGTCCTCTTAAAATCTGCTTGGGGAGTTTCCACTCAGCGTTTGCCACATCTGCCATGGGGCAAGCTGTATGGATCAGGTTGGACAGGGGAAAAAGGTACTAACACTTTGAGCTGGTACTGCAGCACTGTTATCTGATCCATTAGCTAATTAGAAAAACCTATAGAGGTGCAGCTGAAATTCAAGCTTTCTTATAGGTTATACCCAGCATTTTCATCCTTCCTGACTCCAAAAGGAATTTTGTTTTTCCCAGTGAAAACAGATGTATAAGGAAATGAGCAAAATTGCAGAGACCAGGGTGAGCTTTCCTGAAATGATCCAAAAGCCTGTGCTTAACAGTTGGTGTTTTTTAGGATATTTCCCCTGATATTCTGCCCACTGCACCTTCCCCAGTACTAGCAGCTACTAAGAAAAAGGCAGGGCATATTCTCATCAAAAATCTAGGGTCTGTTCCCATTTAAGGGTGCAGTAAAATAACATGTCATTTATAAAATCAGATGGAAAAAAACATAGACCAATTTAAAGACAGGCTGGTTTCTTCTCAGAAAAATAAATGTCAGCCTAGCCCCACTTTTTCTTCTATGCTCAGGACAGACTGAGAAGAAAAGAGGTCAAACGGTCCTTTCTGTCTCGTGAGCCAAATATTTCCCATACCCTTGCACTAGAAAAGTTTGTTGTAGCTAACAGCATCTTGAGCAAGTATATGGAAGCAGTAAATGAGATCCAGTTATTGTTTTCAGGTTGTTTTTAAATATTAACACAGTTGCCAAAAGACTTATACCTACCTACAGTCCACTGCCTACCTGACCCAGGTCATCCAACCAGCATACCAGGTTATTTTGTCCCATCTCTGTTTACCACATCTCTCAACTCTGTGAGTTGTTTTTTGTATCCTGTCCTTTAGCAGCTAGGAAAAGAGGCCCCACCTCAGCAGATCCATGTGAGTAACTGCTTTTAGACAAAAAGATGATATTAAGTAAATAATAGTAATATTAAGTTGATGTTTCCTCATCAAAAGCTAAACCAACATGGCTTTGACTTGAAACACAGTTGTTTCAACAAAACATCTGCTTCCTATAAACAACAAAAGAAAAGAAACAATAGGATATTTAATTCCCTAATTAAATGCAAGAAGCAGTGGATGCAGACTGATTTCTACCCAGGGCCTGAGGGAATCCACATCTCTTATGGGAGGACTATGGCTGCCAGGATTCAGGATAGCCAAATCTCACAGTGTCTTGATGTTCTTGTACAATATGATACAAGTTAGAACAGACTATACAACAGAAATCAAATATATTCTTGCCTCTGTGTATTTGCTAACTACTGTTCTAGAGAGTACTTGTAATTTCCTTTCTCTGGCTCAAGAAATACATTTTTTATACTGTAGGGACACAGGTCCCATGGGAGATACTGCTGGTGTACTGCCCTTTCTTCCTAACATACTCAAAAGCTAATTCAGTGGGAATGGATTATCCAGCTCCACCCAAGCATAGACTGAAACTCTTTGAGGGATTCCCAGTTTCTGGGCAAATGCATTAACCCCTGGGTTTAGTAAAAGGGTACAATTACTGTGAAGAAAAATCCACTGCCAGAAAAAAAATGAAATCCCGGGAGTAAGTAGTTAGAAATTTTGACCTGAATTTATAAATAGTTTTGGGATGACCTAAATACCATTTTCCCAACAAACTTACTGTTCACCAGAATATTGTCTTGTGATTTTGCAGGCCAGTTGGTTCTTTTTAGGTCCCTTACTGTAGGCATTAAACAACAAAAAATACAAGGTTTTCTTTGTACAAATCTTGAATAGAAAGGAACTCACTGTGGAATTCTTTAGTTGATGCTTAGAAAGCTGCAGTCTGGTTTTCTAGAGTGGCCATCATCACAAAATTAACACTGTGAGAAACACAGCAGACAAAATGGCCACAATCATCCTCAAGAACGACATTCTCCCAAGCTAAAGGTCACAAAATGCCTGACAGAATTGCCCTTTTCATAAGTCACTGTAAATATTAAAACTCTTGAGAAAATCAGATGACATGGTATCATCCTCAGATACAAAGCAAAATGAAAGGGCACCTAATTAGAGGTTTCCAAATATCAACAAAGCAAAGCTAGAGCAGATGTCATATAGTGGGAAGGAATTGCCCTCAGATTACCCCAGGACTGAGGCCTCGATTGTGGTCATCGCTGCCACAATAGACTGACCACGTCCCCCATCCAGCTCCATGGGCTCAGTCACCAGGCAGTACAGCCCAGGAATAGGGACAGGCATTCGCTGAACCTCTTCACAATCATTTTGAACCCTCACAAAGGAGCTCTGTAGTGTGAGGAGATGTCAGAGCAGTTTGCATTAAAGATGCAGCAAAGATAAAGCACCCACTGGATAAGTTTGTCACATCTCTCACCAGACTGATCAATGCTGGAAGGCAATGCTGTCAGCTCTAGGAGTCTGACAGCCTGAGCAATAGAGGGCATTACTCAGACAGGGGACATATAATTAAACCATAAAGTGTACCCTGATGTGGCTGCTGGGGAGTAACTGTGGGCCTCAGGGGGATGAAAAGGCACAAAGTTGTGAGCACCAACACCTGAGAAGTGTGATTACAGAGGAAATCATAGGGTTTGTTATTCCTCTGGTTGGAGGACTGGTCCGGTCCTGGTGGAGATGGGCAGTGCCCTCCTCTCTGGCCCCTTGGGGAGGCTTCTGCCACTGTCCCTCACCATCACCTTGAGACCACCCCTGTCCCCAGGTTCGGGTGGAAGTGTAGGGCTGCTGTAGGACTCCGAAAACACAGACACAGGCTGCACCCCACAGAAACCTCTCAAGAGATCTCCCATGGGGGCTGCAAGCCCTCTGCAGTGCTTGCAGCCCCTCACTGAGCTGCACGTTGCTTGCTGCCCTTGCTTGAAGGCAGGAATTCTCATTTCATGGGTTTTATTACCTGGAAGTCTATCTGTGTAATTAAGAGAGCTTTTCAATAACTTCCAGTCACTCCACACACGTAAGCAAAACAGCTGGAGGGCTGCACAGAAACACTGTGCAAAGGGAACTGCATGGCCATGGCACATGTCTGCCCCATCTCTGCAATGGTTTTCTTCAGCCCTCACAGGTTCAACCCCCACAACAGGTAGAAGAGGGTGTTGGGGAACCCCAGGGCTCCAGCTCACCCTGTGCGGGGCAGAGCTCTGTGTCAGGGCAGGCTGTTTCCTGTCCTCTGAGCCAGAGCACAGTGGGGAGAAAAGTGCAAAAGAAAAGCATCAATGAAAAGCAGGTTAAAAGCAGGCTGCAGCTTGACCCACCCTCTGGGACATCTGTGACTGAAAGTGAGGAATCTGGTGTGAACTGGACACCAAAGAACAGGTTCAGGAGACCCCACCAATATCCCCGAAAGTCTAGAGGGTCCAAGGCTTTTCTGGGGTCAGTCATAGGGGAACCCCTCCAGTGAGAGGAGCCAAGAGCAAACCTGTTCCTTTACTGAGTTGACAAGAAATACGCAAATCTAAAGGAACAGGATTTATATTACTACTTTACTTTTACTTCTAATATTATGTACAGAAAGGGGCCCATAGCACTGAGGAGGACAGGGGAGCCCATGGAAACTGGAGTACTGGGGAAAGATGCTGGATCTAAGGTAATGGGGTGAGCAGTTGTGTGCGTGAGGATGAGCTGTCCTCACCAAATCTTCAGAGCTTTCTTTTAAAACTATTGCAAAGCAAGCTGTAGTGTTACAATTCTAGCATTCACTGTTCAGCTCTGTCTGGGCTTGAACATGCAGGTCTCATGGCAGCATAAGGAGAAGGGGAACTTCAGCCAGTTTTCAACAACTGGGGGAACAGTGTCAGTAACTGTGCATGTTAGCTGCATATGTGAATATATAAAGTCATTATTTCCACACACAAAATACATCACCAATAATGAATCTCATGAAAAATATTAGGAGAGCAGGGGTAAAAAAGGCTGAGGTGGATAGCTGACATTAGAGCAGGGTGCTGTTTTCACTGTCACAGCTCAGCTGGTTGTTTGCAGCCCAGTCTTTCCCTGGGGCTTTGCACCACAGTGAGTTTTTTGGACTCGTGCTTAAATGGAGAAGTTTTGCTTCAGATGCAACAACAGCTTACGTGCAGGACTCCCTAAAAGCGCAGATCCCTGGAGAGGAACATGAGGATGTCTACAGGAATGAGCTGGCTGTGGCTCGAAGCGGCGGAGCAGATTTCTGTAATCCCTTATAGACCAAAGAAAGGAGTTAATAATTTTCCAGGCAGTGCTTCAAATTGTATCACTAGGGATATCTGTGAGGATTCCAAAAGAAATGTTCCTGATGGTCATTAATGTGTTCCCAGTGACGTACAAGATGCACATGCACACACACGCGAGCGCACAAGCAAAGCAGAAACTGGCCTGGAAAAAAGTGCAAAGGTGCACTTACAGTAAATTTCATCGCAAGGGACTCATTCATTTCCAGGACAAATGATGACTCCCACTGCCCTTCCACGTGTGCTCCCAACAAAGTGGTGTGGGAGCTGGATGCAGGGCATGTGTATAGCCCAGCTTCCACCCTTGAAAACTCCAAGGGGCCACGCTCTGTTTCCATAACACTTTTTACATGCTTACTTTTATGGGTCTCTTGATGACAATCTAAATCCTGCCTGTTCTTCAATAAACCATTAATCTTACAGATAGAGTTCAGGGAAGTTGCTGTGTAGCAATGAAGTGCATGTTTCCAGAGCCCAGAAGGAACAAAAAGGGAAAAAAAAGTGAAAGGGAGAGACATTGTTTTTGAAAGACAACTTCCTGGCTTGGAGGGGTTTGGGAGCATGCAGGGTTATCTCCCCAAATCCTACCTGGAGCCTGTCCCTCCCCTCACCAAACCTTGCTGCCACTTTGACTGTAACAGTTGCGAAAAAGTCCACCCTCCAACAGCGGTGTCAGCTTAAGAAAGGGGATGATGGCCCCCTGTACCTTTCACCCTGATGGCCCAAGAGCCTTTTGTGAGTGGTGCCAGCTGGACAGTGTTTTGGTGAGCAGACACCAGCTGGGGAGAGTCAGTGATCATCATTGCTCCTGCTGGGCCTGCCTTGGAGGTCAGTGGGGAGGGGGCTCCACCATTTCCCCACCAGCCAGTGGCTTCAGTAGGTAACTTGCATCACCTGATTTACTGGCTTGTGGCTGCTTTTGTTGATTGAAGCATAAAATGTCTCCTCTTTGTCTTCAAAATACTTCTTTTGGTGTGCTGAGGGAACCAGTCTCATAGAGCCAGTGGTGCAAAAGCAATTGACTGCCCACACCAGCTGTGTCCTGGATTTACATTTGAAATGGTGACCCACAGTAGAAGTTGCAAATTCTGTGCCCTACTTTATAACAGGAAAAATTAACACAATCCCTTTTGCTTCCAGGCCCCTATGAAATTGATGGTAACCACAAGTCAGTGTGTGTAGCTGTTAGGAGAGCATGCTCAAAAGAGATGGTAGCAGTCAGCATGAGAAAATGTCAAGGAATAGAAAAAAATCATGTTCAACCTGACTTAAGTGCCTTAAGCTGTGTCTTTTATGCAGTAAAGAAAAACAAGACAAAGATAGGCCTGAAAAAATAATGTCCCTGGGCTACAGTCCTGTAGAAAAATGGTAGTAAGGGGGAAAAAATTAGCATATCAGGAACACATATACAGATAGAAGTCCAATTATTGGATTCTGACTCACTGCTGTAAAGACAGAAACACTCCCCTGTCTCTCAGAGTTCTTTAACACCCACTCTGTAGCCTGAGGTGTCAAGTGTGCCCTGGGCAGCTGCTGCAAATGATCCATTATCAACAGTTCATCAGAAATGGCATAGAGGGTGTAGAACACACAGTTTTGGTTATACCCACATAGAGATAAACTGGTCCCGGCCCCTGTAACTAGAACAAGACAAACTAAAGGTCATGGAAGAGAACATGGCAAAACCAATGCTGGAGTATATTGAATGTCCTTCATGATTTTTTTTACAAAAGTAAGGGATAACTCAGTATGTAAATATCCACACAAACACTAAGTACAGTATCTATAGATCACCTGAAGCAATAAAAGCCTTGTGTAGCCAGCTTTAAGGCAGTACTTTTCTTGCCACTGCAGCACGACGAAGGTTAGCCCTGTCAGCAGCCATTTGCACCTCCCTGCAGAAGCAAGCTACACAATTATTTTAATCTGGTCTTACATTATTGATGAATATAGGAGAAAAAAACCTTTACAGTGAGCATCCATCTGAGATTTACATCCTGGCCAAAGAACAGCTAATTAGATATGACTGAAGTTAATTATGCTTAACACTGACCAAGTAGACCCTGAGCAACAGAATGTCACAGAGCTCTTGCTGCTGTTTCCTTTGGTGGAGGCACAATGAGCAGTTCTTTGGTAAGTATGGGTAGGTGTTACCATCACATCACTCATGGACCTCACTGTCATTTCTTACATAACACTCACCCTTCTAACCAAAGTTAACAGCATCCTTTGGTGTAAAATCGTGTTCAGCTGATGAAAATTAACACACATACACATGCGTGCACATGCCCAGAATTTCCCCAGTGCTCTCATGCAGTCCTCTGTGTGGAAAGTCACATCTGGAGAAATATTCCAGTGTGCTTGAGGTTTCAGCAGTCCCAGCACCACTCTGTGCTTCTCCAAGTGTGAAGAGTGTTCTCTGCTTCCCAGTGTGGCAGCAGCACAGTGCTAGCAGGCTGGAAAGCAATTTGACACTCAATGACCTGCTGCTGCTGACAGGATCAGCAATAGAAATGGGTCATTTTGTAGCATCAGGTATTTGTAAGGAAAATTATGGGATGGTTATTCCATTAAGGCCTTGAAAGAGGCACCACTGGGGCTTGTCTGTGTAATGCTCAAGGGCAGCCTGTCTGCTGCTAAATCTCTCCATACCTATTGATAAAAAATAGTAGTAGCAGCTGTTTTATTCCCCATCTCTCGTCTCTTTCAGGAAAACTTACTTAATCAGTTTATCACATTCTGAGGAAAGAGAAGGGGGATACACATCCTTAAAAGTGCAACAGTTTATATTTTCTCCTGAAGAGAAGGAAAGACTGGTCTTTTGTGTACTGTCTAAGGCAGAATTCAAAATAACTTGCATGTCTCACATCCTCTTGCCTGCGCTATTCAACTACTGTTTTCATTGCTGGGATGAGACACAGCTGTCCCAGGGAGGGCTAGGCTGGGGACCAGCCTCACAGCAGGCTTGCTCCAGGTAAGTTGCAGGGGCTGGAGATATCCCATGCTGGTCCCACTTAAACAGCTGGAGTTCACTCCAGAGGAAGTTCTTTAATATTTTGGTTCCTCCTCCAAGTACAAACAACTCATCTGCCTTTTCTCACTTTGCATCAGAACTCTGCACTCTGAAATTCTCAGTGTAGTTATTCTCACATTAGCCTTAGGCAGTGAAGATGTGACCTTTATAAATGAGAGACTTAGCCAAAGCAAGTAATTTTCCAGAGTGCCACAGTGAACCTGGAACTGAAGGGGGAATGGAATTTAGTCTCCCACATCCCAGAATGACAGCCCTGCTCACCAGCTCTTGGCCAAGCAAAAAGGTCCTGATACATGGCTTCTGTTGACCTGAGGGGATGAGCTGAAATATTTCAGTGCTAGCAAATGGTATTTGTTACCAGAGGCTACTCTCACATCTAATAGTATTAAGGAGAGCAAAAAAGTTTGTTGTTCCTAGATGGGCAAATGCTTTGTATTTATACCTTATCTTTCATCCAAGATTCACAAGCATTTCATCTCTATCAGAAACACATCATATTCATAGAGACGACAATAAATGTAGCATCATGTGATAATCAAGTGAAATACAGGACAGCTAAACAGATTACCACGGGAGAGAGCTGGCAACATTGCCTGTAATGCACCATTCAATAACATTTATTATCATTCTTTAAGTCACTTATTTGGATGGCAAAAGGCTCAGCCTAGCCTGGCCTAATACAAACTAAAACCCTATTCAAACTAAAACAAAACAAAATTCAGCTTTGAAAAACTGATGCTCATTGATTTTCTATTACTTTCCATTTTCTTGCCTAGTTGAGCTGGTTATAGAAGTGTCAATGCACTAACAAGATGGCTCATCTTGCACCTATTTTTGGCTGTATGCAGTAGGAACTGCAGAGGCATGTGAAAATGGAAAGAATACAAAACCAAATCAACAAACACACAGGAAAATATGATCAGTGCACAGAAAAAAATAGCCTAAACAATTTTACTAACTTTTATGCCTCTTAGATACAAGCCTGGTATTTTCAATCTATAATGTAACTGTGAACTATGGAAGAAACAAGGTCAGAAAAGATTATAACGTGACCACCGTGGGTCAACAACCACAGGAGAGCATGGGCCAGTTTTGGCACAATTGCACCAGATGAAACCAGCTATTCTGTGATGCATCTCTGAGAAGATTCAACCATTACATGGTGGGGATTCCTAACCTAGGAATTTTTAGATGAAAATTAAAGGCAGATTGTTTAATCTCTTGGTTGAAATGGCTGTAGTAAAAGCATAGTCTTCACTGAGGTCCTGTGTGCTCCTTGTCCTCAATCAGTACACCCATCCTTGTCCAGCACCATGCACTGAGGACCTAGAAAGAGAAATGACTATTAGAGTTTATGTTTCCTCCTTTTCCAACTCTTTGAGAATTGATTTGATTATTTGGGTAAGAGTGGGCGTTTTTCTGAGAAAGGGACAGATCCAAGGGAACCCAGTGTGGGAGGCCCAAGCTGGAGAGATAAGTTTTGCAATGAGTTGTAACACATGAGGCTCCTGGCCTTACTTACCACTTGTACTTACTTACTTACCCATGCTCTGGTCCTGCAAAAGTGGATTCTCTCATTAACCTTCCTTCTCTGGTGAACTCTTTCCCTGGGTCAGAGCACAGCAGTCCCGGGGGAGCTTGGGAGATCCTGTGGCTGAGGGAGGGGCAAGTCCTGCATTTCCACTTCACTTATTCGGCAGGTTCAGTCTGTTGAATGAGTAACCTCACAGGTGTGTCTGTGCATGATCCTATGGTAGGATTTAGGACAGCTACTACCACAGACCCCAGTGTGGTAATCTTGAGAGCTGGCTCTTTTCTTTTTAGGAGGTCCTGGAACCAGACCATGTACATGTCACAAGTGGCCATCTTTTCCTCTTCTATCAAAGAGGGTATGTATTAACTATTTCAGCAAATGTGAGGAATAGCACTGTGAAGAAATGGGAACTGCTGTGTTCTTCTAAGAAAGATTGCATTTGTAAAAAAAAATCATTCAGTCAAATTACAGTCAATTATCATTGCCTTCAAGCGACAATTTATTAGCTCTGAATCTGATTTAACTCAGTTACTGAAATGTACCCACACTGAAAAAGTTATTAATTTTTGAAAAAAAAAAAAATATTACCTTTTATTTCTTAGCAGTCAAAAAGATTTTGAAACAAGATTAATGGGGGCAATTTTCTTCCTTCCATCTGTAGCATTTGAAGATTAACAGTGTTTCTTTTATTTTGGAATAATAGATACCTGGCAGTGTTGGGTCACTGGGCTGTCTTCAAGGCATCATTGCATTCACTTGCAGATGCAATTAACTTTTATAACTAAGTATATTTTTCCTTCTTTTTCTTTTTTCCCCCTGGTGCCATCAAAATACCAATTTGAACAAAGATAAATGCTTTAGGACAAAGGCAAGTACATACAAAACTATCCACATGCTTTCTCAAACCCCTCCACCCAAGGACCTCTCCACCACAATCTGCAAGCAGGTGGTCACATTTTCGTGCTTACTAGCTCACTTCAAGTGTAAATAGATCCCAAAGCATGCAGTGTTTCTCTTTAGAGCAGCTCAATTTAATGCAAGAAACCACTGGAATAAGCAAACTTTTTGATCCATAAAGCAGAGCTGTAATTTACATTTTGTTCTGTTTGTCCTTCTTATCACCAGTGCTGCCAGGAGTCTCTTGATTCATTATTGTGGCAATGGAAACACTGAAACACTGAGACAGCAGCATGGGGAAATGTGGAAGATGCAAATTACTGACTGACCCACTATTCGAGGACACTGCGGGTGTCCCGGGAGATTACACTGCTGAAGGGAAATACAGTCTTGCTGATGGGCAGCTTTAGCTCTACAGAAGCTTGTGACCAGTCGCCAGAATTTTTTAACAGGGAGTGAGTGAAGAGAACAGAGCACAGGGGAGTAGGTTTTGTGGGAAAGCAAGCAGATGTAACTTTATAGAAGTCTGATGTTTGAAGCAACCTCAAATTACCCCATTCAAGCAGGTCTCAGCTGGCACTGGTGACCCTGTACATAGCCTGACAGATTGACGGAAATGCAAAGTTACCTCTAAACATATACCTTTGCACTGGGAGCTAGAATCCCAAAATCTCCCCCATGCGTAATGCTGGAAATGACAAAGCAGCAGTGAGACCCAGGGACAAAGCTTGTGACAGAGCCAGCTACGTACCATGGCCAAGTAGCAGAAACCCAGTGGGACCAGAGATCTGTGTCAGATACTTGCCCATCATTTCAACTCCAGCCCACACAATTAGCTACAATGCAAATCTAAACCCAAAACTCAAGGCGCAAACTCTTCCAGAGGCTGAATAAGCAATGCAAGTTTCCATAGCAGCTTGTCAGTCCTGCCAGCCTCCCCAGTGGCTCAGCAGCACCCCCAGCTCTTTGCAGGAGGGTGTCCCTGCAGCCTTCCCTGCACACACTCAGGACCTGAGCAGGATGCTCAGAGCCCCGATGAGCCAACAGGTGGATCTGGAACACCTGGCTGAGTGCTGTGGGCAGCCCATGCTGCTGCAGTACTGTAAAACACGAGGATTCATTTAAAAAAGAGGCTAAGAAAAGGATCCTGTAGAAATTGTGCCCAGTCTCCTTACTGGAAATCTATTTGACGTAGTGAACAAACATGGAGATTTTTCCAGGAAACGTGTTTCTTTATTTAAATAAAATTAGTGCCAGTAGAAACAATAAACTTTAAATACATGAGACAATTATATACAACTCAATGTTAGGAATTATATACATCAGTTTTTTACAGATACAAATACATTTATACCAAAAGTAAAGGACCAAGGAGAAAGCAATGGAAAATGTGACAACTTGCGCATGTCAGTCTCATTTGGAAAGTTTAAGGATTCAAGTGATTCCAGGCAAAGTGCCAAACTTAATTTGGCTTCTTTCAAACTTAAAACAGCCCCTTTTAGAGTAAATCTACCAAAAAGCTTTATATGGTCTGATCCAAAGTTCACTGAAGTCGATGGAAAAACTCCCACTGCCTTCAGCCTGCCCTGAATCAGGTCCTTTCTGAGCACAATGGAGCCTTTGTTCTGCTGTGGTTAGAGAGAGACAGCGATCCCTGCTCCCGAGGCATCCTACATCACATTAACCCTCTGAGCCCAGCACAGGCTTCGCCCTTCCAGACAGCAGGAGCACATCAGACTCCGGCTTCGGTTCATTTCTGCTGCTCAGCACTCATGTTTTTCAAGCTGTCTCTCCAGCTCTAATGCCAGTGGATAAATCACAGAGCTATTTTAGTGCAGGAAATACGTGGAGACGTTTTGCAAATATTTTGCTGTGCAATGCTTTAGATTCAGGCTCTTCAGCCCTCATGCTTTAAAACTAAGCAAAACACTGTAATAAGTTATTATAAAATATAAGGTATGGTTAAAATATTAATATTTTTTATTAATTTTTACTTCTTTTAAAAGTGCAATAATTTAGTAACAAATTTCATGAGCATTTGAAAAATGTCACAGTACCATTAAACTGCAGGGGCGGGGAGGGGAAGTTTGTGGTGGTTTTAAAAACTAGTTGCTAATAGCTTTATAGAAATGCATGTGTCACATGCAAGCTGATTTAAAAAAAAGTAATGCAATATTTACTTACACTGGCTTAAATAGAGCAGAAAGTCTAGATTCTTTAATCATGTAAATGAGTACAGTTTTACTGACCTCAAATAGGGAATTTCACTCCAACAGCAAAGGACAAAATCTTGTGCCTGTCCCTGACTCAGCTGATAACTTCAGTGGGGCCAGGAATTCACCCTTGCTACGTTAAATTCTATTTGGAATTCCACCTATTTTTCAAGGGGGCGTAACAGAGCAGCATTTGTTCAAGCCTTTCTACATCTTACAGCCTGTAACAGAGATCTTATATCATCTCCTTTAACTTACAGATCTTTGCCTTTAGTGACCAAAAGTACGTATCTTAAAAAAAAAAAAAAAAAAAAAACAAACAAAAAACAAACCCACACCAAACAAACAAACAAACAAACAAAACCAAAAAAAAACCCCCAAAAAACAAAAGCAAGAAGCAAACCCACTTTTCCTACTAGTAACTCAGCCACAGGCTGGATTGCAGCAGAAGGTGATGAACCTGCCCCAGCCTTTACAGGTATAACTTAAGCAAAGACAGATATAAATGGCATGGATCTCAAAATGGGCTTTACAAACTGAAATTTGGTGCCTTTTTTTTTTTCTCCTTTGTCTTTCACTCTTTCTGTGCCTAAAGTCAGTCTCCAGCCATGATGCAATCTCCCTTCAAGTACAGCATCAACAAGTTGTCAGCTCTTGAGGCCTCATCGAGCAAATCTGCTGCTGGCTGTGGTTTGCCATAAGAAAAACAGGAAAAGTACTTCTAGTCTATCACAGTTTTGTGTGAATGAGCATTACCCATTGTCTTTAAGAACCAGGCACTTGCATTAGGGTAACTTCCCTAAACATTTCCCAGATATTTACAGAAATCTGAACTATACAGAGACATGCCAGTAATAATTACCTCATTAGAAAAAACATGTATATTCTCCTTGTTCTTAGCTCTCATAGTAAGAAATAATAATTGAAAAATTAAAACGAAGCAACCCAATTATGTGCAAGTTACACTTTAGAGCTGGGTACCACTGCTTCCTTGTCCTGCCAGCTCTCAGGAACGCCTCAGGCCCAGGGGAACAGACACCTGTTCAGAGTTCATTGGAGAGCAGAAAAGCAGAGCCACAAGTTCTTAGGGGGAGCTCCACTCATGCTTTGGCAGCTGATCAAGGGAGCCCTGCAAGTGCTAGGAGTTCTTATGGATGTTTTCCACAGAGCCCTCGCTGCTCTCATTGAGGAGCGTTTCTGACACTTCCCCTAGTTCAGTATCCAGCACTTCCTCCTGGATGGTGAAATGCACATCTGGGGAGGACGATTCGGAGCTCACACTGCTGCCTTCCATCGAGCAGATGGCGCAGGACAGGGATGGCACCATGCTCTCCTGCAGCATGTTCAGCATCATGGGGATCTGGACAGATTTCAGCCCTGCTACGGTTGGTAGAGGCTTTACAGCTTCACCCCATTCTCTCTCCTCATCTTTGTAGAGCAGAAGCAAATTGGATGACTTTTCTTTTCTTTTGGATTTCATGTAGCCAAGCATGATCCCTATCAGGAAGATCCCATAGAAAGACATGACAATCAGAATGTAAAAATACTCGTTGCTGTTGTTCTTCTCCGTGCTGCGGGATTCAGCATAAAGCATGGCTTGGGTCACATTTGCATGGTCCATCTTCAGCATGGAAAGTGTTTCACCACAGCTAAAGCCTGGAGAAGAACGTGCAAGGATATGTAAAATCAAACTTCAGAGCAAAGATGTAAAAGAAACATCTGAAAAGAGATCACCCCAAACTCTTCCTTGCTACTTGTAATTTGTAAGCTTGCAAACCCCCAGACCTGACTGAGGCTCACAATCTATCACAACTCTGCATTACTATTTAAAGTGAATGAACTTTTACTAAGATACAGAAAACATTCAAGGAAAGAAAACACATAAAACTAAATTCACTTCAGTTCTAAGCTGAAGTATAAAATGCCCAATCCAGATAATTAAAGAAATAAAACTATATAGAAATACTCTGTTAGGCACTTAAGTATAATTTTGTGCTATTTAATCATATTTCCATGGTGGGGGAAAGTTAGAGGTATCATTTTGTTCAATGATGCAGGAAAAAAAACAATCAAAAAGCAACTTACGTCGGAATGCAAATAATTCCTCCTGTTGCAAAGCTCAAGAGACCTTTCCTCTACCAAATGCCGGGTGTTCTGAAAACTTTCCTCTGCTGCAGTTGGAATAAATAGCTCTCAAGAAATGTTTCATCACGTGTTTTAGAGGCACAGTTTATAATAGTTTTGTGTTGGAGTCAACAGATGAACTTGAAGGATTGCAGTTCAACCCACTGAACTCTTAACAGCTGTGAAAAGAAAAAGAGTTGGGAATTCAGATTTTACTCTTTCCTAACCAGTTTACCACAGGCTCTTTCAGCTTGTGAATCTGTTCCTTTCACATTCCAGTTGCCAAATCTGACCTGTTACCCAGAGAGCTGCTATACAGAATGGAAAACCTGCAGACCATTATTCTGTATTTGTCATAACATATAGAAAAATATACGTATGAATTTTATAGTAGACACTACCAACTTATTTACATGGCTGCTACACATACTCTTCCCTGAAGAGATGGGGGAATAATCAGGTTATTTTGTTTGGTCAGGATTAGTGAAAAAATTTAACAAAATATCTGCAAAACAAAGTGCTGACTTTAAACTCATGCTGCAGTTCCACTTTGCTGCAAGGCATGGGACAGGGGAGAACTGGGCCCTGGGTCTTGGGTGAGTTTTGGATGGAGGGGTGCTGGTGCCACCTAAATTTGGCCATCAAAGCAGCAACTATGGGATCTGGGTTCCCCACATCATCAGTGGAAGGGTGCAGACTCCTCCAGAGAGCAACTTGGAGTTCCTGAAGTTCATAGCCCCCTTCTCCCACTGTTTGTAGAAGCAGCCAAGAGTTACATGCTGTCTGCATGCTGTCTATTATGCCTGAATAGACCAGGGGCACTGAGTTAATGCAGATTTTAGTATGAAGAGACATTAGCAATTTCTGGGCAGAGGGATGCTCTCTGAGTAACTGCTGGAGGCTGCTGGGCTGAGTAGGACACCTCCCAGACAGCTGGGGAGGGCAGAGTTAGGGTGCCCTGGGTCGCAGGGCCCACAGAGTTCCCAGTCATCAGCTCAGTGGTACAGGAGGCTCCAAGACCCCTTTTCAACACGTAAGCAACAGTACAGGCCATGGGAAGAAGGAGGCCCAGCTTGCACCTTAGGGATTTCATTTCCTTATCCTCTCCATCCCCGTTCTTCACACACAAAGCCCAATTAGTCAGGCCCCACATGTGAATGTCACCCCTTCTGCAAAGCTTCAAGGATGTTTATGTAACAGAACACTCCACTTCCAGAAAGCAGTAGACTGGTGCTGGAGTTTCCCAACGGTAGGTCTGGGTGGTTTTTTTCCCCTGCAGTCACTTGTGGATTCTTTGCATAGACAGCAAATTCTTCTCCAAACTCTGCCCTCACAATCCCTCTGAGGTAAAGGCAGATAGGATTAACTTCTCTTCACATGTAGGAAAAGGCAAGAGAGAAAAGTTAAGCAACTTTAGATATAGTAAAGAATTTAAGAAAAGACAGAATTGTATCTGTGTTTGGAACCAGCATTTTCCATCATTTCTCTGAACAACTACACAAAGAAAGGAAAAAAGTTACATTAGCCAGATTCCCTTCTCTGCACCTTAAAATAGAGGATCCACCCTTTAGGATGTTGGTTTTATCTCCCTGTGCATTCCCATGTGATAGCTCAGGAGCTGTTGATGTTGGACTAAAGTCTACTGGGATTTCATCTGACAAAATCTGTCTGCAGCACCAGCTTGCCAAGTCTGAATTCCTCTTCCCTGTTTCTGACAAATTACTGAGCAGGCAACAAGACCATATCAACTGGTAGGCTAAAGCATAACCCAGAGCAATTTTCTGGATTTTCTGGTTAACTTTGGGAAATTTTCATTTTTCAGCTCCATGTGATATTTGCTCCCCCATTCAGCTCTGAAAATTTGGGGCTTGAAAAATTAAAGTCAGTATGTCAGGTTTTACCAACACCTTTTTAAGCAGGACTTTCACAGAATGGTGAAGAAGTGCCCAGCATTGTTGGGTCAATGCAAATTGGCCCAAATCCTTTCTCTGTACCTATGAAACCAGCTCAGAAGTTGCTTAATCCTGGGAACAGGACCACGTAAAGCCTGTCTTGCTGTCTCCTTTTGTCAGTGTCACATCCAGGCCATCCGTCACCTTGGCACAAAGGCACATTAGAGGCACCCACACCCCAAAGCTCCCACCTACGAGCCAGCAGAGCAGGGGCAGGACAGCTCTTCTGCCAGTGCCTGCGGGTGCAAACAGAATCTCTTATTTGCTCCAAAAACTCACATTCTTCATGAAGATGAAGCTCTGTACAAAATCACCAACACAAACTGAAGTACTCAAAAGGAGCAGAGGAAGACTTCTCAGGTACAATGATAGATTTATGCAATTCTCCTGAAGTTTAACTAAAAAATGAGTGAATTGCATAATTCTGCACAGTTATTGCTGAAAACTCCTTGCAACTGTGTTTACTTTGGCTAGCTGATGACAACATCTCTTCTCCATCTGTTAGCCCATGATTCTGAAAAACAGTTTAATTTTAAAAAGGCTTGGAAGGAATCCCTGAGCCTTCTACAGAGATGAAGAGGAGGGATAGGAAGACACTGGGGAATAACCACCTGAAAAACATGTCACTTGCTTACCGGTGCCATAAGTAAGCTTTCTCAAGCTATACCCTATAGAAGCTATATTTTTTGTCTAAAGCCAAGACATTGAAAATTGGAGCTTTTAGTTTTGTGTTTCCAAATTATATTTGTTGCAAATTATATTGTAAAGCCATTGATCACAGCAAAAAGCTTGTTTAGTTTGAAGTAATTTGTTTTTTGGAGCTAGGCTTGCTAGCTATTTCTCTTCTGATATTTCTTTCTTCCTTTCAGATCAATTTTTTTCCCCAAACTTAAGATATTATTTCCCCTGAAATTTCACTGAGAGCTCTTTATGCTTTCAGCAATTGCCTCTCATGTGTTCCTCTTCTCCTTCTTTGCACCAGTCCCAAGCAAGGCTGTAACATCTAAGAATAATCCTCATGCTGTTGCTACCACCTTCCATATTCCCCCCTTTGGAAAACATTCAGACCAATAAAGCGGAGCAACAGCCAGGCACTCCAGTGATGAAAAGGTCACAACATAGTTGTTGATGCCAGATTTTTTTTCTCAAGGTCCCTGTCTCCTAGAGAGCCTTTTGTGGCAGCAACCTCCGTCACCAAAGGACGCAAGCGTTGAGGCTTGAGGCATCCCAAGGGGCAGGAATTCTTCACAACATGGCTTAAGGGATCATATAATGTGAGCCCTTTCTCCAAATAAAAATTTGAGGACAGTCAGAAAACTGAACAAAGACAGAATCCATTATGAAGACAACATGAAACCTCCTTAGAGACTCAGATGACTCTGCAGGCTGCCATGGAAAATATACGCCTAACCCTTCATTATGGGCATAATCCATGGCCTGATGCTGCATTTATCTTGCTTTTCCCAGTTAGTGAGTTAATAAGACTACAAACACAAGACAAGTGTTAAAGGGCTAGCTCCTGTGGGAAGCTGAGCCTGTTTGATAAGTGTCTGCTAACAGTATCACTTTAAGAGTACCCAATATGTGCATTTTTTGAGTCATCTGAAAAAAAAATGAAAAGAGAAACAGGAAGGACAGAGGAGCTGGGTTTTTCTTACTGCATGCAGACCTTTAATGGAAGTAATGATTGGAAACTTACCTCTAGGGAGAAAGAGAAGGGAGGTTTTTGTCATGCAAATATGGATTTAGTTATGATGCAGGCCTTTGACACCTGAGTTGGTAAAGAACAGCAAATATGATATTTTTCATTCACATACATTATTCCAATGAAAGTACAATGAGATATCAAAAGCTGGGTTTGACACCATAAAGTAGAGACACAATAAAATGGATGTTTGTGCCTTTGGTATGTTCTTACATCTGAAGACCTGCCATGCTGAGATGTACATATTGACCTTCAGTACTTCCACAAAACATGCAACTCACCAAGGACCTGGTCCAAAGCCCTTAAAGTTAGTGGCAGTGTCTCTCCTAAAACAAACATCAACACCTGCTCCTTTCAAGTTCTGTGCAACTGAGAAACAAATTTCAGTGAAGTTTTTGTGAGTGTGTTGGAATAAAAGCTAATTCAAGAGCAGCAGCCAAGTCATACACTCATTCCAAGAGCAGGGAACGAGTAGCAGCCCAACACAAGCCACAAGCCTCCTTGCAAACAAGCCTACTCACAGTATGAAATTTATGAGCTTTACTATGTGCTCGTAACCCTTCTATGCCTCACCAGTTCACCCACTTGTGAAATTAATCTCATAATAGCTACAAATTACTTGTGCTGGGAGGTACAGCATAGTAACACACTGGCAGATCACTGCCTGAGAAGGTAACAACCACTGTGTCTGTAAGCAGAACGGCTGGGCTGGCATCTGAGCCATTCTCACATGGCTCTATGTTCAGTGTCATTTTCCATCACTTTTCCTTATTTTTCATACTGCAGAAATAGACGACATTCTTTATAAACTTGACACAAGTAATTTCTAGAGGAAGATGGCATTTTCCTCAGTGTCATCCATAATAAACTGTGTTACCATCTGGATACCAAATGGAAGTAATGCTCTGACCTGTTACCAAGTTTAAAAATAAAATACTACAGCTCTGCCTTGCTACCTTACAGTATTCACTGGGGAAAATATGCAAATGTAAGTCTAGAAGATGAATGCATCAGCTTTCTCTCCAAACTTCAGAGTTTAGTTTGCTTTAATTCAAATTTTATTTAACCTTTATAGCAGACCCCCATTCATGAAACTTGAGGTTTCTCAGGCATTCCCTGCACCCAGAGCAGCAAAAAAATATTTTAATCAATACTAGCAAACACAGGGTTCAGAAGCATTTCACAGCTGAGGTGACCATCTGACTCAGGCTCTCAACTCTAGCAGTGGCAAGAGATTTCCCAGCAGCCCTGTCTGGAGTGTGCAATTGCCCTCCAACCACATAACAAAGATCTGTAAGGCAAATTGGTTTCTGACCCTGGGAGATGATGAGCAACAGAAAACCTTAAAGATATCTGTAATAAAAGTTTACAGTAAATTTAGCATTTACTGTAAGGTGTGTGTTGTGGGAGTCTTGAAGTTTTGGACAGGCATTTCTTTTCAATTTCTAAACTGAATTTCAGGAGTGACTGGAAACAAATAGAGTGGAAACAGATAGTTCATCATAGCAATAACAAGAAATCATATTTAAGAAATATAGACTTTTCAGTGGCTGATATGAGAAGCTGAGTATAAAGTCAACACAGCCTCAATTCTCTTTCCTGTAGCTAAGACAGGTTACAAAGTTATTTTACCAATATATATTTCTATGCAATAAATTAAAACTTATACTTCATATTACCTTACCTTTTTCCTTTGATGTGACATGGAAGATACAGGGATGTTTGTTTTGCAAATTAATTTTCTTTTTCCCAAAGATCCATCTGATGGATCTTTAAACTTCCTTTAAAAACAAAATAAACTCAAAGCTTGCTTTGTTCTCAGAGTCAAATCCTGGATTCAGCTGCACTGTATGCAGTTAACTGTGTTCAACATTATTTGCTTCTATTTGGATTTAAAACAGTAAGCAACATACTAAATTTTAGATGCCCACAAAAATAAATCAAGAACCATTAAATTTGGTTACCAGTGTTTAGAAAAAATTCACTGACAAATCCAAACACACAATTATGTTTGCTCAGCAAAGAGACAGCGCTTGCTCTCTCAGTTATGGCAAGCTGCCTTATGTGGATCCATTCATCCTCTATGAACTGCTTCTGACTCTCAGAATTAGCACTTTGATTTACATTAGTGAAGGCTTATAACAAAGAAATTGTAGGGGAAGGGATATGATTTAATATTTAGAGAATTTTTGAAAAGTTCCTCTGCACACAGCGTGAAGATACCTTCTCAGGTTTTTTTAGGGGGGGTTTTTTGTTCATTTTAAGATTTTTCATTACCTGAAAAATTCAGCATATGCCAGTAATTGCGAAGCATAAGAAATAAAAGGGACAAAAACACTGAAAACATTGAAGTGCTCAACTTGAATCTTGACCTGAATACAGATCATTGAGAAGGTTAAGAGATGCTTGCCCAACATAAGGCAGAAAGCTCACAGAAATGCTGATAAACGTCCAGCTATCCAGTTAAACCAAATAGGAAAGCATGCATTCATTCCTCATGCCAGGAAACATTTTGTTAGGATGGATTTGTGTCAGCTGGGATGCTGCTGCTTTCTTCAGCAGGAGCAGCTACACACTACCTGTTGCCATTTATGCAAGGTCATGTCCCACTGCAGTTAACCTCTTCCTGCTCCTCAGTTCTGCTGGATACCTGGAAGCCCAGCATGGTTCAGTCATTTTGCTTTGAGCTTTTTGAAAATGATAGTTGGAAGCCAAGGAGAACAAGGCAGCAGGATGCTCTCTCATGAAATGAACAGGGGAGGTTCACACACCCAGTGGCCTCACTTGCCCAGGCTCAGAGGGGTAACAATTCTCAAAGTTGATCACACTCTGAAGAATTTGAGAAGAAAAACACACGGACAAAATTTAAGCACTGGGGAAACCACAGGCTCAGAAATCAAGGAAACAGCTGTTACTTAGCCCTACTAAACCATAGAGTTCTGGTTTTAATTTTCATACATCAAGAAATGGTAAAGATGCCAATATTTGGTAATACAAGTCCTGTCTCAGACATCTGCCCAGAACTTCCAGCAGAATTTTAGCGAGTCTTAGGAATACAACCACTAATACAAAGCCAGGTACCAGTCTGGCTTCCAGCACGGTCTGTGTTTAGTTTAGTTTTCTGCCTTGAGATTGAAGTACCTGCCAGTCTATAAGGGGTACTTCATATCAAGTTCTAACACTGATCTAGAAGACACTGTTCGAAAGAGATTGAAAAAAGAGAGAGAGATCATCTTGGCATTTACTACAAAGACAATTAATGACAGCACACAATAAAGACTACAACCCAAGTGTCACAGTGATCTCCCACCCTCCCAAGGAGAAAGCACATGCAGAGGGAGGTTCACTGTACTCTCCCAGAAGCAAGTGCAGAGCAGAGATGAAAGGAACAGCGAGTGTTATCACAGTGGCACACATCCAGCCCAGCTGAAGCAAAAGCATTTGCAAGGCCTTAGAGGAGCAACCCACATTTCTCTTCATTATTATTTCTTCCAATCCCACAAAATTTGTTCACAAAGTAAGAAACAGCCCATCCTGTTTCACAGCCATGTCAGCATAGCATCCCAGGTCACTGTGACCTTCAGCACATGCTGGATTTTCACTTTCACATGGACACCAGATGCTGAGCTCTCTCTTCCTCCCATGTTCAAGGCCCTCAGGCTTTTGTACCTCAGGAACTCGGCATCATGTGCTTTTGTAACACTCCCTTTGAGTTTTGGTTGTGAAACCTTCACATTTACTGTAGCTGTTACAGTAAACATCACACTCCATTAATTTCAGCTCTCAACCCTGTTGACCTGAATCTTCACGGGATTGCAAATGCAGTTTAATCACTGCCATTTTCTACAACAGTCCCCTTTCAAGCTGAAGCAACTAAGACAGCACTTCAGTTTGATCCATTACGTCTTGGCATCTGTTGACTGTATTCACTTTTAGAGCATAAAATACTCAGTACAGCTATTTGTATTCTTATTGCAAAAGTCTGCTTTGGAAAAACAACTCAAGGCACAAAATAGCAATCTGGAGTGTAAATAGCATCAATTGGATGAATCCCACGTGTACAGCAAAGAGGCCAGAAAGCATACAAAAGAGGCAGCAACAGCACATGCATCCTCTCCAAAGGGAGGGATTCTGCAAGGCAGAGCAGGAAGCTGTGATTTCTGAAACCCAATGCTGAACTCCCTGTCTCAAAATGTGAACCCATCTGCAGTTTGTCTTTGGTTCCTGTAAGGTCTGGATTTCCCTCTTGCCTAGATGCAAGAACTTACGACGATTCCTGAAAATTAGTTGAAATCTTTTTCATGTATTTTGTTCTTAGTCCTTGGAGTCACAGCTGTATAACATAGAGAAGGGGTAGTAAGCAATGCAGGGTCCTGTCAGCTATAACAGGACAGGATTTCTATCTTCTCAGCTGTTAGCAAAACTTAATTTCTTTCATTTAACACAAGCACTCGTAATCCAGCCTTGCATGGACAACTGATGGAGTTTGAATAATCTAATCCTTCATTACCAGGACCTTGGTTGATGTAACAGCCCCCTGAAACCTCCCACAGAGATTATTTCCCACTGAAGTCACTGAGTTGGCTTATTTTTCTATAAGGTGAATCATATTCTGTCCTTTGCACTTAATACCTAAATCCTTTCCTAGATAAGATTCCCACTAACTCAGCTCTGTAAATAGCCACACAACCTTGTATCACATTGATGTCAATAGAAATGAGGGTTGGTCACCTCTTCATTTTTCCCCCAAACACTGTGGTTTTGCTACTACGAATCTATCCTCTTCGCAGCCATCACTGTAGCACATCCAGGTCTCACAGTTTAATGCTGGCTGGACTCTGGTACATCTCTGCCACCAACTCCCTCTCAAACACAACTCACATGGGCTCTCCCTTTAGTACTCAGCAAACCACAACAGGCTTCAATATGATGCACAGAGGGAAATTGCAATAGGCCTTATCTCATCCTTGGAAATCTCAGTGTGGGGAAACCAAGGTCATCACTGAAACACAGAGTTGTGCTTTTAGGTATTTTGGTTTGTGCTCTTTTTCCTTCCCCCTCATGACTGTTTCAGGACCTGATGAATCTTAAAGAGGAAAAAAATAAAACAAAATACAGACATTCATTTAGGCATCCAGTGCTCAGACAACTTCAAATAAATTTCCCAATGCCTTGATGTAATTTAGCTCAGGAAAGCAGCCAATTTGCTAAATTAAAGATATTAGAGTTCTTATGAGTTAAGCGAGCCCAAGCTTTACCCCCTAATTTATTAGCATTTTCATTTCAGTTCTCTTATCTTACTCAACCCTTCATTTCAGAACTGGTCAAGTTAGAACCACATAGGATCATTATCACGTGGAAAAGTCCTCGTGCTAGACCAGTGCTACAGACTGCACTAGCACCTTAAAAATAACCACCACAGCAGGAGTGAGCTGCACATCCCCAGCGAGGCCAGCGTGGACTTCCCTGTCACCCCATGTTGCCATGGCTACGAGCGATGCTCAGGAACCAGCACTGCACAGATATGAGATTGCCATGACACCGAGGCAAGCAGGGCAGGTAACACATTGAATTCTGGATGTCATCATTTTAATTAATAAGGGAATATAATGTGGCCAATTACATACAGGTAATGCAGAATTCTGGGAGCATTTCTGCTGAATTAAGCTTTGGAGAGGATTTAATCTAGCTCCAAAAACAAGTGGCAAAAATGCAAGAACTTGTTAACAAATCACAGATGAAAGATATTGGATTTCTATTATTAGAACAATAAAATGGGAACAATTAACATGCACTAAACATATGTAAAAAACAAATTAGGATCCCTCACATCTACATGAACTTCATACTGCTTTGTAAAGATGAAAGGCAAAAGCTTCCTTCCCAGAAGGCAATTATAGTGCAAGGTAAACCAAGCAAGCAGAAAGCTCCTCTGTACTGGGATTTTCAGTACTGGAAATTTGTCCTTGACGGGGTGTTCAAAGCTCAGTCTGTGTGATCCACAGGCACCCTTAAGCAGGATCCGTGTTGTCAACCTCCCCCATTTAAGTGGATGCCTTGTAGCACTGAGATACTCACCTCACACTATTCCACTGTTGCCAAGACACCATTCACACTTCTGATTCCCCATTAGCATCAGCTAATAATCTTCTGATGTTGGTTTTCAAAGCTCCCCAGGATTCAAGGCTGCTCTAAGAAAACAGGGCAAGAGAAAAAAGGCTGCTTGCTCTTGCAAGCAAATGAAATCCAGCCCATGGCTTTTGCATGCCTCAGATAAATCAGGAAACCAGAAAAATAAAATCCTAAATCCATTACTTTAAATCTAATCTTTTGGGGATTGGAGTTGTGATTTTTGAATTACAACTTGCTCAGAGTTAGCAAGAGCAATAAAACTTTAAAAAACAGACATGACCACAGGCTCCCCTATTTCCACTTTCTTCTCCCTCGAGTGTTAAGCAAGCTCTCTCTGCTTACATCCACAGCTGGGTCCCTCCTCCTGCCCTAGAAGCACACAGCACAGCCTCTACCTTCTCAAACGCTTTCCCATTTTGTTCAAAACACAGATGATTCGGACAGAGTTTCAGACAGGGAACAGAAATTGTTTATCCTGATCAAAGTTTTGGGGAGCCGCATCCCAGGGCTGGAGCTGGGGAAAGCCCTGCCAGAGGCCAGCCTGAGCCGCTGTTCCTCAGCATGGACAAGGTCAGAGAGACTGAAAAATTCCAGCCAGCCTGATCTCACCCCATTACTTTGCTCTGACTGAAAGAGAAATGCTGTTATCTTTCATGCTACTCTCCTTCCAGGATGCAATCACAGCACTTGTGAAATGCTGCTGCTTCTGCAACACTAAATCCACAGTGGGGAAATCATCCCATAGATCTCAGCCCGAGCAAAGGCTACAGACATCTGGTAATCACTGTGTTTCTAGGGCTGTATATTCTAGACTTTGCATTGGTGTAACACTCAGTCCATGTCTGCAGCCCTCAGCAGGAGGTAACATGGCAAAGGCAGATGAATGCCAAGGCTAGCAGGAAGCCAGTGGCACAACAAACATCCAACTGCCCAACCTTTATAGCAACCAGACTATCCTTACCCCCAGATTTGTTTCAGATCTTATTTCAGCTTAACTTGATACCAGCCTTCAAAACACTTCAAAGAAATAAATTCTTACATCTATGAAAACAATACTGCAGGCAAATGAATGAGGTATGAGAAGCCCAAACCAACACACTCTGTTGAGGTTGATGCAAGGATACCTGGGTGTGAGAAGTGGAGATTTCTGATTTATGCCCTTCATTCTGTCCCTGAACAAAACGCTTGCCCCAGGACTGAGGAAAACACAACAGGGTCACTGCCCGGGAGGAAAACAGTCTCCAAATGAGGTCAGAAGCTCCTCCCTCCTGCAGGAAAACTACAAAGAATGGATTAAAAAGTTAAAGATTAAAAAGAGATAAAGATTTTTTTTTCCACTTTGCTATTGTGAAATAGACACTAAAAATATTTTCAAAATAAATAAAGTAGGACTGGGAAGATAATTCTTTACAGTGATTAAAGGTATTGCCCTTTTCTAGATCCAAAATGTGAGGGAATCGGGTCAGAACCTCAGGTCTTTGCTCTTTTGTGAGCTTCCTAAATTCACTGGAAAACAAATGTCACTGCTGCTCACCAAATCATCTGTTGCACGCAACTGCCATTGTAACTGAGTCATTGACAAGTTACAAACATTTCCCACAACTTATTAGCCCTGTAAGGTTGTGGCATTTGTTTTTGTTGGGGTTTTTTTTTGTTTGTTTTGTTTTATTCTATAGTGAATGAAAAGGAAAAAGTGAAGTCAGGTCCACCATAAAAAAAACAGAGTTGCTATTTAAATATTACTTAAATAGCATAAATATCTATTGCCATCCTTCACACCTACTGACAGCCAAAATTTCTTACACTGCAGTTTCAGGGTATGAACACACTCAGACTGTGCCCCAAGATATTCATACAGCTCCCATTTAAGACCATCACATGGACCAGTACAGAAAAATCAGTAGAGTTTTTTGCTTTGAAACTTTGAAATCAACACTTCAGTTTACTAACCTAGGGGGGGAAAAAAAAAAATCAAGTCAATTATTCAGCCTTGTGTGGGCTGAGTTACTGATTCCCTCAGTGCAGGAGCATTCAATTCCAGAGGAGCTGCAGTGACAAGGGGCTCCATGGCACTGGCATGATGTCTCCAGCATCCCATGCTAGTTGGGGACCCCATGTTTAAGGTGGGTGGCCTGTGCAGTTGCAGAGGAGCTGGGCTGCTCCAGCCCACAGCTCCCAGCTCCTGAAATGATGCCTGGCCACATCAAAAAACTCCTAGAGACAGCTTGAGGTATAAGCTCCAGAATAAAACAGATGAAGAGAACTGAAGTTCCAATACACTTCAGAAAAAAACTTCAGCAAGAGTTCTGTCTACTCAGTTAATATAGAAAGTATTTTGTTTCAGCTGACATGTGCTTCCTAATTTGAAAAATATCTATAAACTAGCAGTAAGATACCAGATATGGAGATGCTATAAGCATTTGAGATGTATCAATCTTTAAAGCTATTTGTCTGAAAGCTATGAGAAAGGTCCTGACAACAAAACCAAAAAGTCATAATTAGAAAAAAAAAAAAAAAAGGTTAAACAATATACTAACTGTTTCTTAAGTGGAGCTGGGAATAAAACCAAAGCTGGACTATGTAACAGTGGAAGCTGGGTATAACTTCCTGAAGCCTCTGCTAAAGGTTACCACAGCAGTATCCTTCACTGTATAAAGTCCCTGTTTACAAGGAGTGAGCTTAATTCAAAGGCTCCTGATGTCAGGAGGAAAAGCTCCCTTCATCTCGCTGGGCTTTGCCGCAAGCCCTGACTCAGCAGCCATGTGGTGATGCAGCCACAGAGCTTTGATGGGAAAGCAGGACACTGCTCCATCTCTGGGCAGAGGGCAAAATCCTTGGAAAGGCTGGACTGGGAGCCCACCCACGGACAATGTGCCCCGTGAAACTGCCAACATAGCTGGCTCCAGTCAGACCAGGAAGGAGGAGAAGGGAATACCTGGAGACAAAGACAGACACAAGGAGAAAAATAATACCATGGAAGAGAAGCAACCAGACAATTTTTAAAATAACTAAACAAAAACTGAAAGAAGCTGGGGAGCTGGCTGTAATCTCAGCATGAAATGGGAAAGGAAATGTGAAATGGTGTCAGACTGTGATCTCAAATAGACTTTCTAAGGGCTTTGTTGCACTGAATCAGCACAGGAATCTGCAGATCACAATGGGCTAGAAATTTCTATCACAATAAAGCTGTTCTGAGTACTACTAGAGCTTTCTTAAAAAAGTAAACAAAGACAGACAGATGGAAATAATAATAATCTGAATGCTTGGAATTGTTGGAGTGCAGTTTTCAATTATCCCAGATTGACCTGGGCCCTAAAAGCCCATCCAAACAGCTAAAGCTACAAAACAAAACAAAAAAAAACCCGAAAAAACACCACCACTCCTGGCATAAGCAGGTGGGAGGTTCCTGGGCTCTGGCTCTCTCCTGCTATCAGCACCAAAACCCCACCAAGAGCTCAGGCAGGGCTGTGCCACCAGCACCCCTACTGTGGAGCCCTGTTGGACAGCCTGGGACCCCCACCTTTGAGTAGGGCTGAGTCCATGGAGCCCCCTGCACGGAGGGTAAAGCCAAACTCAAATGGTAGCACCAGGTACCTCGGGAGAAGCTCTGGCAGTTATCTGCTAGCTGGAGTTTCCCAAAGCCACTGCCCTCCTTCTGTTCACCCCTGGAATAGGATGGAGATGTTATCTATCTATACTTCCTTAAGCTGCATCAAAACTTACTTTAAAAAACAAAAATTAAAAATAAACAGGTCATAATAAAAGTTTTTAAAAACCACCGCAAAACCTCTTTCTATATGCAAGGAGAAACCCCTATGTTGCAGATTTCCCACTCAAATTGTTTGCCTCCACAGTACCCATTGCTGTGACCACTGTTGCCAAGGGTCCCAGTTGCAGAAGGCACCCAGGTCATGAATGATTTTGTGTGGCATTTCCACAGTCCCAGCTACAGTCAGTTGGGAAGTAACTCTGAGATACAGATAATATCATAAACAGAAGCCCATGAGCAGATTCAGCACATCAATGAACATATACAGAGGCAAATACAAACCCAGTAGACTGGGGAACTGAAGGGCACACAAGGGCACAGAAACTGTTATGCGTGCTCAGTGGAAACACCAGCATTGGGAGGACCACTACATTTGAGCAAGCTGAAGTTAGGCTATCCAGAGCCAACAGTGGCTCCTTGGGTTTAGGGAAGGAAGCCAGCCCTGGGGACACATTCCCTATTGGCAACACGCTGCCCTCAACAAGACCTGTCACCTGTCAGTCCTGGAAAACATCAGATAATCCATTACTAAGCATATGGAGGAATAACTATATGGGGGATATTTTCAAAGAAATATTTACCAAGTTTATCAAGACTTCAAATAAAAACTAGGTCTCTGAACAACATATTACCACATTTTGCTTGTTACATCCTCAGAGAGATGTAAAGCAGCTCAGCAGGAACCAACATCCCCCAGAAAACCCATGCTGGTCTGCAACAGGTAGAAACAATCCAAATTTTCTGGCCCTAAATCCTGCCCTATTGCAGGTCATCTACTATGGCATCAGTGCATAGGCTCATGCAGATACCCTACTGGATCTGCACTAAATCACTAACTTATCAGCCCATTTTATTATAGAAATTCTTCTTGAAAATTTTTTTTTTCTTCCCCCTATTGTTATACAGCTCTTATGCAACTTTAGAAAGAAGGGGGAGGAAAGAGGATGTGACGCTGAACAGGCCAGAGTGCCCATTGGCATTCTTACCCTTTCTGCTAATTTTGGTATGTTACTTTATCTGGAGCAGGCCAAGTCCTGGAATTGCAACAAAATTAAGCAAAACCATTGCATTTCCAAGAAACATGGCAGTAATACCCAGTAAACGTGTGTGAGATCCAAAAACCAAAATTCTCAATGAGTTTTAGTAACTAATTTTCTTCCAGCTTGTTAAACATCGACAACCTGCCTTCCAACTACACTAAATAATAGAAACTATGTTTTCCAAGTTATTTTTAAGTCTTGTAAGTTATATGCTTAAAATTCAAAAAACAACTATATAAACGTGGTACTAGGAAAGGTATAAAAACAGCTTGTAGAAAAATCCCTGAAGCAAATCTTATTTAGAAAAAAAATGAACTGTGTCTGACCAACATCATTAAGATAAATCTCTAAATCAAAGCCCATATTATTAGCTAAGAATCCAGGATGTTCTACCAGGTTGAGATACACTGAATTTTATAGGAACTTGATACAACAGTCTCTTTTGCTAGTAATATTTTTGTATTTCAAAATTACGCTTCTTTCTCCCCCACTCCCTCTAGGAGCCTGAAGTAGCAGAAATTCCATTGAAAGGTAAGGATCTGCGTCAAAATCTCGCCACTTCAGAGGAATTAAGGACATCAGCCATCAGGCCTGTTGCCAAACACTATTGCAACTGCACATCAAGGGGAAGTCATATAAACTTTTCCATTAAAGTTTCGTATGAACTTTTACATTCATAAAGTTGCCTCTTATCTGCAAATAATCACCAAAATAAAAAACAAACTAGCCAACCCTGCCACCAATAGAAAGCATTACAGCTTTAAAGAAAAAAAACCAACCCACATGCTTATGGGAAACAGTACATTAGAATACATGGATATTCAGGGGCTAGGGATTCAAATGTGGTATGTGGCATGTTTTCCTGCTGTTGCACTTGGCAGTGCTGTGTACCCCTGCATCTGATATGAAATCTGCTCTTTTGGGTTACCATGTGCTCCCAGTAAACATAAATCACCCACCCCAACAGGAAACCAGTGTTTGCTTTTCTACAAGCCATCTTGTCCTGAGGACCAAGCAGCAGTTTGGGGATGCCCATCCAGGACCACACACAGATGGAAGAGGCCCAGTGTCCAGCCCTGTGCAAGGACTGCAAAGTCTGTATGTTGGATAGGTGGGCAGCTAAAGCCAAGCAGTGGTTTGCATTTAAAGCAGAAATAAAATGCTGAAAAAACTTGGTTTAAACCAGTATGTAATGAAATTTAGGATTCAAATCTTATAGACAACTTGCTGAAAGGTACAGGTGTCTACTTCACTACTTAGTAGCTTCAGTAGAGGAAAATATGCAAGCTCTGAAACTTTTAGCTACCTGCACCTGCCTTCCCTCCAGCCACAGCAGCTGGATTTCCACTGGGGTAAATACGGGGCCACTGGCACCAGCTCTGGCCCTGAAGTTCAGCTTCAGTTACCCACATGCAAAAGCCACCCCTCCTGGGAACATTTCCTCATTTCCCAACTTTCACTGACACCTCTGAAGACCAGTAAACACTATCCAGCCCTTTCATCACAAATAGAAATATTTCTCCTGCTGGAGAAAAGGGAGCACAAAGAAAAGGCACACTCTATCATCTGTTCCAAGGGTGCACAAACCCACTTTGTAAGTACCATTTCTAGAGAAAGCCAGAGCTAATTTTCCACACGATTCACCTTCGATCTGCAGAATATTTCCAACAGGAGGGCAGCCTGATGGTCCTGCCAGGGCACAGCCCCAGCTCAGCAATGAGCATGGCCATTCCCAAGTTTCCATGGGACAGCAGGTAAGGACAGCTCTGCACATACAGCGCAGGCCTGGGGCTCCCTGTAACTTCTATTGCCGAGACAAATTGTACATACACAGAAATAGTAACATGTTTCAAAAGGTATTATTCCCAAGTATTAAAACTCTTTAAAGAAAAAAAGAGAAAAGTTACTCACTTTTTCAGCTGTTTGGGTACTCCCTTTCCCTGCTGTCTCCCCTAGATTTTGTTGGTGTAGACAGTAATAGCAACTCAGGTCTACAATGTTTTTATTTGTATTTTGTTTGTATCTATATTTGGATCCTATGCCTCTATATTGACTTTCTTAACATAGTATTCTCTGCAAAATGTTTATCCTTTCTGAAATTAGTTGCTATAATAAATTACCTACTGTACTAGTTCTGAACTTGTTTACTTAGAGAGATCCCAATGGCATTTTAGCATAGGTGCCTAAGGGGAAAAAAAAATTAAAAATTAATCAAAGTGTGTCATACTGCCCTAAATAATTTGAAATAAGTAGTTTTCAATCTCAAAAATATTTTTGAAAGAAAAAAATAGACAACTACTTTGAATATAACTGCATCAGGAGAAAGCTGGAGCCTTCTCATGGTTGATTAGAGGGATAAAATAAAGATCAGATATGCAGCAGGGAAGGCTTGACATTTCATCAGCACTACGACCCTGGGGGCATTTGGGGAATCTGTAAAGAGACCAAAAAAAAAAAGAAAAAAGGCATCTGTTGAGATGCCTCCAGGCTGGATGGCTACCAGCAATGCTTTATGTGCTTGCCATCAAAACTTAAAGCGCCCAAAAATCTCTCAAGAAGTCCAATTGCAGGCATTTAACAACACTTTGGGATCTGACCCTTCGACCCACAAACTTAAGGAAAATTACACACCAAATATATGTCCTAGCATAATTGGATAGAAAAAAAGAGCTTCACACTAGGTATTACCACAGCCGGTGCTTTTAAAACACAGTAAATGGCAGAACATATGCAAATAAAAAAAAAAAAAATTAAAAAAATTTAGAAAAAAATAAATAATTGACCAAGCAGGATTAACTTTCCTGCAGTGAAAATCCAGGTTAAACTGGTAACTCCTGTTCCTGTACTCAGCCTGACAGAGTCACATATATTTGACATATCTGACAATAACAAACACATCTCTGTATTATCACATTCAGCACAAATCCAAACTGCAGCCTCATACTGGCCATTGTGAAGAAAACTAACTCTATCTGAGACAAAACCAGCACACTCACCAACCTCCTTAACAGTCAGTACACAAGTAACATGATTTGAATCTATTAATTTACAAGCACAAATTATCCACACTAAGATAAAAATGAAGTACCACTGGAAAAAAACTGGATATATGGGGCCAGATTTGTGAAATTAATTTTATTTTTGAAACATGATATCCAATTACAAATAAATAATTCATACAATATAACTCAATTAGGATATACAATGTTCAGGCAGTTCATAGTAACAACCAAGATCACATTGAAAATGAGTTTACATTAAATAACCCATTACAATAATATACAGCTTGTCATTCAATTAACATTTCAGCCTGGTCCAAGGTGTACGCAAGTTGAAGATTGTTCCTCTTACCAGTAAAGAGACAAACGTACACAATTTTATACCGAGTCCAATGTAGTTAATACATCACATTAATAGAAATTAAAAATGCTGTGTTGCATCACCTAATGTAATTTCAGTACAGAACAAAAAGACTGAATTTCAGTAGAACAAAGGTTATTGCAAAGGAGTTTTATGTCCTATAGCAATTTCTGCATAACCTTATGAGCTTTACAGGGTGTTCTTAATGTATGGTTTCAACTCCATACCCTTCTCTGCATCCGGTCTATAAACCAGTGGGATGTAGGTACATGTTATGTCCTTAGCCAGTTGCATATTGCTTTTTGTTTTCATTCCAGCAAAATATTTTACTGCTCAGCTACAGCTCCCACTGAGGTGCTCCTGCCTCTGTGTGACCTGCAGCAGCAAACCTGCACTGTCTTCTCTGACATGTAACTTTTTAATGTCCTACCTACCCCAGAAACACTATCTCTGCAAAGAACACATATAAGAACTAAATTTAATTTAGCCTAAAGTCCTGAAAATTTTTTAAATAATTATGGAAATTTAAAGGAGATTCACAGCATCCTTGGAATTTCTTGGTCGATAATTTTAATAATGAAATATGTAAATTTTCACAACAGAATAAGTAGTTACAATTTCCAACGATTCAGAGTCCTGGGAAATTCATATTTACAAAAGTTTTGTTAAAAATCCCCCTGTTTTGGGGGCCCTTTAGGTGAGGTATATGCCCCTTGTTCTTAGTTTGAACTCAGAAAGATTGTATAAAGTTACAGCTCCTTCCATTACAAAATTCCCCACGTGACCGAGACTGTTACTCCCACCCATGCACTACTCCTATGTTACTACAGCTGTCAGCAGCCCTGGGGACACGTGCAGTACATTCCAGCAAGTGCTTCTGCTCCTGTTACACTGGGTATGTGAAGACACACCAAAAATGATTAAAAAAAAATAAAATACAGAGAGAGCCTAGGCAAATTCCCAGCTGGCAAGCAGTGCATCTCTGCAGGGTTTCAACAAACTCCTCTGAAGTTGTCCAGCTCAGCAATGCAAGAGCACAGGGTGAGAGCCTGGTGGCAGCCACAGGACCAAGGTCACCAGAGCAAGGAAGCCCCACACCTGAACTGCAACCAGACTTGCTATGCCTTCGCAGCCCCAGCCAATTCCCAGGAAGAGAGGGCACCCAAGGGACAGGCAGCCTCAGTGGGATATGGAAGTACTCAATCCAGCAGTATTGGAGTTTGTCTTTTGCTATAAATCAAAAGCAAAACCACACTCATCACAAGTATTTTTAAAAGTCTTTCCATCTCCAACACTGAGACTCAACTTAATGAACTACTTTAGTTTCACATTCTGTAGAAGAAATAAATGTCCACAATGAATCTGATGTTTAATAAAGGAGGAACTATACATATCACATTCATTTTAAACATAAACAAACCTGAACTATAAAATCAAATGCATAGTTAGACTGTAACCCCATCCTGTGACTGGATTAGAAGAAAAATTAAAACTACTATTTCCAAACAATTTAAAAAGGTTCATTTATGCAATTTATCCAAAATGGATTTAAACCCTTAGCAGAATAAAATGCTAACTACAGATTTCTTTAACCAAAAGCAGATTTATTTCTTAAATCTGCTGCACAATGCACCAAGTGACATACATAGTACTTCAGCAATTTATTAACTTTCACTAAAAAACACAAAAAAAGTACTTGAACAATGTACAGTTTGTGCTGAGTGTGAACTACTTAAGAACCTGTTGATGGAGAACAGATACATATTTTAGTATTAGCAGCGTCTAATATATGGTATGACACTTCCCCAAAGCCTTGGAAATTTTTCCACATTTGGATTCTTCAGTCATTTTTCAACATTTGTCTTATCTCTATTTGCCAAAAGGTTTTCATTTATGATCTAGATATCTGAAGGCAGTAATCTCATAAATATGGTTCTGATTTCTTTTTGGTGCTTCTATTTCCATCTGATTACTTAACCAAAATTCAACAAATGTTAAGTTTTTCATGGACAGCAGCAGGGGAAGTCCATTAATAGCACAAACTACATTGTTTCATCACAACTGAAGTACAGAGAACCTGCTTGATAACTTTCCAATGATTACAAAAACAGTTTCATAGGAGTTGAAAGTGTTAATTTAAAAATTATTTCAGAGGTTTTTTAAAATGAGAATTTGCATATCCAATAGCTCCCAAAACTCCATGTCACAAACACTAACAGTAGCAACTCCTTCCCCCAAACAAATCTGCTCTTCAGCATTACTGTGTGCTACTATAGCAGGGGACTAAGTAAGCATCAGGACCTTGATTTTTAGTACTACAAGTAAATGATACACATGAGAGAGTAATCTCCAAATTAAAGTCATTTTAATATTTGCTCCATCACAAGGTTGGCTGATGTATGCCTTTTCACATTCTCATGTAACCCTGAATATTCTTTCCAGAAATATTTTGAAAATAAAATTCATATCTGAAATAAATCTAAACACTCACTGAAGATTGCCCATATTTCTACAAACAATACCCATTTATCTCTAGTGGAACAGAAATTGAGGCTCCTTCCCAAAGTAAGAATGGGGTGTAACAAACCAAGCAACATAAGTAACTTTCTGACAAATGCTTCAAATATCTGTTTTTAAAGCAAAAAGTGCTAAACAAAAGAACACAGAATCAAAGGGAGATTTTTAATGGCACAAAGGGCAGCTAGGCACTGTGTGAGCTGAGAACATAACTGTCATTATGACTTTAAAAATCCCCCCCAGGAAGATTTGGGTTGCAGCTAGGGCAGAGCAGGGGTCTTGCCAGACTTTGACAAACAAAAAAAAGAGCAAACCCAGTGTAATGTCCAAACCTAATGAGAAAAGACAAAAGTTGTTACAGTCCCTCTGCCAAAAGGACACTGTTCAACTTGTAAAGTGTTAAGTGAAATTAATGCTGAGAGTCCATATTAGCACTACACAACTCAACTCTGAATGAAATGGTCATGAGCTATTTAAAAAAGGAGTTTGTGTATCCGAGAGATTATTCTTAAACTTCTGCTGTGTTAATAGCAATTCCTGTATTAAACAAGCTTTAACCATCACCTGCCTTGGTGCAGAGCTGTGCCATGACCATCTTTCCATTTTCAGATAAAAATAAAAGTAACCATTAGGCACATATTGAAGGTGTATTACACATGCTGGAATGTCAAACATTTTCTCCCTCAGATTTACACAGAAAAATAGCACAGCAGCAAATAACCTGGTCCTCTGTTCAACAATTATCCTGTTACAAGCATTTGCAATGTACATAATGTCACAACATCAATACCTTATCTTTAAATAATTAGGTAAAAAAAGGCCCCCAGTATAACCATTTCTTATATAGCCAAGTTCTCTCTATATACATCCAAATTTTAAAGATAGAAATAAAACATTATACAGGATTTATAAATGTTTAAAAATTTGAGGCTTCAGAATCATGGTTTCCCAAAAAGACCTGGGAAAATCCACAGACTGACAAGGTAGCAGAGAAAACTGGAAAAAAAGGAGACAGACACAAGTTTGCTGCCGTAACAATTTACTAAACTTGCCAGTCATCATGGTGATGTTGTCAGAAATAACAGTTTAAGCTGAAAATGAGGAATGGTGGTTTTGTGTGTTGATCTCAAGTGTTGAGTTGAGACAGGCAATTCAAGTATTTCCTATTTGATCCAAGCTCATCGTAGCAAAGTGGTGCAGAAGAGGATTATTTTACATTTTTTCCATACATTCGATCGATGTCCATTTGATAGTACGCCGTGAGCTCTTTGCGCTTTAGCTTGAACGCATCTGTCACTAGACCAGTCTCTGGGGTCCAAGGATCAGGGCTCAAACGAATTTTCACTGGTATTTCAAACTTCTCCAGATTAGCTGCAAAAAGAAATATTTTGCATATAAAACATAAATGCTCAAATGAAGCACAGAAGGAGAAACCATATTCTCACAGACAAAAGCACGTGACATAAATGAAGAAGTGCTCCTCCTCCTCTGACATCCCATAGCTAACTTTGATAACCTGTGTGGTCACAAGCAGTGGCAGGATCTACCAGTAACTGTTCTCCAGTTTCCACAGAAATACTGGAATAAAGCCCAGCTGTTCAGGCATCTCTGCTGCTCCCTAACTTCAGAAAAGCCTCAGGGCATGGAAGTGGCACCCTTGAAACATACACAACTGTACCAGCATTATGGTACTCACCATCTGGAGACAAACATCTTAAAATTCATACTACTTAAGCTTGAAAAAAATCGGGGGGGGTGTGTATGTGTGGTTTTTCCTGATAGCCCTAAATTGATGAAGAAAATTAACTTCCTATGGCAGCTGGTCCCTGTATTGAAACAGAACAGTGCTCTCTCTGCATGTTACACACTTAGCATAAAACACCATCATTTGCAAGAGTTTCTGCTACGGTTTCAGATATCAGAGAATAAAAACAAATTACTAAAAAAGTAACCAACAGATGGGTTATAATTTTTTAAAAATCTATTTTCAACTTAAATTTCAAAAACATGCACAAATGCATCGTTATCCTATGCAGCCCGCCATTTTTAGATTTTCCTGCACTTTTTAATTCCCTTTGGCATTAGATTACTGGGTTTGGTTTTGGGTTGTTTTTTTTTTTTGCAATTTAGCACTAAAAATCATAGTATTACTTTAAAGGTACAGCCTGTGTTACCGAAGTGAAAATCAGAAGCAAATATAAAATAGTATCAATATGATTTAATCCTGAGGCATTTTTAAACAAGTAATCATTTTTATCAACTTTAACAACATATTTAATTCTCTTTAGAATAGTTAGTGCTGCACAAAAAAGGAAAGCAATTTCCTACATGCTCTCCATCACAGCAGAGATTAACATATTCAGAAGTAATATGGAGAAGAAATGAAGCAAAGATTGTTGGAAGCACAAGGTTATCCAGAGTACAAAAGATGAGGACAAATGGCAAAAAGTTGCAGAAGGACATCATGATACTGAGCAACTGCAAAACAGTAGAAAACATAAATTGCAGAGAAATGTCAAAGAGAATGTGCATGAAAAAATTAACATTCCCAATGACCATTTAAAAAAAAAATAAAAAATCATTCTCTGGTCGTAAGTGACAGCATTATGAAAAAGCTCAGTGCTTAGTAACAGCCAAAAGCAAAAATAAGGCAGAAATTACTATGAAGAACAAACAAAATATCACTGTGCCACTGTTTCGTTCTGCACCAGCACAGCCTACCGGACTACGACCAATTAGCATGAAAGAGATACAGCTGAGGAGGAACTATAATGGACACTGAAAGAATCACAGCCACCATTGTGACTGTTCACGGCCTCTCCCATACCAGAGCTCAGCAGAACCAACCTGAGCTGGCAGGGCTGGAACAAACAAGGCATTTCTCCACACAAAGTCTACTGAAAATTACTAACTACAAAAGTGCTGCTTTGGTTTTGGAAACCCCTCAGATGCAAGTAACTGGAAGCCATGGAGCCAGCCCCTGACTCCATGGATTTATTTCAACTCTGCATTGCTATGCAGCATGTGAGACTGTATGACATCAAACATGTCATGGATCTACAGATGAGCCACGTTACTTTTGGACCAGCAGCTAAGGACAAAATTATACTGCAGGATATCTTAAAGAACACCAGAGACACACACACACACATATAAACAGGGAACTGAACTTGCTAGGTTTGTCTTGTTTTTATAGTCTTTCCTCAGCTATTTGCCACAGTAAAAGAAGTTGCATGAACCAAAATGACCCAACTTATGTTTTGTTGTTGGGGTCTTTTGGTATGAAAACACGTAGGTTCTATAAAATATACACGCAGATGTAGGAGGACGAAATTACACTAAATGGAAGAGAGATCACGAAGCGACTTGATGAGACCGAGGAATCAAGAAGGAGAGCTACAAGAACGAGCTATCCTGCACAAGAGAAAGTTTATTGCTGTATATCGGGTTGTTACGTGTTTCCCAGTTTATGAATTCACACTTGTAAAGTTAAATATCATTCTTGCATGCTGTACAAAATGGCGTTTGGTTTTCTCCCTCACGTTGCCCCCACTCCCTGATTGGTCAGATTTTGCCACAGCGGCGCATTTCCTTATATGATTATTTCCACCCCTGTTTACCCTTTATGGCCGTGATCCTCCCCTGTCTTTCCTTTCATGGAGGAGGATTTGCATTTCCTCCCAAGTTCCATCCCCTTTCCAGAAAGTTCCATGGCACCCTTATATAAGCTGGTGCCATTTTAATAAGTGTGCCATTCCATCATACCCCTACATGGAGTGTGCCTCTCCTTCTTACCCTCGAAGGGTCTGGTCACACAGAGAAATCTTTTTAGGGCCTATACTTATCGGTTTCACAGACATTACAGTCTGTAAGGTTGACGCTATCTTCTACTCAGCCACTTACCTGCCATGGCAGCCTCAGCTAGCACCTTCAGTACCTCTTTTTCCATCTCAGGACTGTTGCAGATCTCTTCCCAGGTTCCTTTAAATCCTTTTTTTCGAGCTAGCTCTGCGAGCTCCTTTTGATTTGGCACAACAAATCCAATGACATAAGAATGGAAACTGAGAAGTACAATGTACTTTAGTATGAATTGAGTAAACAAGTCTTCAAAAAAAACATTTCAAGTTGGGTGGGCTTGCACTTCATACAGAGATATTGCTCGTAACAGCTGGCTTTTTTTCACCTGACAATCTTTCTGAAATAATATACAAGTTACCTTTGCCTGCTTGAAAATAAGTAGAAAGAGAAGCTACTTACCTTACAGTAACTGGATTGCTTCAAGGTGTGCTGTCCATATGCATATTCCACTGTGTCTCATGCTCAAAGCTTTGGGAAGCAGTTCCCATACGATGTCAATGCGCCCTGCCTCTCCTCATGTTTTGCATCCCGGTATGAAGACTGGTGTGCGGCTTCCCTACCTCAGTTTCCTCTCAACTGCAGAATCCAGTTACTGTAGAGGAGTAGAGGACTGCAGTGAAGAGGGGTTGGAGAGCAGGTTGTGGAATGAGCATATGCACAACACATCTCAAAGAACGCCTGCTTCTGTAAGGGAAGTGACTTCTCTTTCTCTTTCAGGTGATTGTCCATACGCTCACTCTACTGTTGGCAATCTTTGTCTGCTCCTGATATACCCAGAACACATGAAGCTGTGATCTCAAAGTCTTTGGAAGACACTGAAGCACAGTTCACCCTGAAACTCATACAGCAGCTCTACACATTCTAACAAAGCCCTTCACAGAACCAGAGTTGAAAGTGACCTCAGAAGATCACCTAATTAATTGACCTGCCTTGAAGCAGAGTCAGATACATCTAATGGATGCTTGACTAAATTGTTCCTAAACGTAGGGAAAGTGCTAATGCCAATGCTTCATTAAAAGCTGTTCCTGATGGCTATCCTGACTCTTCCTCTCTGCAGTTTACATCAGGATAGACAATGTTCCTCTCTTTTGCACAGAAGCCATTTATTCATTCCCAGACTTTTTTTTCTCCTTCTCACCCTTTCTAGTCTTTATTCCTTCTTTATTTAGGAATTTAAAAAATGCCCTTTCCTCCTAAATCATGTATCACAAACCTCTGCTCAGACATTCCCATTTTTTTCCTGGACTCTTTTCAAGAGGTCCACCTGTTCAGAAGCACTACATGTGAAACTGAGACTCCTTAATGCTTGGTAGAGTAAAAAGATCATTGTGCATCTTGTAGGCAATACGTCTGATTATGCCATTTACCTTCTTGCATGGCACTGGTTGACTCATGGCAGCTCCTACAGAGCTGCTCCCGGCCGGTGGTTCTCATCCTGGACCTTTGCAGTTTAGGTGTAAGTATAATTTACAATTCTCCCCTTTAAACTGACTGCTGTTTTCAAGCAAATCTCCATCTAGCCAAGCTTGCTCTGAATTATAATCCTGCCCTCCACTGTGACTTTAGTGCCATCCCACATTAATTATCTACAGATTTATTAAATCTTTTCAACTCTTTCATCAGACAGACTGTTAATGCAAAATACGGAAACTTAACCCTGATATGGAGATTACCATAGCTTATCCTCTAAGGTCTCCAAGATAATTTTAAAATACTAACTCTAAATACCTTTTTGGTTACTGTAGATTACAATTTTCTCCTTTGTTACTGGCATGAATTATAATGGGCTTCTGACAGCAGTTGCAAAGACTGCACCAGAATCCATCACAAGCACAGGCTTCCCTGGCAGGATCATCACAAGCTTTGCCTGCTGGCTGACTTGAAACCATTCCCATTTTTCTCTTACTAAGAATGTACTTAGAGAATGATTTCAGATTAGTCTCAGTATCATTACTGCTTGCATCTGACCTTCTGCTTTTGACTTGGTCTGTTTCCCTTCCCCATGTCCTGCTCTGTACTGAACCCTTGTAAGTTCCTCTGGAGTCAACTCTAATGTGTCTGTATTGTGTATGAAGGCATCCAGAACACAAAGGACTCTGTCACTTTCATCCCTGGTTCCTGTAGTCTTTTGACATGTTTAAGGTCAAGTCCAGCAGTATCACCAGCATCTCCAGGAAGAACCAGTATATAGAAGTAATCAGCTGACTGGGTAAGCATTGAACTTTCTGATTCATCCAAAATCCATCCTCTTAAGTAGAAGTGTACTTGCTCTGGACAAACAGGTTCACCCAACTGTGCTTTTTCCTGGAAAGAACACTGCAGCTCCTGGAACATGTAGCTTTTCATTCTGTACCATGAAGTTAGGTCTTCACTTGTTGCAGTTCAAATGCTAAAGCACTGTTTTGTCTTGAGAAGTATCCTGAAGAGTTCATCTTCCCTCTAGAGCAGTTACTTCCCTCTCCACCACTGTTCATTCTGCAGATCTTTCCCATGTGATAGCGCTGCCAGTGTTGGAAGTCTCCACAACAGCATGAGGAAATTTCCAGACTTCAGTCCCCAGGACGTCCTTGGTCACCTCCTCCATGCCAAAATGTCTGTCCTACACTAGGCATCCTCATTCCCTTGCTGTGCTTGAATTTCTACCTGTGTACAGCTCTCAAACCTATGGTCAGACACATTCAGTGGTACTACCCATAGATATCTGGTCCTTATCTCCTTGAGATTCCTGCTGAGGATTCCCTCACATTTTTTGCCATGTTTGCTCATTCTTCAGGTAACTGAACTACTCATTTTCCCAAGGTGATGCTTGAGGTCCACTTAATGCATCTTGGATGGGTGAAGTGTTGATAAAACAGTAGGAGTCTCCCCTGAAAGAGCTCTAGTCACGATTCCTTTCAGCAAACATTTCATTCCTTATCTTACTGAATATTTTGTATGAAGTCAATACCACTTTTAAGCAGAACTATCATGCAAACAATTTTGATTCCCTATTGCCATGTTCAGAGGAGCTTTGCACCCCAAGTTCTAAAGCCAAATCACAGATTTAACTCATTTGTAAAAGTCTGTCCTCTTTGTCCTTTTGCATGGGGGAGGCAGAACAGCTCACAAATGAAGGACTCCTCCTGCATAGGGGATCACCAAGGGAAAGGATAAGGAGAGACAGGATCTAAGAGAGGTCATAGGCACTGTTACAAAACTCTGTGCTCAGACTGCTGAGGTGAGCGTATACCCACAATGAAATGTGCATATGGACAATCAATCAGGGAATCTGCATTACATGGCTACTTGTGCCACATTACACATGATAGGATTAAGATAAAATACAGGAGCAATAGAAAAACCAATCTAGAATGTCTTGTCTTGTTTGCCCTTAATCTTGTTTGCAAATCACCTTTAAAAATTTCTCATAGGTTTTGATATTTTTAAGTAGTAGATGAGACAGTCTATCAGAGTCAAGTGTCTGTCTGACAAGTGCGGTTCAGCTTCCAATGTTATGTTGACCTAGCAAAATTAACACAAAATTTGATCATACAAGTCCAATAGTGAAATTCAATCTTAGAAGAGCAGAAATCACTACCTGTAGGAAGCTCTTTCTCCACAGACTACAGAAGGTGCTTGGAACAAGCACATAACTTCAGGCTTTCAAAGCAATCAAACATGAGACTCAATGGGTCCAAACCACAAACAAAGCTTAATATAATGGAAATTTTCTCAACAATGGCATGCCCAATACATCTTAGCCTACTGACCACCCAAGAATTACAGTGAACCAGGAAAACAAACCAAAAGATAAATTTTTTATTTATTACCACTGACCAATTCTCTGGTATGCCTGTCCTGGCTTCTATCAAAGCAAAGTGGGGCTTTTTTGGCCATACTGGAAATCAGAATATTTCTGATTGTTCAGAATATTCTGATCATTCTGAACACCTGAAGTATATTTAGATGTCAAGTCTCTATTATGCAGACGTAAGAAAGTCTAGAAATAGAAACTTAAGACATGTTTGAGCCCTTATATGCCTCATTTTTTACTACACACAGAAAGCAAATAGAAAGGTCATTTGAGCATCATTTATTGTGTGTTTTCTCTCAAGCTTCAAGGCTTCTGCCGGTGTACTGCAGGAGTTAAAGAATAGTAATTTTAATTTGCAAGCCAGCTTCTGGGCTGGTGGTGATTTTTTTCTACCACCTTCCCCTGAAGTACCATAGTACTTCCTCTGAAGGACAGATCACAAGTAAACACAACAACAAACAAGGTGTCCTTGGGCTTCTATAGTTAATAATCTCTAAAGTGCTTGAGTTATGTCCATTATTAATGCAGTCAGAACTTAGCTGCTTTTCAGATAGGGGAAGACGGAATGAAAGAGACTCATTATTGGCATTTTCCAACAAATAATGAAAACAAATGAGAAATAAAAAATAAAAACATAGATTTCAGATGTTTTAGTTTTGATAGAGAAAGTTATTCCATTGTATTATATGTAAAATCCTTTTTTAATTGATTAAAAAAAATTCCACACATTAAATGGCAAAAGATTTTGTTTATGGCTTCAGTAGGATAGAGCAATAACTAAGTATCAGCTGCCTCTTACCTGCTTGCATATGCACAAATATTATCTACCAGTGGGAGATTCTTCAGAGCTGCTTCTACTTTGCCAAGAGAAACATATTCTCCTGCCTGCAGTTTTACAAGATCTTTTTTGCGATCTATTGAGGAAAAAAGGAATAAAACGTCAATTACAGAACAAAAAACTTTTAAACAATGATTTTACATTTTTCTGAAATGCATCTGTAAATATCAAAAGGTGAATGTACCAGAAACATTTCATGTCAGGTTTAGAGACTCTGCATTTTATCAATCTGTTGCTCACACCAAAATGAGGGACATTACAATTCCATGCATTTTCAGCCTTTAGAGCTGCATTTCCTATATGACAGCACCATCATGTGCATGGAAGACAGCTAGAACTACGCAAAAGCCAGTATTAGCTAGCAACACACATTGATGTTGTCTGGTCCATACACTCACGGCGGTAAATGCACTATTTCATGACATTTTTGCTATTTATTTCAGCCTAAATCTATATTTAGAGAGCAACTGTCCACCTGCTACTTGAAAAACAACAATAGGAACCAAAAGTTCAGTCCAAATTACTGGAGCTTGTTGTATATAGCCCAAAGGCAAAGGCGAGGACAGGGCCTTACCCCAAGGTGTGGTGGCAGCACCTCTCCTTCACTATATACTGTTGTGCTGCTTTATGTGACCAGGCCAGAGGGGTTTGTCTGACCTACCTGACCAGTGTAAGACAGCTGCAATGGGACCTAAGATTTTTCTCCTATAATAAACCAAACAGGATTTGGTTTTCAGGATTAAAACCTTCCTGAATCACCTACTGACTTTAAGAGATTCCTGGTAGTTTATAAAGCACCTAATTTTGCAACTACAAGTGTCAAAAAACCTATGATCCTATGATAGGCTTATGTATTAACACCTTTATCTCGGTATACTTTCCCCTAGTTCCCATATGATAAAAGGATATTCTTATTATAAAGAATACCAAGATTAAAAAAAAGGCTGGTTTAATTCCTGAGCACGTATTACCACAAGAGCCTTTTCACTGATCAAATCCCACAGTTAAATTATACAATCTAAGGCAGTTTATCTACTGAATTAGATTATATTTAACTCTCTAATTACTATCCAGCCTCACTAACATATGGAGACAGTGTTAAGACTGTTTCAAAAGGAACCAAAAATTAACTTTAAAAACACACAAATAAGCTTAACTTAACATATCAGAACTTTCCTGGGATACATGGGAGGCTTTAGACTACATGCCAAGATAGTTTTTGTTGTTAATTAATGTATCTAGCAGCCCTGAAAAATGTATGAATATATACACATGTTCACCTGAATTTATTAACTCACCAATAATTTTCAGACACCCATCATGATGAAACTCTCCAATGTCTCCAGTATGGAGCCACCTCTGCCCATTCTCATCAATAGTGAAATCTTTTTTGGTTCTTGCTTCATTTTTGTAGTAGCCCACAGTCACATTTTGCCCTCCAATAACGATCTCACCTCTAGGATATGGTTTATCAGTGTTGTAATATCCACCTAAAAGGATGGGGTTTTTAGTTAACAAGAATTAAAACATATTACAAAGCAAAAATTCCTATTGTTTTTACTATCTAACTAGAGAACCAAACACTTTAGTAAGTCCTTAGCCAAAGCTACTACTTGCCTAAATAGTTCATTAAAGAAGAAACAGTTCCAATTCTCTTGAGCATCTAAACAGGTATTTAACATGTGTGTTTAGCAGTGACATTCACACACGTGCAGGAATAAATGCCACCTCTGTGCAATTTTTCTGTCAGTACTAACATGTTCTGTCAGTTACACACAGGCTCAAATAAAAAATAATTTTGCCTCATATTTCAGGAAAGAAAAAGCCTATAAGGTTTCACATTAGCCCAAAACATCCTTAAGCATTATTTATTTCTACTCTACAATACATAAAAGCCTACAGTGAAATCACCTGAACACATTTCAAACTTTATTATATCTATTTTAGATAGCATCCATTAATCTTCCATTCCACATGTCAATTTTTTAATGGTTTTACTAACATTATTAAGAAGATTATTTTAAAATAATTTCTTAGTGGCAACTAAAGATATCATGCATGTACTTCAACTGAAGTTTCCTGAATCCAGCACCTCTATGGCACTGCACACAATTTGCACAAATACTGATCTCAGTCAGGAACAGGTACAGTGCTGTGTGCATTTACACAATGTACATACACAAATAGAGTGCCTGGACTAAAAGAAATAGTATAGTCAAAGAGAACCATAATACTACCAAGTCAAAATGCCACTTCCATTGACAGCTTCTATCTAGATATATCCAAGATACAAACCACTGAGGAATTTATTTACCTTTCTTCTCACCGGGAGGAAACTTTAATAGGCAACAGTAGCAATTAAAATCTAAATAGACAAAAAATAGTCTTCTAATTACTACTACTGAACAAAGCCCAATTAAAAAAATACAGTTCTTACAAACACTTGAGTTTAATCACAAACAGAAATTCTTACCTTCTTCCCAGTTCATTAACTTGATTTCACAACAGACCAAAGGTGCTCCCACTCTCCCTGTAGTGTAATCCCAAACTAGAATTTTAAGAAGAGCGTTTTTCAGAAAAACATTTAACCAAAACTGATTAGGAAAAAAAAAAAAAGTATCTTCTGTTATCATGCATCTAATTTAGTGAAAATTAACTGCTATTTATTTTTGAACTTCAATTCACAGAACAGAACTTTCAAGAAAAGGAATGGTAATGCAGATAAAATTCTCCTCCTGCCAAGAGAGTAGATGGGCTGTATTTACAGACAGCCTCAGTTACCAAATGGCAACTGAAACCATTAGGTTCCATTATACGAAATTAGAATCCGGTGCAGGCTTTGGTTTCCACTTTCTATTTTCCCAACATCTCAATATACTTGCCAAAATTGGAAAGAAATTGTTCAGTTCAACTTGTAAGTGCAACAATGCCAAGATCCCATTCACACCATTACAGGTTGTTCATCACAAATGAAAACATTCATTTTATGTGTAGGTCACCGGCTTTGGCACAACGTGTCAAAATCAGTGCTCACACTTTTATACATTTATGAGTAAATGTAATTCCCAGGATTCCCGATTATGCTTGGTGGCACATGGCAGAGGAACAGACCATCAAAGAGCGCCCAGCACAGATCAGAGCATACAGTGGGATGCACAGACACGAACCTTCTGTGATTGTTCCAGCTCCAGCCGACTCGGTGAGGCCGTAGCCCTGTCCCACCGGGCAGCAGAAGCAGATGTTCATGAACCGTTGTGTTGCTGCGGAGAGCGGAGCTCCCCCGCAAAGCAGGATGCGGATTTTTCCGCCTAGCAGCATTCGGACTTTCCGGAAAATAAGGCTGAAATGCGAAGACATGAATATGTATTTGTTGCTTAAAAACAAAATGAGAATACCCAATTTCGTATCTGAACTGAAAACGTCCACCATCTTCAAATACACTTCTATGGCATTCAAGGAAAACCCCAAAGGAACACACTGAAGTTTTCAAAAAGCTTTCTAAGCTTGTTTCCACATTCTAATTTAAAGAGGGGTTAAATGTTTGAGAACACAGATTTAATGAGACAGTAAGGTTCTGTGATTTTCTCCTAAAAAGAATTTCAATAAGTTGTAAAAATTTTGCAATTGCATTATCCTTTAGTCTCAGTGAAGCTGGGAGTTAAACTCAATGATCCTTGTGGGTTCCTTCCAACTTGAGATATTCTGTGACTCATTTCTGTGAAAATGTGAAGTCTACAGTTTTCTATAGGAATAGAATTCTCATCTTACTCCAGAATTATATAAATCTATTATTAAGTTCCTAATGAAAACAATGTAAATTTTCAATCAATTTCAAGCTAAATAACACTCATTTAAATTACATCAGTAAATATTTCAGGCCATCACACAAACTTCTAATTTGTTGTTTCAAGCTACACTTAGTTACAGACCTGCTCATTTTCAGAATGTCAACAAAAAAAGCAAACAAAAAAAATCAGACACTGCTCATGCAGTCAAACTTTGATAATGGATTTTCTGGTGCCATTACAAATAAAATTAAAACATTACCTATCACAGAGTGGGGTAGTGTAACCTTTGGAAATCTGTTCCATTTTATAATTGTAGGCCAATATAAACAGATTCCGCTGGAAACTCGTCATTTCATTCACTTTATTCATGACGTTTTTGTAGATCCGATCCATAATTTCCTAGTTACACAGAAATATTATTTTTAACTCAAAGAAACAAAAATCCTAAATTTAGTACAACGAAAAGAAAACATGATTTAGAAATTATAGTATGTTTCAGGTGACAACTCACTCCCAGGTTCCCTCCTCTTCCATTGCTAAGAGATACCAAGATGTTCACAAAAAGGAGGAAAGCAAACATCTGGGCAGGAGCATTAGTTAACCCCAAGCTGCCTGCTGTCAACTCTTTGTTCCACTTATTCATTACGATGAAAAATAAATGACTAATTAAAGTAGAGATCTAATCCCTATAGCTATTTTAACTTTGAAAAATGTTGACACTTAGATGACTAATGTTTATCCCCAATGTACAAATAACAAAATTATTATTTTAAGCTAGTTTAACATCAAAAGATCTACCTTATTCAAAAGGGCATTGTATTAATTTTTTTGTTCAAAACTGAATTACGAATTACATTTAAAAAATAATTTTTAGAACTACTTATCCTTCAGTTACTTACCGGGACAGCTGCCATTAGAGTTGGCTTAAGTGTAGTAACATCACCTTTGCTTCCTTTCTTTATTTTAGAGGACTAAAGTGAAGAACAAATTTACTAACACACACATTCAAGATTTTGAACATGAGAAACAAAATTATAAAACACATCTTTCAAAACAGTAAATTTTATTTAAATTATATTTTAACAATTAAAACTAGTCCATAGTATTGGTCATAACCCCCAACACCCTGTTTCATGAATTGTAGAAAAGATTTGTTGTACTACTTCTTAAGAAATATTATCTGAATAAATACTGGGGGGTTTATTTCTTCTTTTTTTATATATACCCCAAGGACTGACATCTACAACATACCTGGTCAGCTAATGTCTGAGGTGAAGAGTAACCGATGCGGCACCCATGGGACAGACACACAAGTTCAGCACTCAGCTCCAGAACATGGGCAAGAGGCAAGTAGCCAATATAGATGTCTTTTTCCCTGTGAAGAATTTTTAAAAGATAGGTTTATATTGTACCACTGGAATCCTCAGATGAATCGCCAAGCAAAATTTTCTCCAAGTTTACCACAGAAGTAGAGAAAGTAGAAAAATGCCTTTGAGCTTGAGAATGTATTTCAAATTACACGGGTTTTGTTACAAAAGTTGTGTACTAAGTACTGGAAGTTTTGGGCAGGAACAAAGGGTGATGGTTACTCATCCCAAGACAATTAACAGTATGTTATGGTTCCAAAGGCAGTTCTGTGGACAAGATTAAAAACTGCACCAAACAGAAAGAAGCCACAGAATTTAAACACCAACCAAGAGAAGTACTGCTTTCAACCAAGGGGAGCTTTCAACCACTCTAGTGCAAGGCAGCCTCACAGGCTTTTGTGTCCCAGTCTTGCACACATGAAAAAGAGGAGAGAACAGACAGCACATGAAGTAGTTATGTCATTTAGTGCAGTACTGGAAGATGCTCAGACATCAGTGTGTAGTATGATGTGTTGCAGATACAGCAATATAAAACAGTTTATTTTTTTCCATAGTAATTAATCTAAAATGACAAGCAACTACATGACTTCTTTATTTCCTGGTAACTAACGGTTGGTACGTACCCCAGGTTTGGAATCCTCTCAGCCATTCCAGTTATCCCAGCAATTATGTTGCAATGGGAGATCATAACTCCTTTGGGAATTCCTGTGGATCCACTTGTGTACATGATCACTGCGATATCCGAGGGCACAGGCCTGGACGGCAGTTTGTTTCCTGCAATTTGTGATAGAAAAAGGGAATGCATAACATGTGGAGAGCCTCTTGGGAGATCTGATACACTAACATATTCCAGCAGTCATTGCCATACACCATCACATGACTGTTGCCATCACATTTTCCTTAAAAAGCTTGTGGACAATGCCTTTAAAAAAAAGTAGGAATTTGGCATTAGCTGAGCAATATTTTGAAGGGTTGTCCTAGTCTACCATGACAACACTTTTCCCATCCTGTTTCTGCTATTCCTGCAGAAGAGGGAAATTTGGGCAGAGCTTTGGCTTTTCCAAAATGCCACTAAGCATTCCCCCTCAGGGAGGTTTGCTGCCTGGGTTCCACACTGCTGCAGGGTCCATCCCTCTGTGCAAAGGTCCTTCCCTGGCAGGGAATACGCTACCTCATTTGCAACACCTGCAGCAAGGCTCTGCTGAGCCAATGTGAGGTCCAATTTCTATAAATATTTAAAAGAAGTTCAACAGCTTTAATTGGATTAAAGCGCTTTTTAAATACTTGCACTGAGAGGAAGAAAATACAAAAACAATTGTGTTTACTCAGAGGAAAAACTGCATAATGCACAATGCATGTGGCACAATGCACACACTGAATGAGAAGCATGAAAGCATATTGAATCATTTCCCACTCACTGAATCCTGCCTATCCTGCACAATGAACACCACAGAGGAAGAAAACATAAGTAACAGCTCACCTACTTAATATTAATTGGACATACTTGACCATAAACAATTCACGATAGTATTTCACAGTTTATGAATGGTTAACTTGGCAAAGATAATGTTCCTTCATTGTAGTGCAGAATATGTGATATTTAAAAGACTGAAGAAAGAAGGATTAGACAGTTTTCCATAGAACATAGATTAACAAATCTCAAGAAGCTAATTAATTACCATAGCCATAATTTTTCTGTTGGTGTTGTATGAAACAATTTTAATAGCACATAAAACTGGTACATCAAAAAGGGAAAACCATCTTTTAAAGAAACTCAGATGTCACAACGCTGAGACCAAACCTGCCATTCCCCTGGACATCAAGAGCAGAGGATTAACCACCCTCCCCTACTCCTAAAATACAATCCAACATTCATGTGCCTTCAGTAGTTAAAAGATTCTGAAAACACAAAGGATAACAGCAGAAGAAAGCAACTACTGAAGGTAACTAAATCTTAATACTAGGTTTGACAGCTCTTCAGAGAGAATAAATATTTCCTATGATAATAGTTAAAAAACCTTCTGAAATTCTGAATTTTAGTTCCAAAAATGTGACAGAATTCAATGAATATACATAGATTTCAATGAATTTACATAGCATACATACCTTCAGAGTAAGTAGTAAGCAATCAAGTCCTATCAGATTCAAATGGCTATTTTACATTTTGCTATCTGTGAACTTCACAAAACTTATTCAATCACTGATTTCTTTTTGTTATAAAATGCACAATGGTTTTCTTTGTGTGCCCTGAAAAACCTGGTTTTAATACATCTGCTCCTAAGAATGCTTTCTAAGTTTCTATCCTGCACTAAATGATTAACCTAAAAATTATCCTTCAACATATGACACTTGCTCCTGGAGAAGACAATTTTAATTAAAAGCACTTCACTCTGTTGAAATACAAAACAAAATAAACTACACCCCAAAATCCAACCACAACCATATGAAAAAATTTCACATTTCATTTAAAGAACATGCAGATAAGAAAAGCTTAATCACTGCTTAATTTTGAGATATGCAATTTCCCCAAGTTGACTCAACAGAGTCAGGGTAAGACAACAAATGAGGTGGTTCAAATAGAAAGAAGAGGACCTACCAATATCTGCCTTGGCCCCCATGGCTTGCACAGATGCCATTGTGTGAACGATGACACCCTTGGGAAACTCTGACCACGTTGTTGGTTTGCCATCTACTGTAATAATGTGTCGCAGCAGTGGAACTTGAGATACAATTTCCTAAGGAAATGAAAGTGTGTTCAAAAATTAAAAATTAGGTATAGGCCAACAAGAAAAAACACCCCAAGAACCAAAACCCCCACACTATCTACTCTGTACTTTTAGAAAAGCATTGACATAAAATCTCAGAGGATAAACTTATCAAGCTCAGACAGCTGCAAACTTTAATCCTTCCACTTAGAAGTGTGAAAACTTATTTAATGAAAGCCTCACAAGTAAGACCGCAATGATTTGTAGACTTTTCATGTCTATAGAACACTGAGAGAAACTGGTGACACTGAGCTTACAATAATTCTTAAGTTGCTCCTTGGTTACTATGCTAGTTAAAATAAGCAACAGCTAGAAAAAACTACAGAAAACTATTAACTAAGCATTTCAAGCAAAACATGAATTCTAAAACATTTAGCAGTGGAAGAAGAGATGATCACCTCTAGCAGAACTAACATTCCCCTACTGCAACCTGAAATAAATGTGCATTGTATATATACTATCATTCTAGTAACTTTTGTTTTTTAATTTAGGAAATTCTCATTCAATTTCCAGCAACAGCACAGTTTTTCCTTAAATTCCCTTATGTGAAAAGTTCAGTTTTGACCAAAACACATGCTGACGAAACTCATGCAGATTTGTTGTTCCACTTAGGTATCCCACCTGGGTCAGCAAGCCACAAAAGTTTTTTAGCTGTTCTAATGTTTAGTAATCTTTCCCCAGCACAGCAAAACAGCTCTAACTCTTCAGTCACCCATCTTTAGCTTTAAAAGCTGTTCTCTGCTGGGAGAACATCAACAATAAGCAAGACAGATGATTACATTTAGCTCTTCACACACAGTTTATACATCTTTCTGTTCTTCCCATTGTTAGATTTATAGGCACTAAATCCACTCAGAAACCATGGCAGTTTCTTGTAAAGGTGTTGTTCCAGGCAGCACTGCAGGTCTTCAATACTGCAAATTGCTCATCCCATTTTCTGGAGTCACTGAGGAGCCTAAAACCCACTGAAAACAAATTATCACTTTTTTCGTACACGAAGACAGACACATAAATCTTATTCCAAAAGCATCTGCCTTATAGAAAGGCAATATATCATTGTTCTGTACAGTTGAACCAGGCCATTTAACAATAATGAACAGACACAGTGGAAAGAGAGAGAGACAAAAACCAGTTTGCTGACCTTCAATTTTGTGTGCATCAGTTCTTTACTAGTAATGATGGTGGTCACCTCCGTTTCATTCAGGCCATGTACTATTGCTGGGCCTCCCAGAGTGGCGTACAGAGTAACAACTGGAACAAAAAATAGGAGGGAAATGGTCCATCTCCGTTACATTTACAATTACAGTTTACATTAAAGGACTGAAATTGACCTATTCCAAGTTACACAACACAGTAAAAATATTTCCCAACTCAGAAAGGTGGGACAGTTTGTACTTAAAAAAAATTCCTACCACATGGATTTAAATGGTGCATGATTTTCAGTTACTCCCAGAAGGAATAAAGAACAACCATTGTCCATATGACTGTTTACTACTTTTCAAGCTCTAATTAGAGGTACCAAAACCACATCACCCTATGCAATTCTCCTAGATTGACTCATACCTTCATTGCTTTTACCATCTAAAAAGTAGGTAAATGTTCTCAGTTTAATCATTGTGTAACAGTCCTCTTGCACACAGGAAAGAAACAGCTTTCATTCACGTGACTTCTTTTTACAGAATTCACATACTGTTACTAACCTTTTACAATTGATTGCTAATAATTTATTGCAACATAGCAAAATATGTCATCAGCAGATGAATTCTCACACTCAGCAATACATCTATGACTATCCTATTCTCCCATCTATTTAAAACAACGTCACATCAGAGGTTTAATCATCACCATCATTAGACATTAATCTGACATCATGACAAGCAAAGAAAGAAAATATTTAAAAACCTGACTATAAGAAATACTGCTTCCTGTATTTAAGGACAGTTCATTAGTCATAGTGTTAAACAATTATTTCATATTAACAACTTTTAAGATCACATTTAACTTTGTCATATTTATGGGAACTGAATAAGAGAGCAGAAAAGACTGGTAAAGAAAAAGGCAGCTCAAAAAGGAAGAGAGGTATTGCTCTCAAAAGAAATAACCATTTCCTATTTTCAAAGCAGAACACTATATATGGGTATCTCAAAAAAGCTGTAAGGTCAGTCAACACAGTCAATAATTACAACATCCTTTCTGAAAGTTTTGTCATGTCAGTTATCTGATCCTCTTTTGTATTTTATACTGTATTTAGCTGAATATTTAAACAACATAATTATGAAAACAAGACACCCTACTGTACATTAGGACTAATTCTACTATGCTCACCACAGCAAGGATAAAAAATTAAAATTAAAGTTTTGCTGTATTCTAAGATTTGAAATCCAGGGAGTTACTAACCCAATGCAGCATATCAAGGAAGAAGTCAAAAGCAGTTTTCTTACACAGAAAAGTAAATAGTTGACCTCTACTTATTTTTTCCTTGTTAAAACAGTCCATGATAGTTCAGAACTGTTGCAGGGCAAATGCACATGCACTGTGTTTTCTTTAATTTGGTGGGAGCAAAGTCCAGAAGAGTGCCTCTACTAGTTCCCACGAGCTCTCTCTACTTACTGCAGTGACCCCTGTTATATAAACATCTAGCAGAAATTCAGCTTCCCCGAGCCAACAAGCAGAACTGACACACTGCCCAGAAGGAAAAGTATCATCTCTGAAATAACCACATATGTAGTTACTCATCTACAAATAAGTACATTAAGACACTTACAGCTATATGACAGAGCCAAAGAGAGACCATTTATAAGATGGTGCACTTATGTCATGGAGAGAATAAAACTGAGCAATGCCTCTGATCTGTGAAATTCTCACTTCTCCATTCTAGCACCTAAATCTTTTTCAGGCAAGTGGGAAAGTTTTGGTAATTATTTTTTTCTCTCCTTGTTCTCTTTAAAACATACCGAGAAGGGATTATCTTGTGTTCACCTTCACACATGCAATAGTACAAGTAAGTCTTTGTTATCAGACCTTCTGCTAGGAATGCTGCTCTAAAAGTCTAAAAAGAGGAACCCCAACAGTACTAAATTTGCCAGCTCATATACAAGGACAAAGCCTTGACACTTCTGCAATTTATTTCAATGTAACTAAAATGTTAAACTGAGTATCTCAGCATTCATTGTACATCAAAAATAAAAAGTAAAATACTCCTTTAAAGGCTTAAACCAAATCAATTCTGACAAAACCACTTCTGCTGAAGCTTTAGGAAGGCATGATTAAAAAGTGAAACCTAATCTCTCCTATTTCATCATTTGGTTATACATTTGGGTGATTTATTTGCCTACACTGATGAGGAGCTGTTCACACAAATGAAGAGGAGGTACTTGAAGAAAATCTGTTTTCATGTTAGTACTACTTTTTCCATTTTTGAACCACCAATCCCACTCTACCTCCTCAAATACAAGACTTAGCTTCAACCAATCCACACTTAAAAACAAGTAATCCATAACAAAAATTACCTTCTCCATTTTAATTCTGTATTGCAAAAGGCATTCTCTCCAGCACTATGAATAAAACAGATGAACCTGCTCTCTTGACATCAGTTCTTGGCCCATACCATCAGATTTCATACATTTCACATTCAGAAAGACTCTCAACACTACTACAGCAGTTAGTTGGTGTGAAACCTCTAAACCAAAAATACTAAAATAAGTCATTTAGCGATGTCTTTCCACACTACTACTCCACCATCATTTGAATTTTCTAATTCATTCAGCAAACTGACCGTGGACACTGCACAACACTCTCATCATCTGCCAACACACAAGTCAGCCAAGTTCACATAAGACGATGTACAGCGTAGATGCTGAATACCACGTCAGACAGTGTGCTGGAGCACGTCGCAACAAGGGGGTTTAAACATTAATCCAACAAAACCAAAAACATATGCATTCCATTCTGCTCACAACATCCATCCCCTATCTCAGATTTTCTCCCCTCCCCCTTCAAGTTGTGAAATCTTCCTAAGATTTGGAAGTGTGCTTCACTACTAAAGGAAAAATATGATTCAAGCTTTTGAATTTTATTCCCAGGATAGTCACTAGGAATCTGACAGATCCCAGAAGTGATAAAAGGGAACTGGCATGCTGTATTACAAGACATGCAATTTAAAAGCAACACAAGCATCCTATCTGAGAAGAGCCTGTGCAGGTCTCTGCTCCAATAGGCAGAGCAGCAGCATTACTCACTGAAGAAAGAACCAAAAACATCACTGAATTTCAACTGGAAGGCACCTGGGAAGATCACCTGCACACACCATTCATTACAGCAGAGTACTCAGAGCCACAGCCAATCTGGTTTTTACACACCTCCAAGGACAGAGATTTCACAACCATTCTAGGTTCCTGTTCTGATACTGAACCACCCTCACAATGAAGACATTTGCCCTAATATCTAATTCAATTTTCCTGCCATTCAAATAGTACCTGCCGGCTCCGGTCATATTAAAACACACCTTTGAGCAGTCTGGCTTCACCTCCTCTGTATGCTCCCATTGGATAGTTCTAGATGGCAACAAGATCTGAACTCACTCATCTTAATGCTGAACAGACTCCAATCTATCAGCCTCTCCTCAGATGTCACATTCTCCAACCCCTTCAGCATCTTGGCAGCCCTCCACTGGGCTTGCTCCAGTATGTCAGTGTCTTTTCTCCTACAAGAAAGCCCCAAAGCAGACACAGTACTCCAGATGTGGTTTTACCAGTGCTGAGAAGGAAAAGAAGGATCATTTCCCTGGACCCTACATGCTACCAGCACCCAGAATGCTGCTAGCATCCACTGCAAGAAGGCACTGAGAAACCCTGGTTGACCCACTGCCCACCAGAACTCTCAGGTACTTCTCTGCAAAACTGCCCTCTCAAGCTGCCCCCTAGACTGTACTGGTGCATGAGGTATTCCAGCACACACAGAGAAAATTTTAAGTGCCTTCAACAAACTCCATGAGGTTCCAGACAACCCACTTTTCCAGCTGACAGGTCCCACTCTACATCACCCCTATCTGAGTGTACTGACTGCTCCCCCAACACGCTATCAGCTGTAACTTCCTGTGTTTGCACTCTGTCCCACCATCCAGGCCTTCAATAAAGAAATTTAACAGTACTGGAGTCAGAATAAGCCCCTGGGGGCTGGCAAGTAACTGTGTCCTATGGATTACAATCCTTGCAGCCAATGGTCCATCTTATCCAGCCTTTATATGCATAGTTTGGCTATACAGGTACTACAAGGGACCGTGCCAAAGGCCTTGCTGAAGTCACAGTACAGGACATCCACTCTTTCCTTGTCTGCAGAGCCAGCTGCCACACAAGGCAGGCAGGCTGACTTTGAAATATTATGGGCTAGGGCAGTGCACCTTGTCATCACCTTCACCCTTAAAACTAAGGGAAAAATACACCAGAGTACACACAAAACCTGAGATACACAATAAAGACTTCTGCAAATGAAAACTGCTACATACTCATCAACGTGGTTTCTCAAACTGAAACGGACTCATGCTCAAAGCAAAGAAGGACCACTAAAGACAAATTAATCTTGTTAGGCTTGCTCCTAAAACCTGAAAAAAAAAAAATCTAATAGACACCTTTGGTGTATGTAGGTAGCAAATCAGGAATTTCTGCACATCTGGCTTTTACAGCCCATCTCTTATTGAAGGAGAGTAAATGTGGCATGGGAGGGAAGAAGCCAAAGCCTGTGAGGAACAGCAATTTCTGGTGTGCCCTGTGGGACAAGGAGATATATCCTCCTGAAAGCATCACAGAACCCAGCCAGGCTGGGCTTACAGTGAGGTGAATGACACGTTAAGGAGCAATGATGAAACAGACATTTAAACAACTATACCAAGTTGAGATCAGCACTCAATAGATTTCTTGGCAAGAAAAACAGGCCTAACCAAAATCAAAACTGAAGAACTGACAAAATATCCAGCTAAAACAAAACTTACAGGCACAGATGAAGGTTTGACGTCAACTCCTGAAACTGAGTTAATGAATTCATGTGTGATTTTTGTTTGTTTGTTTTTAGAAACTTGGGAATCTCTACTGATTTGAGATTAAAAGAAGATAAACCTCCCATGAATTCACCGAGCAAGCTATGCTATCAAGATCATACTCCATCTGCAAACATGCAGATTTCTCTACTCACTAAAGCAAAATGCTACAAAGTGCAGTCTCTACTGTATGCAGCATTTTTTCATTTGTAAATTTTAATGCTCTATATTCAATATATACCAAGTTTTCTTAGTATGTAAAGCAAAGAAAGAGCTTTATTTTCAGACTGTGTTGTAAGATCAATCTTTCAGGGAAGATGTGGACTTACGCTGGTAGTTGCACATGAAGCAGGCCTGTGCTGCAATCATCCACTCAGCTCTGGTCTCACAGAAGATAGCGATGTTAGTCTTTGGTTTCTGACCCAATACTGCTAAGCCATTTCCAAAATTAACAGCTTTAATGTATACATCTTCATAAGAAAGCCAGGTGTACTTGCCAAGGATGACCTAATGAGAATAATAAATTCAATTTAGAAAACAAAAATCCTTAACACATGTCCTACTACATCTTCACCCACAGGGAGAATCCACAGATGTTTGAAGTAACATGCGCTTGAATTATAACAGCAGTTTACTCAAGATAATGAATATTATTCTTGCCAAAAGCTACAGGGCCTGTGGAGGTTCCAACACAAATACTGCAGTATCTTCACAAAATGTTACCACCTCAGTTTCTATTTTCACATGAAGGGAGCACAGGATTCCCCAGCACTTTGTAGCTTCTGACAGGCTGAGTGTGGTTATTTGGCCCATATGCCTTTACTTTTTAAAAAGGTTTGCTTTATGTAAAGGGTGACAAGCTGGCACAATTCATTCTCTGTATGTCTGGTATATTTGGGCTACAGTTCTCCTACACAAATAGAATACTTAGACATTCATTAAAAAAGAAATTAAAAAAAAAGGTAAACTGGAATCCAGTAAACTGGAATCCAGAAAGCAGCATATCCTGGGTCCTCAGTCAGAAATTGTGAAATCCCTTTCCCTTTGTTCTCAAACAAATGTCAAGGGGAAGAGTAGTGATAAATTTGCCTCTTTTTTACAGTTAAATGAAAGTGGAATTGAAGACCAGATTGGAAATTACTGGCAAACCTCAGTTCTGAGAAGTCATGTGGAAAACATTAAGCAATCTTGCTTTTCTTCTATACAGGAAAACTGAAGGTGCACAGTAAAACTAGATTTGAATTTACAAGTCACTATCACTGATTTCTTTGTGTGCTTTTGCACCTTGCAGTACTATTTTCTTACTGAGTGGCACGACATTTCTTCAAGAATATCCTAGATATTTTCATATATAGATATAATATGAATATGATTTACATTGAAAACCCAGACTAAATTATTATATATTACCCATTTAATTATACAAGCACACTGACAAATTTGAAAAATACAACTTTTTTAGTCAAGTATTTCAGACATTTTTTTTCACTACACAGTATTAGTAATAAATGCAAGGAAAAACTAAAAAAGCAAACTTCTCCCTCCTCCCCCATTCTATTTTTTCAAATTCCACTCATCAACTTGAACTAAATTTCAAACTTGTGGGCTGTAAAATCTAACAAAGTTTTGGCATGTAACTACATTTCTAATGAGTATGCATTTCCACATCCACTTCCTTATTAAAATATATTTTAAAACCTCTCCCAACCTCTAAAAATATATAAAATCTAGTAGATTTCTTTTATCAAAACGCTTTTCCAGACTGCTGAAGTTACAATTAGGTAACTGAGCTGTACCTACCAGTATCACTGGATAGTGCTCATTAACCTACTTGTTTAGCAGGACAAACCTTTCTTTACTCAGGACAGGTACCTGTGCAGCTGCTTGGAAATTTCACAAATGTTTTCATGGGAAAACACCATTTAACAAGCCCAAAAAACAATATTTGCCAACAACAGCAACATATAGCAATTTCACCAGAAAATACATATTTCTCACACAAGTATCCTCTCAGGTTTTCCTGATTTAGTTACAGAAACTCAGTTCCATTGGCAAACAAGCTGTTTCAGAGCCAAAACCCTTACTGCAGCAGAAAGACCAGGTTGGAAATCTCTACTGCAAGCAGTGAGAGAACCCCAGCAGCAGTTCTGCTGCACCATGGGGCAGGGGCTCACCCCTGGCTGGTGTTCCATGAGAAGGGGCTACCTGGGGGTCTCTTTCCACATACCAAGATATTTCTGGTGTGGAAAACTCCTACTGCTTCCAACGAAAATACTGCAACTCTTCCCATCCATCCAAATTTCTGTAATTTGGAATTTAAATTCTAATTTGGGACATTTTTCCCCAAAGGCAGTATTTTTGGCAGACTTGGAAATTCTTGACAGGCTCATCAGTTGAAAACAATTTATAGCAGTGAATTGGGCAACACCCTTTCCCCCATTATATTCTGCCTACAGCGTGGCCTCAGGAAAACTGTTCACAAATAATTAGGCTAAGAAATACGAGCAGATTCTTGCTACCGTTCCTGGTAAGTTTGCCAATCCATAACAGGTTTCAGTAGTTTCCACCATTCACTAGGTAAGTCATTAAAATGGGGAAAATAAATCATTAAAGGGCCAAAAATGAATCTTTCCAAGTAAGACTTGTGATTCTGCCTTTTTTCCTTTTAAATTCTCTTACGTAATTCATCCTCATTACTTACACAAGTTTGATATGAAGTAGGGAAAGGCAGCCTTATTGGTGCCTTCTTTTCTTAAAAGGAAAAACACACAGAAATGTACAGCACCATTAGGTATAGTTATTTATATATAAATACATTTCTGAAGAACACTGACATGTGAAAACAGGTAAGACTATCTTCAATGCAGTTATTTTGAGTTTTACTTTCCTACTGCCTTCCATATATTTAAAATCCAATGTTCCTTTCCTCCCCATGCCCAGCATTTCTTCTCTATTCCCTGTGTACTTTATGCTATATACACATTAATGAATAAAATATATTCATATATACATACATATATAAATATTAATATATTGCCTGTGTCTGTACATTCCTTTCTTCTGCATTTCCCTATACACTTCTTTTGCAGGACACAGAGCAGGTTATGGTTTCTCTCAATCTTCCTTATTTCTGTATCTCTGAATCCATCTCCCTTCTTGGCCCTCCCCTCAGTAGCTTTCTCTAATATATACCAATGCACAGTTCAGGATAGACAAGGAGCTACTGGAGAGGGTCCAGCAGGGACCACAAAGATGATGAGAGGTCTGGAGCACCTCTCTTATGAGGAGAGACTGTGGGAGCTGGGTCTGTTCAGTCTGGAGAAAAGACAGAGGGCATCTAACTAATGCACACAAATGCCTCAAAGGGCTGCCAAGAGGGTGGTGCCACTCTTTTCAGTGGTGCCCAGCAACAGGATGAGGCACGATAGCCATAAACTGAAACACAAGAAGTTTCACCTCAGCACAAGGAAGAACTTGACACTGAGGACGGCAGAGCACTGGAACACCTGCCCAAGGAGGATGTGGAGTCTCCCTCTCTGGAGACATTCAAAACCTGCCTGAATGAGTTTCTGCATCACCCACCCCAGGTGACCCTGCCTTGGCAAAGGGGTTGGAACTAGAGGATCTCCAGAGGTCCCTTCCAACCCCAAAAATTATGTGATTTCTGCTGTAAATAGCTGTTAAGACCAACATGAAGTGCCATAATCCTTTAAACCTTCACACACATTTAACTTTACAACTTCCAGAACTTACTTCTGCTCAGTAACTACTTACACATGCAAAAAAAGCAGCTGTCCAAGAGTTGGTAAAAACACCCAAGAAGTGGAGGTTATTGAGCGTTGACTAAACAGCCCCCCAGACCGAAGCAGTGCCCAGCATGGACCGCAGCTCTGGGGCCCCACCTGGAAACACGACATTCCATAGGAAAACGCTGCCCTCCAGTGCTCCAGACTTTAAACTGCAGGATGAGTTACTGATGTAACGCACCACAAAATACTAGTAAGTATCTGGACTGCATTAATACTTGGAAATCCAGAAAAGGACAAACACTAAACACAAAGTTAATAGTTTTTACCTGGATTTTAGGGAGATATTAAGATTTTTAGTGTGAAGGTGTCATAAAATATTCTCCATAAAGCTGCTGGCACATGTAGAGTCATTGAACTATCTGACCTCAGTTACCTCTGAGACTCTTCATAAAAGTACCTTGCAAGGCTTAAAGAACCTTGACTATGATTTGAAAACAAGTGATCATTAATTAAATGCATTTTCTTGTGGAAAGTTAAAAATAATACGAGGTTATTTGAAATGTCTACTTTTAGCCTTTTTCGCATGAAAACAGGGATTGCAGCTGAAAAAAATCCCACCCTCAAATATTATTTACATAGCACCACATGGTTTTCAACATCCTAAGCTACTCTTTTACTGCTCAGTGACTTGGCATGGCAAGAACCTTCCTGTACCTTCACCGTAAGTTTCAGTACCAACAATAATGAGTAACATCCTGAATTCCCAAGTGCTTCCCCATGTGCTTGTTATTTCACTTAGGTCTCTCAGGCTTCAGATGCAACACCTTCCCCTCTCAAAACTGTGTTTTCTTTGCCCCACCATTTCTTATTTATTATGTTTCCATTAATTCTGCTCTTGGTCACAAACCCTTTTTAAAACAGAAAAAGACAAACAATCCACATCCAAAAGAAACAAACATCCCCCTCAAAAAATAAACCACCAAAAGAACACATAAACACAGAGGAAAATCCACATACCAACACAGATAAAAGCAAACACCTGAGGATATAACTAAGATGACTTAAAATAACCAGCCCGTAGAACAAAGCTCAACTTTTGGGCATCATAAAATTTAAGTGCTGCTTAATTAATTTTCCCAATTAATGACATCAATCTTGGAGGTATTTTTATCCTAACAAATACATATTTTATGAAATTAATATTAGTTATGCTCTTCAGTGCATGAGATTGGAGAAGGAAACTGGAGAAGTACACTACAGAAGGAAACAAGGACTAACTACATATGAAATATTATAAAATGCAATAAAGTGAGCATAAGCAAGTACTTGTAATTTATTCACATCCATGAATTTCTGCTACTTTGACAACTGCACAGGAATAATTTTTTATAACAATACAGCATCATAAAATTTTTTTATAATTACAGTTTTTCTGGGATATCTCAGAATAAATTAATGTAATACCCTATCTTAAAGACATTAGTAAACTTTAAATAATTTTCGATACAAGTGTGAGCACACTTAGTTCTCCCAGAAATCAGAATATTTTACTTTGAGAGATATATATATCCCATTAATGAATTATTAACTAGGCTAATCCAGCCCACTGCAATTTGCACAGAGACACATCTAATAGATGTTGCAACTCAGCACACAGTCCCATGATCTACATTCGGATCTACCCCTGACTTGCAGATGGCCTCAGAAAAACAGATCAATCATTCCCATCACTGTGTTTAATTGTGGAAAGGGAAAAGTAATTATCAGGTTTTGGGGCTCCTGTATAGAAATTATATGCATTATACCCAAGAATTAAATTTGTCATGCACCTTTTTAAAGAGTGGCACCAAACAAACCTCAGCAAGTTGCCTTTGCTAAAGGGAACCAGGCAATAAAAAGGTGCACAGTGTGAAAGACAGAAATTCAAGGGAAAGAACCCTGACATTTAGAATCAACGAGGTAAAGTGGTCTAATTTTTCTCTTTTGCTAAAATATACTATAAGGTATTAAGAAACACTGTACTCCTTAATGGAAAAAAACTTAAAAGTAGATTCGTGGGATAAGGCCACAACTTGGCACAAAGTAACATGAGGGCGACCATGGCAATCAACCATAATGAACTGTTGTGTCAAGCTTAGACAAAATTACCCAACTTGGGTAATTTCTAAGTCTAAATACTTAGAAACAAGTAATTTAAGTAGATCAACACAAATATTCTTCAGCTTTCCAGTATTCGGAACACTTTGCTTGCATAATGGAAAAGGCTAAAACCCCTAAGTTCTTAAGTCTTACATTACCAATTGCAATTAAAAAACAGGGCACATATCACAGGCAGCCAAAGTTCCGATTTGTGCTCAGAAGCCTTTCTTTGTACAACTTTGTACAACATGAACTTTCTGTTTCTTTATAGGGTAATGAGGCAGCAAAATGTGCATCAAGAAAGATTACGTGTAACCACTCACCCCCAGCACTTCCTTCATGCTAAAAAACCCAGCTCCATAGCTGAGAGGAAGTTTCATCAACAATTAAAGCTTCTATAAAGATTTTAACAGAACTGAACTTTGCCATATATTGTGATATTAACCAAAATCTATGTTAAACATATTCTTCCATCAGAATTAAAACTAGCAGTATTTAAGGAATCCTTTATTATATGAAGGGATATTTCTTTTTTATCTGCAGGGAAACTAATCTTAGCCAGAAATTATCTTTTTATCATGGATTTAACAACTTCTAATACAGAAATGCAGACCTTTAGTACACAATACACAGAGATGCACACATATGTATCCCATTATGGTATCCTGCCTTGCTTCCTCAGGCAAAAGTGCATTTTTCAATGCCTCTGAACAAATGCGAAGCAGCAAATGCCAACACAGGCTTGAACATTAAACACTATTAAAAAAATCAGTCCCTTGAAAAAACAGAGTTTATACTGAAATCACATCTCCCCACACCAAGATTACAGATTAGCAGAACTAGTTCACCTTAAAGGAGACTGGAAAAATAAAAGTCTCTTTCAATAAAATCTGTGCAATACTATTTCAAACAAAAACTTCATCTAAAGCCTGAATTCATAGCGCAGAACAGCAAATCCTGAAGTTATAACTAAGTTTACTGGAATGGCACATCTGAGTACAGTAATCTAGTAATTTTTCAATATTTATCTGATTATAGTTCAGAATAATACAAAGGGAGACTTTTTTAAATTCACCTAAAAAGGAACCTTTAAAGCCACTTACACCATCAGCTGAATAGTAAAAATAAATACCTAAAACATATTTGTATTTTTCCTTTGACTGAAACCATAAAAAAGGATATCTACTCAAGAATGCAAAAAGAAGATTTAGATTTGTTTTAAATAGCAAGTCATGAAAGATCGGGAATTAGATAATTTAACTCTTTTCACAACTATTTAATCTAAGTAGACAAACTTATTTTTAGCCCAGCTTTGCTTTACTGGACTAGAAGTGCTGCATAAGAAAGTAAACACACTTTGAAAAAATTCTTAAAGGCAGACTGCAGAAATACTTACCTTTTTAAAAACTTTTCCCGAGGGCTGGATTTCATCTTCCTCTTTTAGGATTTCACGTGTTCCCAAGAGTTTTTTGTCCTTAAATTTAGTCTTAGCATATTTAAAAACCTTGTCAAGCGTATCACACCCAGGATATAAAACTGAAGCTAAGCAATGTAGGCTGTTCACAGATCTGTATGCACCCCCAGGCTTGTTATTCACAGGTCTGGCTTTAACCTGCTTGGCTTTTGCTATAGCCTGCTTTGATCCCGAAAGTATGTACCATGGAATGTATGTTACAAGGGAGTACACCAAAATTATAAAGTTTATAAACTGTAAAAGAACAGGGTTGATGTCATGCTTCAACTTCATTTTGGCGGCTTGTGAAGGTTCCAAGAAAGAGTTCGGAAACATGAATCAGCTACACAGGGATCCAAAAAGATCTGAAAAGAGAAAGAAAAGGTTAGTGGTAAATTATTACCATTGGCAGGGGGTTATTTTCAAGCATAATATTACAATTCATATCCCAGTAGGTCTTTTAATGCAGAAATTATGCTACAAGTCTTAACCCCTAACACAAATGAAACAAGACATCAATACATGAGGAAAAACTTTTCCATTCCCATTTAGCAGCCTGTAGTACAATGACATGTGAATGACATGTATTTCTCTGAAAATGTTATGTGATTACAGTTTAAAACACTCTCTCCAACCACATCAGCACACCTACATGTGTATCTTCATTAGCAATTTTTATGTGACTGTAAATCATCAGCCTCCAAACAATCCCTAAGAACACAAGCAATGCCATTGCTCTCTGTGCATGGGAACACCAAACACTAAGATGCTGAAATGCTTTCGAAGCATTAGACACACTGAGAAACCTACCTAAGAGAAGACAGGCACTGTATGTGACAGAACTTTGCTGGTGCTTTTATTCCTAGAGACACCCCATCAGTCCCACGATTTCAGTCTCAGAACCAGTAGGCAAGGCGCACACTTGTTGTATCAATAAACATGACAATCAGTTAACTACTATTTGGTAAAGAGCAGAAAACAGCTTAGAAATATCCCTAAAATCCTAACAGCACTATGAAGAGATGTGGAACTTTTTCCAGGGTCCCTAATGATGCCACGATATTCACTTTTACTTCTTTAAAAGCATCATTTATCATATCCAATGACCACAATGATGATGCAACTTTCTAATTATTGTTGAGTCAAGAAATTATGCCATCTATCTAAAAGACTAAAAAAATACATCAACAAAATAATTTATATCCTTATGGAAAACAGGGAGGCTTGCCATAATGGCAGAAGATGAATTTATGCAACAGTGAATGAGACAGCAGTTATTAAAGTACATAAAAACAAAACACACTGCAAATGCACTTTTCTCAGTTAACTTTTCAAGGGTATAGATAGAACCAATTAAAAGCTATACCATAAATCAAGCAACTAATAAAGATGTATACATAAGATGCACAGCTTTTGACAATACTAAATTAAGTAAATTTTCATTCATAAGATATATTATTCTTTGCAGATGGCTTATGCTCATTGACTCTTTGTCCATTAACTCCCCAAAAACCCTACTGAAAAGAAATTTGAGTTGAAAAAGTAATGTTTAAATCATGCAAGATCCTTCAGCAGTAATGGAAAAAAACCTGGCTTCATTAATCTTAGATCTGTAGGTCCTTTCGGTGACAGATCAACTCAAGACCCTTCCTTTGCAGGATGACATTAATTCCATCTTTCCCTAAAACATACAAATTCTTAAAATTCCAAGCAAAAATATTTCACCATTGTCTTTTTCCCTAACAAGCTGCTGTAACCTCATTGTTAACATTGCATCATTACAGTTTGAAGGAATCAAGCAACATCAAAGCCTATTCTGCAGAGCACCCAGAGACACATACTCAAACCATAGGAGCCCTTCACAGTAGGGACTTACTGCAACAAGCAGCACTGGGGGAAAGGGATTTAATTTCCAGATCAAAGGCAAAAAGCAGTGACAAATAAAAACAAACTTAAATAGGCTAAAGGGCAAATTCAGTAATCGCTTGAAGAGACTTATGTTCTTAGGCTGTCACTGAAGGATACTTAATGAAAATAATCATGAGCCAGCCAATAAGCTACTGCTGTCCGGAAAAACTGTGCTGTTGTTGACAGAAACATAGAACAAGATGTTTTAAAGCTGAATCAAAAGTTCACACAGCAAAAGTTTATCCATTTTTCAAAAAATTGTATGTTGTACTATAATTTTGTCTTCAGTTCAGGAAGGGCATATCCTTTTTCTCCTTAAAAAGCTGCAGAACTTCTGCCTATAAAGTAGAAACAGAACTTAACCATACACCATTATAAACAAAAAACTAAAACAACTCATTTAACACCTTTAGGAAAACTTTCCTCCAAAGAAATTCCTTGTCTGACAAACAGTTAAGCCTGTCCAAAAATATTCTAAGTTTCATAACTTTCCTTGGTTAAAGAGGTACTGAGCTCTTCCAGGATAGCAGCCTGCAATTCCATTTTTGCAGTTTATCCTAACAGTTTTATTCCTATCTCAAAAGGAGAGAGGAACTTTTCCCACTATTTCTAGAAAAACCGTGCCAATGTCTCATGTCAAGCTCTCTCTTCTAGCTTACCTGAGGCCTTGCACATAACCGCCAAACCTGGAAATGTCTGCTTGAATTGCAAACATCAGTTGTACTGTGCTCACCATTTCTTACAGAAAATGTCTTACATTGCAAGAAAGGGTCTAAGGAACAATGCAATAGGACAGACTTGAGAAAAATGTTTTGGAACATCACCCTAGCTCAGAAAAGTAAGCATCCAGCTGTAGAACTCTGCTCTGATGTATAATTTGTACCTTGAGTAAACTGATAATTATTTCAGCTCCTCCTTCAGAAAACTGAGACCATTACAAGTCATCTATTGCAAACAATTTCTTTTAAAAATTAACATAAGATTTTTTTTTTTCACTTGAAATGGAGTCTTTTAAGATTAAAAAGCTATCTTTTGCAAATGCAGTTTCTTGCCTTAAAGGCCAAGTAAGATTCCATTTTTCTTCCTTCAAAATCTTATTAGGAGAATGCAAACTTTAGCAAGAGAGTGCTCCTGTGCCGGTGTTGACAATTTGGCAACAGATTCCGGACTACAATATTTACAGAGCATCTATGCTTCTAACTAACTGTAATTACCATTGTAATTGGAAGTTGGAAAAGTGCAGTCCCTTTCTGAACAAGTAAGAAAAATATATTCTAATAGTCTCATTAGAAAGGTAAGCTCCTATATCTTTGTAGGGTGATTGTTCTGAGGAGAGCTGAGCCATGACACAAAGGAAGTTCCTTGGTGGCAATATAAAGGCTCCACCTCTTTCCTTATATAACTGAAAAAGATGCATTTTACCTCATTATTTTGTTTATTTCTTTGATATGTTGTTAAAAATACCAGACAAGCAAAGGAGATGCAGTTTAAAATGCCTTCATCCCCAACAGACTTATCATTGCCATTCCCAGCAAAAGAAGACTGAAGTCAGATAAATGGATCAGTAAGCACTCAATAAAACATTCATTTTGATGACAATGTAGAAGCAAAACTCTACCCTAACTTGAGACTGGAGTGCTACCTGTAAGACAATTATATTTTAGTGCAAGCAAAACCAATGTAGCTGAACATGGCAGTACACTTTCTGTTGGGCTTTGTTGTTTGGTTTTTTTTGGGTTTTTTTTTAAATAAAAGGTCATTTAACCTCCAAAACCGCCCCTGCATTTTTAATGACAACAAAAGAAGATTGTTTTCATTAAGATACAGAAAAAAATGCACAAGCAAACACTGTAACAATTGCTATTTCAAACGTTTGTGGCACAGTATTCTAAAAACTCAAAATGAAAATATGTTACTAGTAATGAATTTGCAGAATTAGTAAAATTTTCAAGGTCATATCAGATTTGAAATGCTTAAAAGAGATGCACTGTTTGCTGCTTAATATTTTGCCTTTAAAAGAAGTACCACCAAACAACAACAACAAAAAACTCTGAAAGGTGTAGTGAAATACTACGTAGGGGTTTACAATTTCATTGAAGTACAGTCTGTTGTCACCTTCTTAATTCTGGAAGTATATGATTGCTTTTGATCATAAAAAGAGGGTAAGTAAACCCAACATTTTAGGGCAGGGAATGGAAATCAGAGGACACGAGCCTAAGCAGTTTTTGCAAGTATTAGACTATGACATGGTGAGAATGTACACTCCCTTTACCATGCTTGAATTTTGTTCTTAGGTAGCTCCTGCTTAATCACTGACAAAAATACCTGACATATGGTAATATTCTATAACAAAGTGGTTCAGTCCTCAGATTATCTGTAAACACTCAGGTGCTTACAGAACATGCATCCATCCTGGTTTCACATAATCCTGCTGGGCTTTTTGAGGAATCAGTGCTCAAACCCTGACTGGAAGGTTGGGTGGTTACATTCTGGAGACAAGAGCAGCTAATTTATGCAAGAACACAATTTACAGAAAACCTGTGCAAGTAAATGGTTCCAGATATACGTAACAGCTGTTCAGTTACATGTAACTCTGTGTTACAAAGTCGTTATCAAGTGTGAAAGAACAAGACCACAAGTTAAAAATTCACACACTTGTTTCATGAGCAAAGAAAAGCAGCAATCAGCACACTCATGAAAGAGTCTGGAGAAGCAAACTGGCCCTTTTCAGGACTGATCCTGCTTAATACATAATCAGTGAGTTGGCCTGGTATACTACTTATACTAATACTGTTATACCCTTTAGTTCTAGAACCAAACTTTTGTTAGCTGAGAAAAAAAAAAATCCTTAACGGAATGTGTTTACTAATTGACCTGCTTATAACAATTACAATAAAAGCATGAATTAACAAGAAAAAGAAACCTTATGCAACTTCTCATCGTGGCAGGTACAGGTACAACAGCCGATACAAGATGTTCCCGTCTCAGTTTACTCAACAGGAGTTGTCACAGGCAACTGCGTGAAATCTAAAAATGGAAAATCCCCATTAAATATGGCAATTATAAAACATATCCTCCATTCTTTCACTTGTATTATGTAATAAATAAATAAAGCCTTTTGCTCATCTGATACTGCACTGTATCACCTCAGAGAGTGTAGACCCACTACATTCAAGTTAAAGTCAAGACAATTGTAACACAACCACGGCTCAGACTCAAGTCCTGTACAATCAGGGTGGCTGGAAGAGCATAAGTTAAACTCAGTAGCTCATGTTACTTCTCTCCCTGACAAATTCTAATTCCCCACTGGCTTTCAGTGTACACTGGTTCTACCATTAGGGGCAGGAAAAAGGTGTACTTATCTTTGTTTATCTATCTACAGAGGGAACACACTTCAGCTTGAGTAATAAATATTCCTGAACACTTTATAAAAAGACTAAATAAAATAGTAATCATTGCATTTATTGACTTTGCTCTACTATACAAAGTTTTATTTACTGCCCTTTGCAGAAAGTCCTAACACGTGCCAGCAATTCACACTTACAATATGCAGCAAATGTAAACATTTTGTACCTATTACCTTTCTGCAAACATTATTATTTACACAGCTATTCAGTTCTTACACAGATAATCTTTTCCAGTTTCAGTGGATGAACTATTTGTTGCTTGAGTTGAGCACCCAGGGTACTCACTGCTCCATTGGACTTCCCTGACTTCACACGTACTAATTAAAGGAAACCAAACTCAACCACAGAGACTACAAGACACTCTTGCAAAAAAAAATATTTTGGTCAGCAATTTACAGTTGTAGGAACACACATGAAACTTCTCTTATCAGCGAATCTTGCAAAACGAAACTGACTTTTTAACATGCACAGACAGGACAAAACAGTTATTCACAGAGTTAGGGTTTAATGGACAAAATAAATGAGTATCTTCATGTACTGTCTGATCTGTTCATTATGAAATATAACGAGTACCCAAGGCAACATAACAAAGCCAACAGTGCAGACTTTTAACTGTATCAAAACTTAGCCTTTAATCTGTACTTAAAAAGTAACATTAACAACCCTAAGGAAGGATGTTTTTACTACATCTGGAATTCACTATTAGAGCTGTCATTCTTTGCTAGCATTCAGCTTTTCTTTTATGGAAAGAAGAAATCTTAAAGAAAGGAATGCCTATTACTCATTTATAAATACTAATGTAGTCATCTATATAAAAAGGGAAAACAAAATGCACAGAGGAGCAACAGCTTATGCTTCACAAGCATATTCCCTGGACTATGAAGCAAGGTAGAGCCTGAGGCGATGAATAGTGCCCAGAAGAATCCTAAACACATACCCATCTAAGCAGAAGATCCCTATTGCAATACGGGTTTGAGACACAGTTATATCTGAAAACAGATGTTCTCACAACTACAGCAGAACTGTGTTCACAAATTTCCTGAAACTGAGGATGGAAACCCCAACAAGACCTACTGACTGGTGGAAACAGATGCCTTGGATCCCTGGAGAAGAGCTGGTGCTCAGCACATACTCCCGAATTTGAATCAACAGCTCAGTGAGTGCAAGGACACACCTCAGCTTCCCAATTAACAACCCCACTGCTTCCACACACCTCTCATCCCACCATCTCCTGCATCCCCAGAGAGCTGCTGCCCTGGGACTGCTCACAGCACCCCTATTGCTCCCCAGGGCCCAGCGCCCTCCAGGCCATCCTGCCAGTCCTCTCTCTCACTTGCTGATTTTCCAGTCTCCCCATCTCCCCATGTCACCCTTTTCCAGGCTGCTGCCTGGGTCTCAGCATCACTTCTAGCACAAGGGAGACTTTCCACTTGCCTTTGAAACATCCACAAAACCCTTCACCAGGCAGACCTGAAAGCCTGTTACAAAACGAACTGCTTTTCTGGAGTCAAGCTGGAACAGATCCAGGCTCTGTCCCAAAGGACATCTGCTTTCAACAGCGTGGAAAAGCAGTGCTCAGCTCACCAATCCCCCAGTGACCACCACCCACGGGAAACAAACCCATCGGGAGCTTCCTCAACAGCTCTACGTGACCACACAGGGCTTATCACAGTTACTAAACAGCCTCTGCTACAGAAAGATCTAGACTGAACATGAACACGATTAAACAGAACACGATTGCTTGGCTGGAAGACTGACCCACACTCAGTCAAAGGTTTTTGTGACACCTTTTCAAGTAGGCAGACACAGAATGAAATTATTCCATCAGCTCCAGCCCTTGATTTCTCACTCCCAGTCCTGAACAAGAGATAACCTGCCTCTCCCTGGACTTTGCCCTCCCTGCTACACACACATTGTGAACTGCTGTTAGCTTGCACACATTTGATGGGAAACCAAAACTACTACTGATTATGGCTCTTCTCTCAAAAGGAAGCAGATCTTACGGACAAGGTGATAATTACTACTCTCTGCAAGCACATCTAGGGTAATTCTGAGCATTCTTACTCAGATCACCTGTAGCCCCCAGCTGTGACCCACCTCTTGCACAACCCTGGGTGAATCCTCAGGCTCTTTAAATGCTTCCCGTTGCTCTGCTGGGGGACACAAACAGGTACTGGTAGATTGCCTGGAGCCATTTCAGCATTCCCGCTCCTGCTCCCACAACTTGCCCCCCACAAGGCTTCAGCATAAGCAAATCCACAATTTAACTCACTTCTCTGCATGAGTGTGTTTCTGAAAAGCACTTTAAGGCACACACAGACCATCAGGAAAGCGACATCATGACCTGGGACAGGCCAGTTTCCAAGGTAAGATTTAATACACCGATGGGGCAGCAAAGGTTGCCAGTGAACTGCACACCCTGAGGGTGTGATTTCAGTTTGGCTCAAGCAGATTTAACTGGGCTGCTAATAAAAATAGACTGTTCATCTCCAAAGTGTAATTCAGCTCTTTCTCTCCATTGTACCAACACATGAGTGCCTATGTGGCTAGGAATGAGTCAGATTAGCTTGCTGATCCAGTTTAAACCCTCTCCTTCTCAGGGCAGAATGGTGGATTTTCCTTTGTATCAACTTTGGTACTTACTTGAGCGTAGGGTGAGTCACTGCAGGCTCCTAAATCAACATAAAATTAGCACTACAAAAGAAGTTATTCTTCTGTTATCTCAAACTGAGTAACCATGAGTACACAGGACTTAATGCCAAGGCAAAATTGGAGGAGGACGAGAGGAAAAGAGACTGGCAGTCGTACTGCAAATCAAACCTGTACTGGGCTGCAGAAGAACGCCTTGTGACTTGGTCGTCAGCAGTGCACTAGGAGCTCAGAGAAGAGCTGCGGACTGGAGGATTAACCTGCTGCTCTCTCTACTAATGATCTCACCGCTTACTTTTCCTGGACCTCACCGCTGGGGGTTGGAAGTAGTACAAATCTAAATACCTTTAAATTCTGGATGAAGGCTAATAAACATTCCTATAAATACAAAGGGGTTTAATTTACAAACACTGACATGTGAAGAACATAAAGTGATACTCCTGTTTTCTCAGGAGACAGCCAGAAGGCATGATATCAGGATAAATAGTTATATAATTGTCAAACACCGGGATACTGTAACAGTAGGAATAACACAAACCGAAGAACTCCTTTACCGTATGCTTTCTACTCTACTAAGAATTTTGAGACAAAGGAAGAAGTTTTATTATCTAGAAAAGTTTTCTTTTCCTCTTAGTAGGCTCATTAACATCAAGGGGAACAGAAATCACACCTAATGGTGGCAGACAACAGGGAGACCAACGTGGTAGCACAGAACTAAAGCAAACAGAAGGAACTGACATTCCTTGAAGGCAAAGACCTGCACTTTCTCTCAAATGG
>JAWWTY010000010.1:17656333-17667464 GCA_035222235.1 Margarornis squamiger
GTGGTAGCACAGAACTAAAGCAAACAGAAGGAACTGACATTCCTTGAAGGCAAAGACCTGCACTTTCTCTCAAATGGTATATCCAGTTATTTCTAAAAAGATTATGGTCAGTGGGTGTTAAAAACTATTTGACATCAACCTCTTCACCATACTTCCAAGTCCCACTGTAAGAAGTATCACTGTATGCTGCAGGACAGCAAGAGGCTCAGGCTTGTACATCTATCCTCTGCTTTCCAACAAAACAAAAAACCCTATATGACTTTCAATGCACAGACTGACTGCGCAGGCTAAAAATTTAAATTTAAACCTTTGTTAAAGTGAAAAATAAAACTAAATCAAAAGGAGTTCAACACTAATGAGCTTCAGGAGCAACACTTAAACAGCCACTCCTAAAGCTACATTCATCCATGACACAAATGCCCTTCCAATGAAATCAACTAAAAATGCAAACCCCATTGCCATCCTGCATCTTAGATTTTTTTCTATTCAAAACATTTTAAAACTTATTTTCCTTAAGTACATTTGTTTGGGGTTTTTTAACTCATACAAGGCAGTTTAAATATTCAGTGGATTGACACATACATCATCTACTGATAAGAACTATAAAACACAGGTCTAAGGCAACAGCTGTTGTCAGGAAACCTGAAAGCACTTCCCAAGACAAAAACAGTGTGCTAAAAACATTTACTCCAAGTCATATAGCAAAGTAACGGCTATGCCAGGACACAATCCAGTGCTGCTACAGCTTTCATCTCCTTCTCCCACCACACACTATTGCTTTATGGCCAACAAGTGCCTTACTTGTTTCAGACACTATCAGATGCTTTCAATTCACTGCTTCCACCCCTTTTTATAGGCAGTTATTAGAGCATTTAAGAGATGTATTCAATGCCAAGCTAAATTAAACGTTTTCACATTTGCATCAGAGAAACATATAAATTTATGGATAAAGCACCTTACTGCTGGAGAAGATCTCAGAGGAACTTAGGTGTCTACAAATTAAGTGTCAGAGAGAGACAAAACCACCAATTTCCCTGGCATACTGCTAGATTTTTAAACTGCAGATACAAATTATACTTCAAGAAGAACACCAATACCACTGTACATACATTATGAAAAAACCCTGCATAAAAATAAGCCAGAAGTTCACCATTACCCTCAACCTTTGGCTACTGAAGAAGCGGAGTAGCGGCCTAGTTATCACTCTCCAAATTCCTACAGTCATTTTTCACTTGTTTAAGTCAATCCTCCTAAGTATTTCCACTGGGAGGCAGACTCTGCTTTCCATCCGAATAGAAGGGATGGTTTATATGCTCTTTTCTACTACAAAACAGCTTAAGATCAGTTCTCCAATTTCTGGGAAATCTGAAATGCTAAGGCATAAACAGTTCTGGTTTGTTTCTTAGAAAACAAAACAAAAATAGATGTTCTGATGCCATACATTTAGTGTGGTTTGTGCTGTACGCTAGTCATGTATTTGTCAGACCAGAACAAAAAAATCTAACATAACAATCCAACAAATTTTGAGCAGTAAGGCTGCTTCTGTTTTTTTTCTCCAGCAGAAGCTATACATGCATGACACTGTTCTCATCTTTTAGATGAATTTGAGTTAATGTAGCGTCACAGGAAAAATTACTCATTACCCTATATTCATTTTTTTAAAAAATACAAAAAATACCAAGATTAGGTATTTTATTTAATTCTAGCTTGCGCAAAGTAGGGAGGTTGGCATAACCCACAAAGTCAGCAAAACTTTACACTAATTACACATTTTAACAAAGGCATCGGCTTTCTTTGGTTACAAATTACATAGCTTTTTCATTAATTAGTACTCAAACCCCTATTTGCTAGTTGTGTCTCTTGCTTCTCATGCCAATTAGTCCACATGCACAGCCCTTCCCTCCATTTGAGTTGGTGGTCTGTTGACCCCCAATTGAGTAGGTGGTCAGTGGGTCGGTAGCCATGATCTCCCCTGCCAGAATTACCTTTCCCCCAGTTCCTGCTCCGTCCTGCTGACTTCACTCCTGGTGGCTCTGGTCCAGACAGCCCATTCATCTCGGGATTGTGTTCCCCTTTCCTTAAGGCAGAACATGAGCCAAGTCTACAAGTCTCTACAAGTTTCACAATGCAATTGCTTAATCATAACTGCCTACCTATAACTACTGATTAACATCAAAAAACCTGCAGAGTTTGGTTCAAATCTTGACAGACTAGATACCACAACTGTAAGACAGAAGCTCTTAAAGAACAAGCAGCTGATGAATACACTCAGGCAACAAAGCAAATCTGAGAGGACAATACGGAGACAGACTTCACCAGAAAAAGCCTGAAAATTCCACGTCTTTAGAGTTCTTCACAAGAAAAACATTGGTCAGATGAACAATATGTACAAGAGGAATTTTACAATACGTCCCAAAAGAATAAGGATATCCACAGCATGATCAAAGTTATCAAAGTGATAAAGGGGGATGTTTCACCATTTAATGTGAAAGGCCAAGCTGCTGAAGTTTTCAATACACTTTCTCTTTTGAAGGACAAACACATTTTCAGGTTTCAGTTCTGTGGTGTTTTGGTGTAGATTTTTTTGGTTTTGGTGGGGGTTTTAGGTTGGGTTTTTTGCTTTGTGGGTTTTGGTTTTGGTGGTTTGGTTTTGTTTATTTCATTATTTTGGGGGGGTGGGGTTGTGTTCCTTTTTTTTGTTATTAATGGGTTTCGGGTTTTTTTAAACATCATCACTGTGTCATCTACAGGGATTTACTACCAAAAAAAATAAATTAAAACGTTCCCAAAAGAATATCTGCTTTTGTCACACCCCACACTTTCCGCTGTGGTGACTGAAACTCCAGAAAAGGAGCAAGCTCTCTCCCCCGGCCTGTGATGGAAGTCACAGATCCTTCAGAAAGGGTCACTACCTTTTTAAGGCAAGACTTCTGCTCTCAAGCTCACGTACATGCTTCAGATTTATCTAATGTTCACTCTCAAAACAATGAAGAGATTCCCTCCCCAAGCCACACAGCAGAAAAACAGCAGGAATGCAATTTATAAAAGTCACAGCCCCAGGAAGTGTTGCCTCAAGCCAACAGTCACTGGGAGTCTCATACTTCACAGACTGAACTTCTCTGTCACAACTAAGCCAGGCATATCAAAAGGAGTACTTCATTCCAGCAACTACATAAATGCAGAAAATAACTTGTAGAGCCCTTTCCTGAGCAAAATAGAGAGAAATGAAATTTAATCCATTCAAAGTTTTGGGAATATGCCATTTTCACTTTTAGTAATCTCTCACCTCTGCCACAAGTTATAAATCTATTTTCAAAAACAATTGTCTGCTTCTTAGACAGCTTACTCATGTCTGTGAAACCCCACCTGCTAAACATCCAAGTTTACAGATGACTGCGCTTGACTCCTAAACCGGTTTAACAGAAATATTTTGCTTTAGTTGTATTTAAACATATACCCCAATTGTACTGCAGTGGCCAAAAACTGCCTGTCTCCTAGTGTTTTTCAGAACTTAATGTTAAAAAAATACTTGGCTTATGTAACTCCAGACTTCAAAAAGACTCAAACTAAACTGAACCGATGTATAAGACGCTCAGAATGCTGCACACACAATCTGTAAAAATAGAACTTCAACAAATGTTTCCTATGGATACAAATACGACACTGCAAATGCCAAGTTGCCAAAAGGAATTGCACCTGGAAGCCATGGCAAAACAGCTCCCCAGTTCAGCACTTGACTAAGGCTGGGGAAGGCTACCACAGAGGCAGGTTTCAGCTGTTAATGTTGCAACCTCATTCCTCCACGTATTTATGGGCAGACAGAACTTTCTGCACTCAACAAGTGGGGAGTGACCAATGGGAAGTCACACAAAAGGCTGAGTTACAGAAAGACTAGCAGGCTGTTTCACTGCAAAGCATTTTATAAGCTTTTTATTTCCTCTTGGCTGCTCTGAAATTCTACAGACAGTGGGGAATACAATATTATAAAAGAGAGAAATAGCTAAGGAAAAAGAAAATATTTCAAATTCAGTGTTTTCCTAAAGAGCTACTTGATCTAGGTTTTCTATCAACACTGGTGAAGAATTACTCCTTTGTTCAAAATCCAGCACTAGAATTTACTTAAGTATAAAGTAGTCTACCCTGCTCATTTGAGTTACCATTCTGTTTTCTAGCCTTGGAAGTGTCAGGACAACCTCTCTCCTCCATCACACTGGAAAAAAAATATTTTTCTGTCTTTTTATTATTCTCTCTTTTGTAAGAAAAGCAAGGTACAATCAGTTATGAACATGCTCAACAATTGCATAACATGAAACAAGGTCTCATTAAATTAGAGGCCATTTTATTCTATGTGGAGAAGCATTACAGAAGTGTGGTTCTCAGCTCCAAGGCCTTATGTATCCTTAAAAGTAAAACTTGCAAACAAAGGTGTTGAAAATCAGAGGACAATATCCAGTACCCACAGATATGGACTGGATGGGATGAAGGTAAGGAAATAACTAAGTCCTCACGGGAGCTAATTCAAGTCAGCAGTTCAGAATCAGTATACAAATACTGCGTAGGTAGATGGAGGTTTCGGTAGAAGGGAATCTTGTTTTTCTATTCAGGGAAAACACACACACCCTAAGACTCATTACGTAAACATGACCAAAACTGAGGTACCTGGCTGGGTAGAGCCTTCATTGCTAAGTTTCAAGAATGTTGACCTTTTTTTAAAGAGAAAGGTGCCCTAGTACCAACAGCATTTGTAGGAATTTTATGAATATTCTCAGGCAAAATTATTTTGTCTGTTATAGAGATGTTCATATTAGATTAACACAAATTGACAAGTTAAAAGTCCAGAATAGACTATTAAATATTTCTAGAAGAATATAAATATTTCATCTGTTTCATGAGCCTGTAACATTTCAAACACCAAGAGAAATACATCTTGCTTTTAAAACAAAATCCCCAGAAGAGTTACAAAATATTCACCTAATGATGTAATTAACATATATGCAGTTTCAACCACTGTACTCTTAAACCCTTATCTTAGGTGTATACATATCTATAGATGCACAAAAAAAAGCCAGATTAGCAGATCTCTCAGTTCTTTCACACCCCGGTCATGGCCACAACTGCATCTGTGAATGAATAACACAAGATTTGAGCAGCAGATTTTTATTTTTTAAACTAAAACCCATTTTATTGGTAAATGGCATATTCTTTTAATGTCTATTTTAGTTAGCGTTTCTAATCAAAAACTTTCACACTCATTAATAGCCTTGGCTTGGTGGCTGACTATCTCACAGCCCTGCTACACCTACTGGGAAGTGAACTTGAACCCTGTCCTTGAAAGTACTGGAAGCTACCAGGTTAAGCTATTTGTGCAGATTGCAAGGGAAGTATATTATCTTCATAAGCATCTTCCCCCTCAAGGAGGGAGAAAAAAAAATTAAATCCACACAGTTTTCAGCACTGCTGAACTAGAAAATATTTTCTAGGCATCTCAAAGTTGTCCATTAGGAAAATCATTTCTCTATTCACAGTTTCCCTAGAACAATACAGTGCAGCAGTACTTCATCAGGACAATCAAACTGCAGCAATAAAAGCCTGGAAAGTTCTGTCAGCAGGGCTTGACAAGCTGTTTGTGGACTTACTGCTGCAGAACACACCAAACCCAGTTTGCCACACAGACTCCCTGACCAAGCATTACCGGGACCACTGCCTCCCCACTATGCCTGCTGCCTCACCTCTCTCCTCTGCAGCACTCACAAACATAAAAATCCTTACAAAATCTGCACACAAAAAAAGCAGATGCATCTCTCCACATAACCACTTAAATCCTCCTGCAAAGACATCGCCTCCTGTTCCCTTCTGCCTTTCTCCATACCCACATAGTTAAAACTGACTACAGACACTTCCTTACCAAACACAAATTACCAACACATCTATATTCTACAAGCTAACCTTAGATGTTCCACTTTACACATTTTTTCATAGGTTTTCACAGAATGAGCCCATAAACATTGATTTTAATAATAGTGTGATGAAACAACTGCAGACAACACTGTTTCACAGACTACCTTCTCATACTATCTTAAAACTTGGGTTGGTAGAAATCATTCTGTATGTCTGATCCAATAAAACTTATGCCATCATGCACACTGACATATAACACTGCACTGATTGCTCAAGAAGCAAAGTACCCATGAAAAACCTCCCTGTGGATGGTTGAGGTTTCTTGCATGTCTCAGCAGTCAACCTGAACAAAATAAGGCATGTACCATACCCTGTCCTGGAGAGCAGTAAGGGAAGGACTTGTGTCTTTCCTCTAAAGATGCAGAAAAAAAGGTTTTATGTAGTCTTCAGTTCACAATATCCTTAGGAGTTTATCACAGGAGGAGAGAATGCTGTACACAGACAGCAATGGAACACAGTAAATAGATGGGGAACTGCATCTGGCAGTGCTACTGCTATTCTGCTGCTTCATCTTCAGCAAGTCACTTCAAACTTTTATCTGTTTTCCCCTTCCAGGTCTCATACTGGTTTCATCTAGTAGATACAAGCATTCAGGGTAAGGATATTGACACAGTTCCTAAAAAACAAACCCTACATTTCTAATTTTCTAGTGAAATGGGAGAAGGCTTGCAGTTCATTATTGCCATTTTCACTATCAGTAAAAATCTGTAAGTCAGTAACTTCAACAATCTTCCCAGCTTTTCAGGGAACTCACAGAATGGAGAAGCCAGCTTGTCCCATTTCAGATACTGTAATTAACTAGCACATTTTCGTAATTAACAAGACTCACGAACACTGCGGGAGAGACGACTTCTTCCCGATGCTCATGTGGTGACAAATTGCCACCTCCTTCTCTGGGATTACAGACACTAAGTCAGCACCTTGACTTCTTGTGAGCTGCAGGCTCACTTAAGGAACAAGAGGACACGTGGGTGAGTAATTCCTTCCCAAGGATCAGTAAAAGACTCTCACAAGTTTTGAATCAAGCTGATTCTAAACCCATTTTGATTAAAAGGTAATACACAACCTTCCCTCAGAATGGTGCACTTCCCACCCCACCCCCATAGTCCTGTATTTCAGAATAACAATTCAGGAGGTGTGGTTAGGATATGGCCTTGTCCAGGTGATTTCCTTCAACAGTCAGAATCATTAGATCCCAAACTGTATCTCAAAGCTGAGTACTGAATCCTTTGAGAGCCCTTCAGGCCTTTCTACATGGCAAACACTGATGTAGGCCAGGCCCTCAGGATGAAGAGCAGGTTCTTCCAACTCTTAACTGCATAATTAAACAAATAAAGTCCTGCCATCTGGGAACAGCTTAAGATTGGCTTGAATGCTTGCTAGACTCCAAGGCTGATGTGTAAACCTGCACTACCAGACCTCACACAGTCCGAAGTAAGCTGACCCAGAACCTTCCACTGCGACTGGTCCACTGGCAGAAACTAAACAGATCCATGGGATAACACAGGTGAAAAAGGACATCAGGAGGACTGGTTCAACCTCAAGTTCAAAGCCTGGTTACCTGTGAGATCACACCTGCTTGCTCATGGCTTTATTCAGTTGGATTTTGAAAACCTCCATGAAAGGAATCTGCACAAGCTCTCTGGACAGCAAGTCCCACCACTTGACAGACCTCAGGGTGAAAAATACCTTGTAGAGACAGACATCTCACACCTGCTGTCTCTTGTACTCCCACCATGTACTACTGTGCAGAACCTGGCTTCATTCTCTTGAAAACCTCCACACAGGTTCTGGAAGGGCTTCCCAAGGGTTCTCTTCTCCAGGCTTGACAGGCACAGCTCCTCTACTTCTCTTCACAAAACAAAAGCTAACAACTCAAGACAATCTTGGCAGCTGTCCACTGAACTCACTCCAGTTTATCAACACTTCCCTTGTCCCAGGGCAGGGAGCAAAACTGGATGCTGTATTCTGGATGCAGTCTAACGAGTGCTGAACAGAATGAAATAATTGCTCCGCCTCACCTACTGGTTGTGCTCCTGATAATGCAGGGCACACACTGCCCCATGCTCAGCTTGCTGTCCATCATAGCCCCCAGGCCTTCTCAGCAGAGCTGTCCCCCAGACAGGCTGTGCTGGTGCAAGGGGGGGTCACTCCTGAGAGGGAACAAGCAAGGAAGCCCCGATACTTAAACAGCTGCTTAAACGGTAAATTTGCTTAGTAATCGGCAGCAGATGAAATGGATAGAAATTGAAGCCAAGTCTTCTTAGTGTTAATACACCTTACTTAGTAGTACTAAGTCGCATCTTAGGGCCATATTCAGATGGCCTAAATTCCGCATAAATCCTTCTGCCTCCTATTTCTTATTAGCTGGCTTTCAGGCAGCTCCCCACTCAGTGTCTTACGTAAATTCTCTGAATTGCTCTTCAAAAATCACCTCGATTTCTCCATTGACTGAAAAAAGGGGCTCAGTGGAATCCAGGTCACCTGAACTCAGTCTTTAGGGTCTGGTAACATTGCAGCATCAGATTGCATTATTCCTTTGGATTTGCCACTGTGGCAGTAAGTAGCAGCTCGTTTGTCAGAACATGGTAGTTACTCTTCCACTGGAACATAAGTTTCAAAAGAAAATGTAGATCACTAAACAATTCAGGACTCAGTTCTTCCTGCTACTTTCTGGAAATTTACTCCATAGCTAGATCTCCTTGAACAAGAATGCCTTATCCATAGCTCTTTTGCATTTTGTCCTGAGCCATGCACGATGCTTTGTTTGAGATGTCTTGACAATTCATTGAAAAAACTGAGTCTTTAGTATGACTGTGGCTCAACCCATTCACTGGTCTACAGAAAGGAAGAATAAAAGCCCAACAATGAGCACTGAATGTGGGCTGGGGAAATCAATGGCTTAAATGCTCACCAGTTCAGCAAAAGCACACCATGCTTTAAGTCAAGCCTGAAGATATTTATTCGAGTTCTTCAAAGATTATCAGTTTTCCAATAAACACCATTCTGATTTTTCTAGGCTTTTGGCTGAACCAGAACTCTTTGATTTGAGAAATTAGTTCTTATAGGCATTATGGTTTTATAACAGTGTCATAAATTGAGAAGTTACACATACCAGCATACTCAGTCCAACATGCTCTACTCAGTGTTCTTACATAATCAGAATCCTCCAATCAAGAGAGATGGAGCAGAGAAGACAGGTAACACTCATAAACACTTCTGAAAAGAGAACCCAGACTCAACACACCACTGTCCAGACAACTCTTTTTAGTACATTAATAATGCTTTTGTCAAAGCCCCAGAGAACTCCAGATGTACAGGTATGTGTACCCTTTGTACACAGCTGTAAGCCAGAGTTCTCTGAAAACATCCCAGTGCTGGGAAAAATATAGAACAAAACTGAGGCTGAGAAATTTACCGTACTCCTCCTTACAGTGGAATAGGACACTTGGAGATAGCACAACGTTCAGAACCAAGTGACAGCTTACTGCAGATCAAACAGGCTATTTTAGAATTAAAGTCAGTAAGTTTGCTACCCTCCAAGGGATTCTGTATCCATTAGCAAGAAACTGGCTTTCCTGATCAGCCAAAAGGGACTGGATCTACATCACGGGGCCGATTGTATTTGGTGTTTCAGAAGTTTCCACCACACAGAGCAGCAGCTCCATCAGAGCTAACTCAAGTTTGTCAGCCAGTCATCAACACTGAACATACCACCATTAAAGGTGAATCTACCTCTGGTTTCCAGGGACTAACAATAACAAACATGCTGAACAACTACAAAGAAAACTAGGTCTGTAAGTCACAATGTTTAATTTCAACCATTCCTGAAGCATAAATCCACAGGACAAGGGGGAACTACCAGGCTTAATACTGTCTTTACCTTTCCAAAGCACACAGGACAGTCAAATACTATGAAAAGTGCTTCCTCTCACAGTGGTGCAGATGGTTATGAGTACAGTCTTGAGAGGGCACCCAGATGACTACCTTTCTCTTAGGGTATAGTTAAGACCTGATAATGCATCTATTATTTCAGAATTTTACTTTTTACCCCCAGGAAATAAAAAATTCATATGCCACAGTGAATTTCTGTACAACGAGATGCCAATCCACTCTGGAGAAAGACCATATCTACATCAGAATGTAACCAGACAAAAATGTCATTAAGGCTTTTTGGTTTCATTTTATGCTTTTTCTTTACGTGATGCTTAAACAATAACAAACAAACAAAAACACCAAACAAAATAAAAAACACTTCCACATCAACTCAAATATTCCTTACGACTGTTATAACATTTGTGAGTAAAAAAGACTGCCTTAACAGACTTTGAAAAGTAACCAAAATTATTTATCACTGGTATTGCTCTTCTTCACAAATTCTGTACTGAGAACTACACTTAAAAAGTGAGGCTTTTTAAACACAAGAATCTGGTGTTATCAAATCCATTTGATAGGCCAAAAAAAGCCATCTTCTAGAATCTGGTACTTCTAAAAAAAATGCAGTATTTCTGTTCTTTAAAAATTACATATCACTTGTAAATGTTTTGGGATGCTTATTTCTTCAGCAACCTAAAAAACAAACATAGTAGTGTTTATAAACTACCATACAGTTATATTTATTCTGTCATTGTCTTGCTTTTCTGAGGGCTACTGTTTGCTTATTTCCCAGAGATTCTATATGGGTCCCAGGCACCGAACTTCACCCTCTTGATGAAACTACCTGAAATAGTCTTTTAAGCGTTCCTTCCCTCCGAGCTCCTGCGCCACGCTCCCCGGGAGACTCCACGGAGGGAACGCACCCAAGCCCTGCAGCCAGCACCGAAACCTCGGCAACCTGAACGGCAACACGGGCGGGGGGCTGGGAGTGCCGGTGTCAGAGCACAGGCGGGGGTCGGGCCGGGACCGCGGCCCGGGGACACCGCGGGACACGCCGTGCCCCGCGCCGGGCGGGTCCGCAGCCCCGCCGCGCTGCCCGCACCCCGAGGAGCCGAAACACACCGAGGAGCCCAAGCAAAACACCTCTTTGCTACCGCCTGTTACCTCGCTAATTACGCGCGGAGGCACCGCCGGTGTGCGCCGCCCCCGCCCCCGCGGGCAGCCGGGCCCCCCGAGCCGCGCCGCGGCCCGCTCGGCCGCCGCGCTCACCCCCGCGGAGGCGGCGAGAGGCCCGGCG